>JAWLRI010000467.1:103462-188556 GCA_034781795.1 Crypturellus tataupa | reverse complement strand
ATTCCCCCGGCAACGGCCCCAACGGCCCCAACGGTCAAGGCGGCGCGCGCAGCGTGGCCGCCCGCAGCAGCCATGGTGGGTTTCCTGACAGCGCGGCCTCCCCGCAACGCGCCACCCCATTGGCCTTCGGGGCCAGCAAGGCGGGAGCGGATTGGCTCCCACGCCGGCGGCTCAGTTTCGATTCCGCGGCGCCAATGCATGTCCACATCCCCTAGCAGAACGCGCCCGGCTACGGCGGCTGCGAGGGGCCTGGCGGCGCAGAGCGCGCGCACGGCCCGCGCAGCCGCCCGAAGGTTCGAGACGCCCCCTGGTGGGGGGCAGGGGCGGGCGCTGATGAAATAACGGCGCCCAACGGCCCCGCGGGTCCGGTACTGACCATAACGGCCCGGGGGAGGGCAGGGTACGGCAGGGGCCCCGTCGTTGAAGAGCTTGTTTTGTGGCTGTGTCTAAATGCATGCGTTACCCGAAGCTAACGAGGATTTAAATCATTGATTGAGTTTATCACTAGTTTGGTTGTAACGCCACTTTGATGTCGCTTGTGGGTTACAAATCAATTCTGTGTTTTGTTAATGGGATTTTTCTGTTAAAGGTGGATTTATAAAAAGCAGATTCACTGGCTGTGGGAGAGCCCCAAGTAATAATTTTTCCTGTGTGCCAGCATGTTTCTTATCTTTTGGCAAGCCTCACAAGAGAGAAATCAGAAGACAAGTGATCCAGAGACTTGGGATTGGCCTGGGCAAAAGGACTTAACTTGCTCCAAATTCAGAATTCATTGGTGCAATTTTATTTTGCTACAAAAATATAGTAGGTGGCAAAGCAAGAATGCCCACCATGTCCTCCTGAGTTCATGTTTGCTCTACTGCTGTAAAACAGAAGATTGTTTTGGAAGATTTTTATGTCATTATAACTCAGTAAAATTGCTATTCTCTAGCTCATGGCCAATAACTGTTCAAAGCTTCGTGCTGTTATAATAATGCATTTGATTTTGTAAGAGTCTGATAAATGAGTGGTTGAAAACATAGAAAAGACATGAGCAACATTTATCTTTTGCTGTTGAGTACCAGAGATGGTCACTTAGCATCTTATATTAATAGGATATCAATAGGGAAAGCCAAAATATTTAAGGCAGAGAATTACAAGATTACAACTGACAAGCAAAGAAGATGCATCACACAGAGAAGAAAACAGTATCCGTGTTGAGGAGCTTCAACAAAACGATGTTGCCAAAAATTGAATAAAAACTAAAAACACGTAATGAATACCTAGTTGAGGAATATGCAAGGATGATTTTGAAATCATCTAAAATTGAGGGTCTTCTAGCAGAAGTATTCTCCATTCACCACAAAGGACAAACCCACGCAAAGTAAGTGTGAAAAGTCACTTTCTTGAACACCTTTGCTGTTAACAGTAATCAATATACAACAAATACTTTTACATTAACTTTAAATTTCTGTCGCTTTGTCTTAGTATTTTCTGTGTAAATTAAACAGTAGCATTCTGTTATCCTAATTTCAGTCACGAGAAATATCTGTTATTCTGACACTGTTCTGAGAAGGTTTTTAAAATTTAAGAAATACTCATGCAAAATATATAGGTCAACTAAAAATATTATCCAAGTTGCTTTTAACTAATAATGAATTCTATAATGGAGAGAGGTTGTTAAAAAAGTCCAAAATATACTTTTTTTTTTTTTTTGGGTGATGCTTTCAAAAAACAGTGGTTAACTTAATTATTTTTTTCCATTTGTAAATGTGTTAGAAAAGTTACACTGTTCACAAACAATTGCAAACATTTAAAATAGACCTTTTAACTTCAACCAAAATTATTAGATAGCTCTGAGAAGCCTTAACCTAATTGCTAATATTTTGCTTCCTTAATTGCTGATACTTTGTCTATATTTTTCATTAAATATTTCCTGTGGTACTTTTTCCCCTCAAAGTCATACTTAGTTGAAATGAAAGAGATTAAAATTGGGAAAATCTTCATTTCCAATGCTTTCAGATCATGCACTTAGAAGAAGCTGACTAGAAAACTTTGGTTGCCAGGTAACTGTGCAAAATACATACTGCCCAGGAACATTTCTCACTTCTCCATTCGTGATTCGTGTTTCCCTCATGCTGTTGAAGTCAACATAAGAGATGTGTTTTGCTTCCAGAATTTGGCTCAGACGCAGCAGATATCAGTGAGCAGGGAGTAAGCCTGGCACCGGCAAGGTACCGCCAATGAGCCACCCAGCAACTGCATTTTACTCAGCAAAGACCACCCAGAAGTTATTTTTTCCTGTCATATTTACCAAAGAAGCTTCATCAGTTGATGCCTGTGCTGTAGGAAAGTGCTCTGCCGCCTGTATGTAGGAAAGCGTGCTGATGATAGTGCATTTATTTTATTTTTTTTTTAATTTTAAAGTTTACCTCCACAAATACTTTCAGTCAGTTCTCACCCGAGGAAGTCACTCTTTACTAACTATATATAGATCTCATAATATTTTCATTCTAAAATAAGGCATACATGGTAAATAAGGTGGTCAATACACCGTGCCCTAAACACCAGCACATTTGGACTCCTTTTCCTCAACAGAAATAACAAGCTCTGGAGCCAAGGGACCTCTACTGTGAACGCCCTACCCACAGATGTTCAGCAACCATAAATAAGAGCTAATCTCAGCTCTGGTGACAGCGCATGGGAAGATAGATTTCTCTTTGCAGTTTTATTGAAAATGCATCCATCCAAAGTCCTGAGGGCATTTTGGAAATGCTAATTAAAATCTGTACACATTCTCCTTGGAACAATATCTAGAACTAATACCCCTCCCAATGTTTTTTCTCCACCCAGAATTCAGAGATCACCCAAGCAAGGCTTTCACTTCTCATTAGCACTGAGATAAGTTTAGTCAGGCTAGCTGCATAGCAAACCTCACAGAGGGGGATATGGGAGCAGGAAAACTCTGGGAAAATCTCCTCCTGGCCAGGTTGTTCCCATCTCCTGGAGATGAAGGCTGGTGCCTGCAGGGACCCTGAGGTCACCACCAGTCCCTCTTCCTATATCCTTGTCCCATCAGCTGTGACTGCTGTGCTGTATTTACCTCTGTTTGTTGTCTAATGCGAAAGAGCACCCACTGTAAATGTTCTCTTGTCTCTTGCTTCAGCTTTGTGCCCTCTTAGCAAAGTTACTCCAGAATTACTTTCAAACGTGGAGGCAGGTTCTGATGAGGGGATGAGAGTCCTCAGTTTTGGAAGATACCAGTTTCCCTCTTGCTAGTCTATAAAAATCCATTGAATCTCGATACCTATTTTCATTTTCTCAGTTTCTCAGCAATCTGTGAGGTAAATGCCATCTCTGGATCAGTGCAGGCAGTTCTGAAACTTTTTTTTCTTCTGACTAGCTTTAACTCCTTCGGGAATGGCTTCATACAGATATACCTTAAAAGGAAAAGTCCAGCCAGATACCACCTATTGATCCAAGTGACCTTTCCAAGAAGTACTGACACGTTGCCTGGTAATTCAAGCTACAGCTGGATTGTGAGGATGCTTGCTCAGGACTCAGGTGTGATGAAAACCATGCAGGCAAGGATCCAGCTGCAGTGTCACCTGTATTTTCCTATCTAGAAACTTTTGAAATACCATACGTGGATCCCTTAGCGCCCAGTCTGATATATATGCATGGCAGAAGTGTGCACGCCAGGCTGATGCCAGCAGCCTCCAGCAACCCTTGGCCTCTGCTTAAGAGCTAATAGGCAAGAGTTGAGAAGAAATAAGTATTTAAGCTGCCTCTCTGATAGTAATAAATCTGTAACAAATCAAGTTCAGTTCAAAGTGAAGGTTGGCCTAAACACTGTTGGTGCTATTGTGTGGATCCAATTTAGTCCTGTTTGTGTTGCTACAGGTTTGACAATCCAATGGGATTCATAGTTGTGTCCCAGCAAAATGGGAGTAACTGACAGCTGAAAGGTTAGATATAGCTTGTATCCATCAACACTTTAAATAGTTGTAAGCACCAAGTTATAGTGTGTATAGAGAAAAGATTTTTGAACAGAATTACCACTGTGTGGTGCCAGAAAACCCAGGAGATTCCTGTTATGAGAGGATTGGACAAATCTGGGCTGTGTAGAGGTGCAACAAAAGAAGCTCAAGTGCTAAAATGTACCATCAAGGGCAGATTCAAAAGCCTGCTGGACCCAAACCTAGACAGACTTACATTTTCTGATGCTGCATGTATTAGGCCATTACTAGGAAGGTGCTGGAAACAAGAAAGCATGATGGCCCCCTGGCCCAAGTTAGTACTGGAAGAAGCAGATAAAACCACCACTTATTAAAAAGAAGTGGTAGAAATGGTAACATCAACAGCACTTCCTTCTGGCTAACCCAGAACTGAAAATGTCTATGATTCATGTTGTCTCTTAGAGACAGACCTGAAACTGATGCAGCGATTCTTGTCCTTATCTACTTAGAAGTGTGTAGGGACATAAGCCTTGGCAAATGCAAAACAAAGTTTACAATTCTCAGACCTCTGTGTCCAGTCTTTGCTCACACTGCTTTTCTCTTTACAGAAGCATTTAAATTCTTACAACTCAGATGAAACCTCTGCTTTCTCTATGAGGTTTTCCTAGGAGTCGTTTACTCAAAGGAACAACATTAAGGAAAATATCAAAAAAATTAACTAGGTACCTTCTGCTTTCTTGGATGCATATGCTAAGCATCCATGGGATCTACTTCAATAGTTTTAATATGCTTTGGATCGTGATACAAGTTTACAGGAGCCTACAGTAGTTTTTGACCCTTTTTAGGAGCCCCTACCACATTCAAATACAGAAGTTTGAGATCCATAATGACCTGACTCCATCTTCTTAATACTGGATAAATGTTAATGACATTTATACCATGACAGCTACTTAGAGAAGGCATTTCTTTCAGTGACAATTTAAACAACTCCTTTTCAGCCCATGTTTTTTGTCCCTTCCTCTCAAGCTCATGAGCTGTGCTGGCACGGCTTTTTATGGGACTGCAGTCCAGAGAACTATTCAACACTAAAATTATTGAAGGTGGGGAGGTATTAATTTTCATCCAGTTAGTTTTAGGTCACTTAAATTTTTTGTTGTTGTTGTTCTGGGGTACATCTGTAGCTGATCATCCGATTTTATTCCTCCCCATCCTGCAGCTAAGCAAACAGTTTTATGCTATGGTATCAAAATGCCATCCAAGTGGGTAGCCTTTACATTGGTAGGCTTGCTTATAAATGAGTGCAATTGGTGACATTAGCTAAGGTCAATATTTCAAACTGTAAATGCTGCCTTGCTGGCAGAAAGGAAAATGAGCTTTTAAAAAAGGATGATATATACAGGCAAAAAAAAAAAAAAGTGCTGCTTGCATATTTTAAGGTAACACATTACAACAAACTTTTGTGGCAAGTGTCCAGCCTAAAATCAGCATCACAGCACATAGATTTCTCAAAAAAGTTTTTGCTAGAAATCCCCAGGGACACACCTGAGAGAAAATCAACACAGAGAATAACGTGAAGTTCCAGAACACTGAAGCTGAGATCACTACCATCCCCACGGCAATAAAGTCAACCCAAGTCCCCTAGTATAAGATAATTTCCGTATGTCTTAGTGTTTTTTCAATAAAACCTTCTAATCAAACAATTCTCTTGATAAAACAAACAGTCCCTGAGCAACATAGGCTGTTCTAATGGGTACATCATGTTGGGCTGTCTTCACAATTTGTTCTGCCCTCTAATTATGAATGCAGGAATAAGTTGGTGTTACATCATTAGTGATTTAAGGACATACATATTTTCTTTGTTCAGCAGATTATGCAGCTGTTCTGTTGCTCATACAGTGAAACCTCAGCCCAGGAGGAAATTATTACTCTAATTATTTCTCCTTTTCACCCAGGAATTCAGATTTGCTGAACACATGTAGGTCTCAGGCATTCAGCTAGATTTTTTGATACTCAGCACTACTTGAAGCCATTCCTAACACAGCCATGAGTTATAACAGCATAGAAGTGTTTTCCTTGACTCTGCACAGGAATTTCATGCTTAAGAATACCCATGATTAAAAGGTAAAAAACATATTTGATGCAGTTGTCATTTACTCCTTCATGCCATAGCTGTTTTCATGCTATGCAGTACCAGTGTGCACTTTTGCAGCTAAGGTATATGTTTTCATATTCCTTAGGGGTCCTCTAAGTGCTTAAGACCCTCCCTGAAGCCCGAACAGGCAAAAGAACAAGCTATGCCTCTATGGCTGTACCGAAGCCAGCATCACTGCAGAGATCAAGCAGGACTTCGAGGTCTTGTTTTCAGAGAAGCTGAACACTGGCAGCTTTCACTGGGTGTCTGGCATTTGTGAAAGCTGGTTCTTATCAGAATTCTTTTTTTTTAAGATAGCCTCAGTGGGTTAAACTCTCCTATCAGCCTGTTTCAATTTTTGTGAGCATTCAGTGGATTTTCTCTACCGGCACCCTCAGCCCAGCAAGGTACAAGAATGTCCCAGAAGTGTGAGTCCAAAGAAAGCACCTAATAGAACACAAGCGGAAACAAAAAGACAACAAAATAAAGGATAAATATGCAAAGCAAGCATCTTCGTCATGCACTGGAATTGAGTTTTCTTTTTTTTAGCCCCAAGGCAGGCTGCCATACCCCTTGAAGGCTCCCGAGGCCTATGCCTTCATTGCTCACTCCTCTCTCCTCTGTGCGTTCCCCTACTTGATTTCACCAAGGTTTTTGAGTGTAGCCACTTGCCAGCACAGTCTTGTGTTAGTAGCTCTCATTAATGAGTTCTTCTTATTACACTGGGGTTAAAGAAGGATCCTTTCCAATGAGGGCATCAATTTTGGACAGGGCAGGGGGAACGGGGTTCTCACCTCCTGTCTGTGGAACAGGCACATATTCTCTAGTGGCAGAGAGGCCTTAGCTGACTCAAATGTGCACTGCTATCCCCCTCCTAGCCACTCTGCTCCCCACATCTACCCCTGCTGAAAATAACAGTAATTATATGGGTCATGTACCTATGGGTAAGAGCTTACCCATAGCTGCATAACAAGCATCTCCACAGCTGTCATAAATAACAACACCTTTGTTGCAGGCTATAGAAAGTAATCATGGGATGTTGTTGGTACCAGGTGTTAAAGATCCTTAGGAGTGTTCATATGCTATACCTCAGCAGGTATATTTTTGAGTAGGTAAGTTTATTTTAATAGGGTATGTAGCTTGCATGCTGTTTTGCTGACACAGCCTTTGGAATATGCATTAAAACAGATTTTTTAAAACAATTTATTTTTTCTTTTGCTTAATCTTTTTTCTTTCTCCATTCTTGTGATATCTGTTTCTACTCTAATTCTGTACCCAAACTCTTTATATAGGTTTCAGCTGCTGCTTGTATTAGCTATGCTAATTGTTAGAGGAAATCTCTTTGCTTTCTCCAGAAAAAATAATTTAAATGAGCTCAATAATCAGACCTTCTATAAATAGATTTTTTTTTTTTTTAATGTGAATGAGGGATATGGGAGCAAAGGAAGAGCAGCTGATTGTAATAAGCAAATCTAGCAAATCACACCTGATTTCTTTCATGTGTTACCCTCTGGTAGCACCTGCATCTCATGATTTTGCAGTGTCTTCTCAGTCTTCTTTCCTACCTGCTAGTTCCCGATAGCTCTGCTTGTGAATGGGGAAGGAAGCATGAGGCCATCTGTATTCCTCTCTTGAGATTTTGTTGTGCTGTGTGCCTTTTCCGTATAGGAGTAGAGAATTGACTGACCAGAAGCTGTTGAATAATCTGAATGAGTTCACAAGCAAGCATCCTTCTTGGGTGTGTGCTTTAACCTTTAAGAAAAAGTTCTGCTTTCTATCTGTTTGTGTTCTCCTCATGCTCCAATATATAGTTATTCGGTGTGTTTAAAAGCAAAACTGCTTGCAGGTACTTAAATGCTCGTGTTGATGGGGGAAGCTCAAACTGTGTTACAAGGTTGCTGCTGAAGGTAGAAGATATATCTGACTTCTTAGATAGCGTTGCATAGCTTCTTCCTTAGGCCACCTCTGTTTTCCAATCACAACTCTTCTCAATTTCTACAAGAAAAGTTTAAATACCTAATACTGTGAGGTTTTTGTCACAAAAAAGAGTCCTTATTCATCTGAATATCAAGGAAGTTAGAGTGGGTGTGGTCATTTATTGCATTTCTTACAGATCAGTGCTGTGACTTCTGAAGTAGGGTATATGTATTTTTTTGTTGTTGTTGCTGATTGAGCCCTGCAAAAAAAAAAAAAAAAAAAAAAAAAAAAAAAGGATAACTGCAGGAGGAAACTTCTTTGCTTTCTCCAGGAAAACTGTTTGCATGAACTTAGTAATAGAGTTCTGTGTATTTATGTGTGTGTGTATGTATATATATAGTCTACATGTAGACATGGTAGATCCAGTCTATCATTCTTTTTCCTTCCAAAGAATAAGCTTTGAAGATAATTGAATTATTTTTGTTATTGCTGCTGTGAAATCTAAAACTAGTAACAAGACTCCTCAGGAAAATAACATTTTGTTTGTTTTAATGGAGTAAAAACAGAACAGGCAAGGGCGGGGGGAAGAAGCTTGTCACTTAATTGAGTGAAATCATTCTTGCTAGCCTATCTTGTTTTTCTTATCCACAACATAAGGTTGAAGTAAGATATTCTTCTGTTCAACAGACTATTTTCAATCAGGAAGTTCTAATAACGTATTTGATGTGATGTCTTTTGAACAAGAGTGTTTTAAGATGTCCTTTATGCAAAAACTGAGTAACTGGGTCTATTACAATCTTCTGACAGGTTAAAAATGGGTTCAGCAGATGCATCGGATACAAGTGACTTTTAGAACTGAAGGTATATGAACATGTAAAATTGTCATATTCAGATATAGGGACTCCGTAGCTGTGCACAAGTGTCCTTTTCCTGTTGCAGCTGTGGTAAAATTTTAGTCTCTAGGCTACTGGCAGTTATTTGTCACCCCCTCTTTGCTAGAGGTTGTTACCCCTGCTGATCTGCTGAAGCAATCATCCCTTAACCAACTTCAGTCAAAACCAACCATGGTGCCATAAACTGTTTAAAAGGACTGAGCTAACTTGGGTCCTTTTGCCTGAAACTTGTTACTGTAACTTGCAAGAGCAGTTCTGAGGGCCGTAGTCACTGTGCGATCTGGGGCAAGTTGTTGAGGAGCAATGTGTGCAAGGCCACATGTGGGAGGGCACCTGGGCAGTTATGTGGGCACATCTGTGTCTCTGTTGCTGGAGGGAGGATGTCTGCATGTGCGTGAGAGCAAAGGAGTAAGTATCTTAGTATGGATGCCCCTTTTTGGTTTACTTCACTCTATTCCTCTCCTAGATGTGAAATTTTGCTGAGTTGGTCTGGTTTCTCAATGCTTGCAACAACTGCAGCCAGTAACAAACTATTGTATATGTTGATATGGAATACTGTGTATTACTTGGAAGTAAACATGGTTTTTAATTCTATCAAGAAAGTTTAACATCCTTGGCTAGGTTGTTGAATTTCAGTAGAACCATGTGGATTTATGCTAGCTGAGGATTTGGGCCTTTCAGCAGTTTAGATCATCTTAATTCATTTGTAATCTGATGCTTTAAGTCTAGGTTTTCCTGAAATTGTATCTGCACAAGCTGTAAGGTTGTGTTAATGTGTGTTTCCATCCCCTGGTTAAAGGAAAATATGAAGTCTCTTCCTGTTTGTTATTCCTTGTAATGAAGCCTGTGTTCTCAAAGGAGTTGTTATAATATTTGTATGCCACTTTTTATTAAGCTGCTTTCTCTTTCACTAAAACCCTCTGGAACAAAAATATTTAAGGTCAGTGTTTGGAATAGCTAGTGTTACCATATGTGGTGGTCTTGTTTACTTTCATCTTATTCTCTGATGTGTAGTGCTGCCTGAGGGTAGATGTGTTACTCATGTGCTCTTTTGACCATCTTCAACCTGTGGCTAAGCCTGGTGTTATCTTGCAGAATGATCTTACTGTGCCAAAATCCAAGGAGAATCAGAGCTTCTCCTGCTTTACCTTCAGTGATTCTCCAGTTAGCTGGATGCTGAACTTTAACTATGTATTGGAAGCTCAGAGACATCCTGCCTTGAGAATAACTAACATTTCTAACCAAAGGGGTTCTCTAAACTCCCAAGAATCATAATTCAAATGTGGTGTTCAAGTAGTGGAAGGTTTTCTTTGAGTTATGTTGGTAGCTGATATCATCCCCTTGAAGTTACCAGCTTATTGCACTTACGACAGCAGTGATTCCAGGGAGGACTACAGACCATTCAAGTCTCTTGGCCTCAAGAAAGGGAAGTGGTAAAGCAGCTGCTAAATTAAGCTACCAAGAGCTCTATTTCTGTGAGTGAGTATGGACAGCTGAGGGCTGTTTATGCTGGCAGAATGGTGTCCAACAGCACTGGTGCAGCCAGTAGTTGCTCTGGGGTCTTTTGGCTCTGAGCAGTTTTCTTGCATTTGATTTTTAAAGCATAGGCACTCATCCAAAGACTGGAAACAGAGGAATATGATGAAGTGTCAGTGGGAGCTGACTGATAAATGTAATGGTACTGTTAAGTGTCTGGCTAGGCAGTATTTGAGTTTAAAATGGTATAAAATGAGGTTAAATTGCTAATCCACTTTGCTTCCCTATTGAGACATCCATCCCTGGAATAGAACAGAATAAAAGAACAAAATAAGGGCAGGCCAAAAGCTTTGCTCCTAAATGTTTTCAGTAGTCTGTTAAAATAAGATGGAGGGATCTGGCTCAGCTGCAGCTTGGTCTTTCTCACACCTCTGCTAAGAGAGCAGCATGAGTATCAGCTCTGAAAACTTGGTTAGAGTGGGGGATCTGGGGGTGTCCTTTGGGACAGAACTTGGAAATGGAGCTGCTTTGTGCCTGCCACTGAGGAAGCAATGTTTAATTATCTATAATTCACATTTACTTAAGTAAGGGACTGCTTTAGTAGCAGAGGTCTGTGGTAGATCAATGCATCCTGTTCAACTGTGTCTGTAATACTTTCTATTAATTAGATTGAGACTGCTTAAAACGGTCATCTTACAATGTGACCTCTCCTAGACGCAATCCATGAAGGAAAGTTAATTTAGAGCCCTACTTACTCTATTTTAGTTTAGTGAGTATATATTGTACACTGTATGTTGCTTGTCCATAATGGGACATATGCAAGTCCTTTGAAACTAAGGAGCTCCTATGGTATGGATGGGTTGGCTGTCAAGTTAATTTAGTTAGAAATGTGAACATGGACCTGCTCTTTCTGCCCATGAAAGTTATCCCTTTGTCCAGTATGACTTGGGGCGGGGGGGAAATGACTGGATCCTCTTGCCCAGGATTAACTCACAATGGCAAACTACAGATTTTTTTTAAGAGGCATGGTGAAAATTAGATGATGACTGCACTATTTGTAGAGTAAAATCCAGGTGTAGAGAAGAGATGTGGAGTTGGGAAATACTTGTTCTAATTTTAAATAGATGACTAAAATCTAATTACTGCAAGTATACTTCTTAAAGATGTAAGGATACAGAAGTAAGTGTGAGTATAGAGAAACTGGGCACTGAAAAATCCTTAGCTTGGTCCCTATAGGCTGTTTTACTGTATGGAGGTGTTCTGACTCATTGGTGTCCCCCAGGTCTCCATCTGGGGACAATGAACTGCAGGAGGGCATGGCATTGGGAAAGCATCATTTCAGGCCATGCCTTAGTTTGTGTTTTGCAAGTCTCTTTTCTTCATTATGCTGATTGCTAGCAGAGGGAGTGACTTGGAGAGCTTGGAAGGAAATTTAAGAGTTAATTTTTCAGACAACAGGCTTTCTTTTCCTAAGGATATGTCACTCTAAAGAAAGAAACTGAAATAATCTGTCATTTTCCATTAGAATACCAAGCTTCATTTGCTTGTTCTTCTGACTGTCTGTGGTAGTTTGGATTGAAAGTTCATATGTTGGCTGAAATTTCAATAAGTACAAAAAAAATGTGCATTTTTGCAAGAAAATACATAATAAATAGATACCTGATATCCAGAAATGCAGTCTGCTGATTAATATGCAAGACAGTCCCCTCTTTTTTTTCTTTTTTTTTTTTTCTTTTTTTAAATTACATTCTAAGCAAGACTTGGTGAGCAGATAGGTGTTATAAGAAAATTGGAGGAATGAACACCTATTCAGCAGCTAGTGTAAGCTTCTGTTTCTAAACTGTTAAGCAGGTAACATTTGCTCCAAAGCAGTGTGAAACAGTGTCAGCCTTGAGAGTGTCCTTTTTGCTCAAGGGGTCTGCAGGTGACTTTTTGAGAGAGCTTCTGGCAAGGCCTAGTCAGCTCTGTCTTTTTCATTGTGGTCTATGGAAAAAACAGTATATCCTTGCCCAAGCTACCAGAAAGCTTTCTGTGTTGAGATATTGGTATTTTGGGCACTCCAGAAGCAGTCCCAGAGATGCTGGAGCTTTGAAAATGAGGTGGGTTGGAGGCCTGGAGAGCTGCCTGAGTGTGACCTTGTGTGTATCAGTGCCTTAGGCATGTGTGTGGCAAGGGGCAAATGTGAGTACAGGTGGGCACTGATACAGGTGTGGACCATTAGCAGGGCTCTTGTGCTTGCTGTCTGTAACAGACAACTTGTGTTACCTTCATTTCAAAAATAACTTGAAAAAGTACTTTTGCAAATTGCAGTGCTTTCATGCATGATCTGAGCGAAGGTGAGGGCTTGAGCCAACATTTAAAGACTCTAAATGGAGCTGACTTCGTGTCTTAGCTATTTAATAATCTGCCATAGGATGGCACTAGTTAGCTTTGCTAGGGAGTTATTTTTCCCTTTGTGCTTAATAGTTGTCTTTTTTTTTTTTTTTTTTTTTATGGCAGTACCCACAGAACACTAGCTCCTGCCCACATGTATCCACCACAGTTTTCTTGGAAACTTCTAAAGATGCACTGAATATTTGTGGAATAATATAAACCAAGAGTTTGTTTTTCACTACACGTTACTTCATAGTTCTCTAATCCTCAAGATAAAAGCAGTTGATCTACTTGCCATCAAACAGAATATTCACGGACAACTTTGATTTGTGAGGACTAACATGGATGACACAAAGGGCAAAATAGTCTTTTTATGTGCTGGGAAAGAGAAAAATCTGCAAAAATTACAACTTTAACAGCTTTTAGGCAGGTCAGTGTTATCTTTCATTTGTATGCCTGCAACTTGAAGTCTAAAGACTCATTAAATCCTTAGTGATCTAAAAAGGAATACCTAAAGTCAGTTTAAAATCTTTTTTAGGCATGTAAGTGAACTCCGGGTGTTTAGTACGATGTTCTTAAAGGGCAAAAAAAGGCCAGAGTTTAAAAAAATAAACATGAAAAGCATTCTGGCTTTTTGGAACAATTTTAGATTTCTGTTTTTAAAAATGAATTAACAGTGCTTCTGACAACATAAGATGTTTGACTTTTGACTTTTATCTTAAGTTAGCTTGAAGGAAAAAATAAGTGAATGTCACTGTTTGCACCACACAAGATTCTTCAGATGCATATGCTCATTTAGTGCTGTTTCAGTTCTTGGGTGCCACCTGCTAAAATTATGTATGTTCTTGTAAAAACCTAAGACCCATCAGAGAGATGAGCCCTCCTGGGGACTAATCTCCATAGGGACCAACAAGGGCAATGCAGGCTTTGCTGTGAAGAACTGACAGGCAGATTTTAAAAAGCAGGGGCAGGAGTTATGACCACCTGAGATGAGTAGAAAAAGCTCTTGATTTTCCTCTAGTTAGGATGCCCTTGCCTTGCATTTGGCAAATCTTCATTTATGCCCTGTAGGCAGTAGGTGTGTGGAAGAGCTGGCCTGGGTAAGGCTGCCTGGCACCCTGTCTTGGGCAAGATTTCTGGTCTGCCAGCATCCTGTATTGAAGATGTAGAGGGCTTTGTTCCTCCTGAGTTTTCCAAGCCCTGTTCTCTGGTTCTCCTCAACTGTGGTCATGCTCCTGAACCTGCAATACCAAAGAGGTGGAAGGTCTGGGGCTGTGCCCTGTGCCTTGCCCTGGCCAGCTCTGCTCATCCCCAGATCATTATGGTGAGGAGAGAATAGAAGGGTTTTTCTCTGTGCCAGCTCTAGTTGCATGTAAACCTGCCTCACTTGAAGAGCGCAAATGCTGGAGGCAGAGCCCCTGGCATCTTCCTTGCCCTGCACTTTAGAAACAAAACCAGGTATTATTCCGGCTCTGTTCCCAAGTGTGTTATTTTATTTTCTTTCTCCAGGACACATCAAATGTATGGTAACCAGTAAGCTAGCAGGAGATAACTTGCTGTAGCCTTAAGTTTTTTGGCTTAAAGGAATTGTAATGTTAAGGTCCTTGGGGACCATGCTGCACTGGTAGCACCTCATAGGCTTGTGTCTTCCTGGGGCAAAACACTGTGTTTTGGCATCAGGTTGCCAAGTGAATAAGCGAGAGATGGACATTTTTCTGTAGGATAAGACTGAGGAGTGCAGTGGTGATTATTGATGTAGCTGAACTGGGCAGCAGAGGATAAGGGGAAGATGAGCAATTGCCAGGACAAGTATCATTAATACATTACATCAAGTGAGCGGGTGAAAATGGGGTTTAAACTTTTTAAAGTCCTGTCTAATTTAAGAGCTTATTAACAAATCAGTCATAAGGATTTAACTAGGTGTATGGTTTTAAAATTCAACACTTAAGCTCTCAAATTAGACTGGAATACTTTGAAATTCAGTATTTTATTTGAGGGGTAGAGGAAAGCATTTTCAAGGAAGAGGGAAAATAAGATGATTAACAGGGCAGCTGGTCCCTGCCACTGCAATCCCACCTGGATTTAATCCCCAAGAGGGGCAGGTAGTCATAACAAAGATGTGAGGAGCAGGCTTTGGGAAGGGACCCCAATCTCACAGAGACAAAAGAGGCAATTACTTTTCTGTAAATAGCCAATAACTTAAATAAAAGGATTCAGTGGACAAATATTTTTTTTTTTCTCTTCTTTCTCTGTAAAACTGTAGGGGGAAGAAGTCCTTGATTCTTATCCTTATTTTTAGCTAATGAAGATGAAGATTCTAGTTGAACGGGGATGGGGAGGAGAGGATGACAAAATCTGAATTTGAAGCACTGCTGTAAGCATGATGGGTGACCAGCTTGAAATAAAGCAGCCATTGTAGAGTAGCAATCCTATGAGTTTGTGTCCATTCTTTTGTTCCTTCTGCTTTGGCCTGATAGTTTGCGTCTAAACGTAAGAGGTCTAAACGTAAGAGGTAATGATCTACTGATTTGTTATCTCGTGCTCGTTCTTTCCAGCGTGTCTACTCGGTTCTTTCTCTGTGACAATTACCCATTTCAGCAAGTCTGGGTCAAGCTGTTTGGTGAAACTTCCATATTTTAGCATGAATGTACAATAGCCTCAAACTATTCTTGCGTCTTTTAATTAAATCCTATGAATCCTTAAATGTTTACATTCACCTCTAGTTTTGCTTGGGGCTGGGGGGGAAATCAGTTTTATCTTTTAGGACACGTAATAAGGGCTACAGCTTCATACTAGTCTCCCAATCAGAGGAGATTGGACATATTACTATAAAATGATGGACAAGGCAAAGGCAACAAAAGGTTTCAGAGACTGATAGAGATGTTTATACAGGGGAGCCAGTTATAAATCCCATCAACACCTACTGGAGTAGGGTTTAGACATTGCTGTTCTGTTGAAAGGAAGGTTAGTGAAGGAATGCCATGTGAGGTGTTGAATTCCTATGGTTACTTAAACAAGTTGCAACTAGTTTGGAAAAGTCTCAGAACTGCTAGTAAAAGTAGTAATAGAATGGTGGCCTATGTAACACAGGGTACCTAATGTACCTGCCATTAAAAACTGCATATAGCCAATTCTTTTGGGGGGATCTAAACACGTAGATGAATATATAAATGTTCAATGTGGCGGCAGCAGCTGCAGAAGACGAACAAGAGCCAAGTAGTAGAGAAAGAAAGACTTCAAAAGAAAGGCTGAAGGTACTTCAGCCCAGACCTTTGAGATATTAAATAAGTAAATAAATAGCTCAGCAATTCAGCTTTTTCCAAGCAAAGAACTTAGGTTCATCTGTAATTCTGTATTATATATTTGTCCTTGACCTTTTTTAGGTACTCCTGTCCTAGGGCCATCCATTCCCTCCACCTTAATCTTTGCAAATTATTAACAACTTTTTTATATAATGCATGAAAATTGGGTCTAAAAGTGCTAATTCACAGGTATAAAAAATAAATAAACTTCATAAGCTAAGATTATGTTACTCTATTATCACATTTCACTCTTATGCTGTTCCTATGTTCTTTGTGCTTGAGCTGTGTTTCTGTGGCAAGGGGTTGGGATTGTTCAGGGAACTAGGACTGTTCCCTCTGTTTTCAGATCAGCACCCAGTAGTTTCTCTGTGGTGAACTGACTTTTTTTGGCTCGGCTGTACTGAACTGATCTTTATCAACAACTTGCATTGTATTTTTCCTAGGACTGGTTATATTCTTTCCCTCTGCCTTTGGCTTCAGCAACACCCCAGTATTTAAAAAATATTTTTTTTTTTTTTTTTTTTTTTTTATTGCTGTTCTTGGGTTAGATCTTTATATGTGTAGACACATGAATACACACGCACGCAAAAACACACACACATGCATATACCTGCCTAGTTCTCTTGGTAGCAGAATCCAGGATATTCTATTTGTGATATTCTTGTTTACTTGACCTTCTTGTGAGGATTTTTCTCTCAGTAGGAAACTTGTTTAATTTCAAGCAAATCTCAGGTAGCTTCTATCTGAGAGGGGTGGGGGGGGGAAATCACCAAAACTGATGCAATTCTCCTTTCCTTTGTATCCTGTTCCCATGCTATCATCAAAGAAAAACAAAACAAAACAAAAAAAACCCAAAACAAAAAAAAACAACCAAACAAAAACTACTTAGTCATCTGTATCTTTTTCTGTTTTCTTCTCCAAATTACCTCCGGGTCTGGTGATATTTTTAAAACTATTTTTATCTTTTGAAAGGAGTAGTTCTACAAATATGCTAATAAAGTCTTTATCCTACATTATCAAAAGGTCCTACATTATCAAAACTGCCTCCCAGTTTTCCAGTTTATATCTTGCCTGTTATTGTAACCTACTTGTATTAGCCCTGCATGCACCCACACACACATATGTCCAATTCCATTCTTGATGTCCCTGAGAGCCTTCAGGTTTTGTGGCTAAGTATGAAAAGGAAATGTAAAAACTAAAATCAGGTTACCTCTGTAATCTTGCCTTTGCCTTTTGTGGGTATGCCTTGTATTATAGGCTTTCATTGCATGGTCACAAACTGTTCCTCAAATGCAGTGTAATCATAGTATTTTCTTAAACCTTAGTTATACATATATAGCATCTTTTTAGAACTGTTCTCTACTTTTTGCAGACCCTGTTGAGGCTGTGAATTCTGCCTGGACAAGATATGTAGCTGACTCTACTTGCAGAGTGTAGTAACTTCTAAGAAAAAAAAAAAAGTTATGGTGAAAAACACTGAAGGCTATTGGGTACTAGACACAATCTAAGGAAACTGCCCAGAATAGTCTTGCTTAACCTTGGCCAGCTCTTGAAGCATTTCTCTACCTTTCTTTGAGTTTTGAAGCAGCTGTAGGGAGTCTTGATGCACTTGGGCAGTCCCTGGAAGAAAAAACCTTCTTTCCATGCTGACTTCTACTCAAAGAAATATCTTGACCTGAAGTGCTATTAAAATTTGACAGAAAGTAATGGGAGAATTAATGTTTCCCACTCTTGGAGAGGAGAGATAAAAAAAAAAAAAAAAAAAAGTAGCAGCATTCAAAGCAAACAGACTTTTGCTCTTTTTACTCCTGGCCTGGGTTATTGTATAGAAGATGCTAACTTAGCACATAATAGATAGGAAACAATGCGAAGATTTGGCTTGGCAAAGTTCTGCACAGGAACCAGGAAGTGATGAAGGCTTTGTAGAGCATTTTCGTAGTGGAGTCTGAGAGGGCTAATTGCAGCTCCCAGAGTGCAGTTTGCAGATTCCTGAGGAACTGGATGGGTCTTCTGCATATTGGTGTGAATGCTGAGTAAGCTTCAATGTTGAGGTCAGTGAGGATATATTCTTATTGTGGAAAACTCTGCCAGTCTTGGTTACAAAGTGAGGAGCACAAATCTTTGTGAAAGAGAAAGAAAATGAAGTGGTAAGGTAGATTTAACAGTTTTGCTCTCAATCACTTTGGGCACTTGTGGATGCAGGAGCTAGTTTGGCAACGCAGTGCTCTAGGGATGCTTTGCCTCTGTAAATTCACCTTGGAAAGTGGGGGTTTGGCGCTCTGCTTTCCTTCTCCTTGAGCACTGAATACTTTCAGAAGTATCTTCCTCTTCCCTTGGGGCTGGGCTCCTCCATCCTATTTGTCATCTGTGTTCTATCATCTATCTAGCCCCCAGTGTTTAGTGCAAACACAGTTAGAAGGATCTAGCCCTTCCTGAAGCTTCCTGATATGTTAACTCTGCCATGGGGTGGGGAGATAGTGTTCACAGGGCTAATGTCCCTCATGCCCGCTGGTAAGTGTGGGGTGCACCCTTATGCCCTGCTTGTGCTTTTGTCACATCTGTGTTAATAAGTTTCTCTGGGCTTCCTCACCCTTCCCACTATTGCAGATTTTCTTAGAGTTTATAAACCATAAGTCTCCTCAAGAGAACTAATGAAACTTTGGTAAATAAAGGGGTCTGCTAAGCATCTGAGCTGCTCTGTTCAAACCAATTTCTTCTTTTCTCCATTCTCAAGACTCCTCCTAACACAACATACAAAGCATATCTGGATTGATAAATACTCTATGGCAATATAAACATTGTGCATTCATTTCTCTTACAATAGTAGCTTAAATATTCAGAGGTTAAATGAAAAATGAGCAGCATCTTCATAGCTTATTAGCTAGAGGTGGATTGAAATCCGTTCTAGATAAGAGACTAGAGTAAAACTTGGTTATGTGATTTATGGTGATGAAATCTGCCATGTAATGACAGATTTTAAATGTAAGTATCAGAGTGAAATTTATTTTAGACTTTTTATTAAATATTTAATTCTGTTTAACATAAAACATTAAATTTGGAAACTCCAGTTAATACTGCTCTTTCCATGTGCCTCATGTACAGCAATGTATTTCCTACTGGACCTGCTAAAACCTTAGGCAAGTGACTTCCTGTGAGCTCTAGAAAGGATACAGAGGACTCGCTCCATAATAAAAATGCTAGAAACTCTTTGTAGTGGCATATGATTATTGGATAAGATGTTATGCAAATATGTTGCAAAATACTTTGTATCGATGAAGTAAAACCAGAGGCTCCTTGCTCACTAGCACAGAAATCTGAAAACTGACTCTTCATGTAACAGTTGGTTGCAGTTGCAAAACTTTTTTGTAAACTATTTCTCATGAACGTATTCTTTGCATCCATCCAATGCAGATTCTGTTCTAAATGCTCTTGCATTCAGAGGTGGAAACTCTGCTGTGTTGTGGGTAGACAGGTCTTTCTCAGAGATTCAAGAGTCTAGCATGATACAGTAGGGTATGGGTAAAGTCTGTGTATAACTGTTGCTGTCCTCACAATTTTTTGGTCTTTAGTCTTTGTTGTGTCTGGATCACAGCAAACAGATGGCGTTCAAGTTTTATTTGAATATCTGAGTTCATTGGAAATGAAGCAAAATGAATTCAGCCATTGCTAATAAGAATAATGCCAAACTCCCAGGAAGTTTCTTTCCTCCCCCACTCTTCCACAGTCCTGTTTATAACTTACTTTGTTACACAATTATGTTTTGTCTGAATAGTTTAATGACTGGTTTTTGACTTGCAGTTCTGATATTGCGCAGTGCAATGGGAGGTGAATTGCAGCAATCTCTGTTATGAGCCTCTTTTTTGAATTCATCTACTTCATCAGCACACGTGGGAATGTTGCTATTCCAGCTGTGCCCAGGGGCTTGTGAGAGCCCCAAGAAATCCTGAAGTTGGTGCAAAATGTAGCTCCTTAAAATAAAGTGAACATCTTGCCTCAGAAGACTAAGAACATCTCATTAAATATGCTTATTTTTGGCTAGGTAGCTGCATCATGTAATTGTATGTAGAATATGAATCCAAACTAATATTTTAGTAAGGTAACTGTTTTCTCTGCAATGGGTAACCAGTGACAACCGAAGCATTAATCTTTGTATTTTATACTGCTAACCAGCCCTGCCAGAAGTTAGATGGCTCTAACAGCTAACTGGTATTTGTATAGCATGTAAGTTCAGCTATATATTTGCTTTTGACAGAGCAGACTTGCAAACAAGATCTGGCATTTGAACAGGCCTGTGCTAGACTGAAATTATTCATATGTAGTTGGATAAGTAAACAAATAAGGAATTTGGAGACTTTTTAGATTATTTGATTTTTTTTTTTTTTAATTTGGTATCTGCCTTTTTATGTTGGAGCTCATCAGGATGGTCTTAAACTGAGCTTTTAAGCTTAAAAGCTCATTTATTTATTTCTAGGATATGTTATCATACTTGTAATGAACTAATGGGATTTAATAGATTCAAAGTAGTCTCAAAAGTGGGGGAACTTTTCTGTAGTGTGATGAAATATTTGAGTAAACAAGTCCTGTGTGCTTTGCTGTCAGATTTATGCCCCTGAAACGTTATGCTCTATGGCATGAATGATTGTTTTGCTTGTCGGTGGAATATTCTTTCTCTGCACTACTCCTTTAGTGTTTGAGTCCTAGGAAAAGGTTTGAGAGCACTTAAATAAGAATGCCTTTTTAAGGGTGACATGAGGTAAAAAGGCTAAGTCGCAGTACACAGGCTATGCTGACTCCTTCAATGTGAAACATTGCAAATGCTCAAAATATCAGATGTGTAAGTTGAAATTGCCTCCAGGCAGCTTAATCTTATATGGGAGGAATTGGCATAATGCAGAAACCAAGCAGAAACGGACCTTGGCAGCCACAAAGCAGCAATAGCTTCTCCAGGACAAATTGTTCCGGAACAGTTTATCGCTCGTGTGAGCACAAACTCGCTTTATTGCTGACCTGAGGAGCAAGTCTCCTAGTTTGATTTCCTGATACTGTCCTACATGGGATAATCCTACCCTTTAGTCAAAACTGAGTGTTTTCTTTTTTTCTTTCAGGGAAATCCTCGATGGCTGCTTTCTGTTTTGTTTTTTTACGCGGTTAGCCAGGGATGTAGCAGGAGAAATGCAGCACCTCTCCTAGCACATTGCCGAGGCAGATTGCTAAAACAGCTGTGCCACGTGCTGCTCACAGAGCAAAATGCCTGTGTGCGTCTTGCACCGGCAGGAGTACCTCCTTGTACTGCTTAAATGATCAAATTAGGCAGCGTTAGATCGGGGAAGAAAATTGTTTAATTCAAATAATGCTTTCTTTGAATATAGGTCGTCCTTTGGCTTTTAAAACCTTTTTTCCTAGTGGAATTTGCAGGCTGGTTTTGCAGAAATCCAAGCATCTCAGTGTTCAAATAAACTTGAATTTTTTGGCATCTAGGGACCCGTTTCTGCTTCAGAGTGATTCCACTTGGTTAACCTGCAGTCCGGCTGCTCAGAGGAGAGTTGGACCCTTTGCTGCTGCTCTTGTGGACTATTTCTGGCCATAAGAAAACATGCAGCTTTTGCAAAATATTCAGCATGTCTGAACTTAAGTGCTGTCACATCAGACCCCATTGAATTGTGGCTTCAAACTTGCATCTGGAAGTATTAAGAAGCTTGTGTTAAATGGGAGCATTATCCTTGGTGTAAATTTTCACAGAAAAATAAACCACAACTAAATTTGCATGTTCTCTGCATATTGACCCCACTCGGGATTAGCCTTCAAGGGAGCCCCTCTGGGGCAACATAGGGTTAAGTGTTTTTAAAACCAGGTGTTTTTAGGCTTTCTCTGGTTTTGCTCGGGCTGTTTACCCCCTTGCCTCCATTTACAGGGATGGAAATCTGCAGTGAGCCAGGCTCGGTTTCCAGTTTGGAGCCTGGTGCACAACTCAAGGACTCCCAGGAGCTTCCCAAGCTGCTGGCAGGGCCAGTGCCGCCTTTCCCTCCCTAGTTTGCCCATGTGTTCAGCAGCCGCTGCTTGCAGCGAGGTACCCCCCAGTTGCTTTTAATCTCCCCCGCAGTTCCCCATCCCTGCCGTGGCTCTGCTGAGGCAGATGGGATGGCATTTACACCTCTAAAACCTTCCGAGCTCTGCACTGACTAAGGACGATGTGGTTGTTGGCTCGAGTTGGAGCGCTTTAGGGCATGATTTCAACCATGTCTATGGAGACCAATTTTCAACATCAAAACAAACCAGTGTAAGTGGAATTTATATTACCTTTTAAAAACACAAGTCAACAGAGCTGAGCACTCTGCTTCAAGGAAGCCTCTTGGGTTTGTTCAGGGAATTACTACAAATATTTTACATCCTTTTTGGGATTCTAGACAACCTCAGGAAGTGCCTGCCTAGGAAGACTGTGGAAATACCCCAGGCTGCATGGCTCCTCTGAGGTGATTTCTGGGCTCACAGCATGAGAGCACTCCCCTCTGCTATGAAATATCTTCTATTACCTGAAAGCACCATTTAATTTGCAGAGATAGGCTGATCATTCTAAGCACCTTGAGGGGGGAAAAATGCATATGATATATGCATGTTGTTTGGGCTTGGTGGAGTTGTCAACTCCTGCGATGGTGCTTAGGAGCAAAATCAGAGCAAAACTCTTGATCCTGATTGACCAAGCGCATTCAAATTTGGGTAACTCTAGAGGCAAAGAAATATTCTGTTCCCCAGAAATAACTCTGCAGTCCTATAATAGAAATGATCTGTGCGGCAGTGCTGTCATAATGGAAGGACTGAATTCAGAGTAAGAGAAGTCTGCAGGGAATATGGTGTTAGATACCACCTGAAGCCCATCAGAAAGAGGAAAAGTGGTGATATCAGAACACTGGGTGGGGGGTACATCATCGTTCTCTGAAATGTGCCTCAGAGTAGCTCAGTGCTCATGACTGAATATCTTGGAAATTCAGTAATGGAGTTTCCAATGTGCTCTGCATCATAACTGGGTGGATTTTGACAAGTTCATTATAATTAGTGAGTAATTTCAAAACATTATTTGAAATACAAATAAATCACAGGGCTTGTTTTTTGAGCTTTGTGCCGCATGTGGCACATGTTCTTGCAGACTATGGGAGCTTCCTGAGCTTGGGACTGAGTCACTTGCCCCGTTAGCAGCAGCTGTGGAAGTGGTCTTGTCCTTAATTCCTGGGAAGCTTCCAAAGGCAGCCTCTGTGTGTGGCTAAGCTTTATGCTTACACTCCAAAAATGCTCGCCCAGGCTCGAATCCAGCAGAACACTTAAGCTTGTGCGTAACTTTTAAGCACTTGGGTAATCCTATGGCAGTCCTCACTCATGTATTTTAAGTACTTTGTTGGATTGGGGTCACAGTCACGGCCATAATTAGATTTGGGTTTTTAAAACATCCCTGAAAGATAATATTTTGTGTGCGCATATGCTCTACAGCATTGAGTTTGGAAAAAGAATCCCCCAACTCCTTGTGAGCTGCAGCCCTAACTGTGGTGACTGTGCTACACACAGCAGTAATAACGAATGCTGCGGCTGTTATGGGGAAATGCACGCTGGATTAAAAGATGACAGTTAAAGCCAGTATCTGGAAATTTTACAAATAATGTGTTTTTCAAAGCTGGCTAGAGCTTCTGCCATCTTGCACAGCAAGTAGCACAGGAAAAGGAAGACATATTAGGTTACTGGATTTACATTTTTAAATACCCTGTTCTAAGGATTTTGGCCTGGGTACAAGCATCAAATTATTACAAGATGAATATTTACTTGACTGCTAATTTTATGATAGGGGAAGGCCATGCCAACAAACTGCCAGCTTAGAGATGTTTAATTATCTTGGTACCTTGCAGGCAAATATATCCAAGTGAGATGTTTGCACCAGCTGTTACAGCTGAGCCTTCATTTCTTTACTTATCAGCACTGTATGTATCATGCATTTGTAAGATATATATGTGTGTGTTTATAAGCTTTCAGCTTTTATTGTTCAAGTATAAAAGTGGATCTTATAAAAGCATCAGATCTTTTATTGTGTTTCCACTTGATGCAAACTTCTAAACGAATCTTTCTGAATGAATCTGGATTGTAGTGTTACTATTATTCCCCCTGCTGCTTGAGCACTCATTATTTGTGTCAATGTGAATCTATGGCAAAGGCATCCAACCTTTTTCTTCCCACTGTCTTTGGTTCCTAGCAGGTAAACATGGTGCCTCTTTCCTAGCTCTTACTTACCTTTATATGCACATAAGCTTTGTTATGCAAAAGCAAAAAGCAAAATGATGCCCTGTATTAGTTTCCCAAGAACTTTACTGTGGCTTAATTTTAATTTCTTCCAATTCCTGAATAGAAAACTGTTCTAAACAAGAGAAAATAGTCCTGGAGAACATGTTTGTTTGATATAATCAAGAGTAGATTTCAACACATGGTATGATTGTAAATGGTAGTACAGCAACGTCTCTACTGTGTAGCTACAAGAGCCTGACAAATATCAGTTGTTTGTGAGGACAGCTTTCTAATAAAAGTGGGAAGCAGAACTGTAGCCAGTACATTTAAAGTGGGCTGTCTTATAAAATGTTATGTTCTTGTAAAGGTTTCACTGTGGTTTCAGTCTAATGACATTTATTAGCATGAGGGGGGAAACTAATACATGAATCTGGCCTACAATAAGGCATGAGCAAACACCAGGCTGAGCCTAGCTGTATGTTTGCAGAAAACAGAAGAGGAGAAACTGTGTGGCCTTTGTGTAATATAGTGGAGCAAACAATTACTACTTGATATTGTGTTCCATGAAACCTTAGTGCTTTATTGAAGATGTTCACTGTGCAATTTGGGTCTTTCCTCTTTAGCATACCAGAGCAAAGACAGAATTCTTTCTACCCCATTAAGGTTTCATGTTACTATTTTGATCCTCATGACTTGATTTTAAGTATAAAATAGCCTGTCTCACAGTGAGTGCTCAGCATGTTGCTTCATGTTTTCTACTAACTATCTACCTTTGCCAGTTCTTAAAGCTCTCATGAAATAAAATCGCCTCACTAAATATTCAGGACAAAGATGGCCTTAGGTTGCAAAACACAGATTTTGAATGTTCAACAAGCTGGGAGGAGTGTCTGAATCTGAAATACCTTTAATTTTATTCTCCACAGAAATGAGTGCAACTGTGCAATTTCTTTCATGGACATACAGGTACATATTCATATCCCCCATAAAAGACAGTGCAATTCAAAGCTAGAATTTTATTTTGGCCTCATGTCAAGTTATGTGCTGAATGATTAGGTGCAAGATGCTGTAGTTCTCGCCTGAGAGAGGGGAAGTGTGACAGCACCCGATGTGCAGGACCACCTCTTGTTCCCACCTTATGGAAATGTGACTGGATGAGGCTCTGGGCAACCTAATGTGACTTTTGATGATGGCCCTCCTTCAAGTAAGCAGAGAGCCATAGTGACCTTGAGGTCCCTTCCAACCAAAAGTGTTTTGTGATTCTATGAAGAAGGGGTTGAGGTGAAAGAATAGAGAGGCATCTCCAAGCTATTTGAAAGCATATGTATTTTTTTTTTTTTAAATAGAACTACGTTGCTTTTAGTTGTAATGAGCAATAAAGCTTTTCTGCAGTGCTGAGGGAAAGACAAAAGTCTTTCCCTTGAGAGATGTAGGCTACTGGGCATGGGAAGTGCTTGTCATTGAGGGGATCATGGTGCTTAGAGCTGCAGGGTGACTGTCAGCAGCCACCTCTGGGCGCCTCTCTCTGCTGAACCAGCCTGCACCAGAAATAAATCTGCAGTAGATCCAGACCCTAGATTTTCATTGTCTTCTGTGGCAACATATCCGATGTTGCATGAATCCTGGAGAAAGGCTTCTGATGGAAATACGTGTATTTTCTTGTACTCCACCGTCCTAGTTTTTATGACATTGGTAGCAGTAGATCCCAGCTGCATTTATTTGATATAGTTTCTGAATATGGAGTGTTCAGGCATATTTTTACATGTGCTCACCCATAGTTGAGAAGTTGATGTTGGCAACCTATGTCTGCATATATCTGTTCAGAGTTACTCCCTTACTAAGACTGTTGTGTAACTAATAAAGGGTAGAAGTGCCTTGTGTCTGCTGAGGGTGTTTCCTTTGTCAGTGATGATGCCTGGGAAATGGAGAGAGACCCAAACAATGTTATGCTCCCAGGCATTTTGATCAGTGGATTTAATACCTGCACGTCTGACACATGAAACACATAAAAATGACTGTTTCCTTGAAATGAAGCTGTGAGCTCTGAATGATGGTGCAGCTAAAAGCATTAACTCTAGGCTTCTCCAACATCATTTGTCAGTGAGCCAGAAGACCTACAGCAGAAATAAAACAGATTGCTCCTGAACCATGAGGTTTCAAAAGCAAAATGTCATTAGTAGAAGCAACAATTAACAGCAACAGTCCTTCAGTCATTCATTTTGTATTCACAGGATTTGTTTGCCCTAGTGGTGTGGTTAAGTAGCTGTGTATTCTGTCATTTGTCATCCCTATCTCTTTATGTCTTATAGTAATTTACTCCCCACCACAATGTATCCCTAATGTATTTCCTGTCTGCCCACATTCATCCAAGGACTGGAAAAGACTTAATGTGGGTCAGTTTTTGACACTGGCGATGTGATTTGAAGTAACAGTAGAGAACCTTGTTCTCCCCCATGAGCCTGTTTGCCTGCCTGCTGCTGTAGCCCTGCTCACTCAGTCCCAGGTGTCCCCTGCGACTGGCCCTGCTCCAGTTTTGGCCTGTGCATCTCTGCTGAGCTGGGGTTGGGAGCAGACTTGGGCCTTTCTGCCCACTGGGCTGGCTGGTACTGCCTCACTGCTGTGCTGAGTTGGAAGCAGGGGGAGATGGAAGGAGAATGAGATAGCAAAATGCGATCCACCTGCTCCAGGTTTTTGCCTGCTGTTGCTGAGCTAGGGCCTGCGAGCCATAACCGTTGGCTGCCAACTCCACCACCCTTGGTTCCGTGTTGATTATCTATAGGGAAAGCACAAGAGCCCAGTAATGACCATATCAAGGCAGCCTGGGGGCCTGTCAGGCCTGATGCCCCTGTTAAGCTGGCATCTGAAAGCAGCTGCAGGGTGGAGTTCAAGACCAATAGAAGCACCTTAGTGCCGCTCCCCAGTCAGACTGAGAATACCTTCCTGATGTCTGGTAAAGCGGGTATTGGTGACTTTCTGTGTGAGGGACAAGATTATGCTGTTTAGTGGCTCAGTGGACTGTACAAGCTGTTAAGTTACTTTTCTAGATTGATATGCACTTCTAACATTGAAGAGATCCTATTGTACAAAGAATGAGATATGGGACCCAAATTGCATGCTATGTGCAAGACTGGTTTTATGCAACAGCCTAATAGTGTTGGCTCTTGTTCCCAGCTCTGTCCTCAGCAGGTTCTGGCGCCAGCTAGCTTTCTGGAGCTACCTTTCCCATCAAATTATTCCTTATAACCTTGGTAGTATGCTCCTAAGAGGTTGCTGTCAGTTCTAGGCTCTTCATGGTGTGAGTAAAGCTGGGACTCTTTTAATGTGCTTTGCTTTACATTATCCACATTTACCCCCGACTTTCCAGATTGTCTACACACATACTAAAGAAGGAATGGCCCTCAAAGGCATTCTGCCAGTGAACTCCCTTGCTATGAAAACAGACCATATTTATCTTTTTGCTTTTTTATATTTAACTGGAGTAAGTAGGTGAAGACCGTGTTTTTATCCTAATGCAGGCTCCTTTCACAGCAGTGCTTTGGTGAGGGACCTTGCTGGTGACCTGAAAAATCTGAGTCGATGACTGATGGGGCAGTTAAAGAGCTAAAAGTGAAATTGCCGAATTACATGAGCCCTGCTGGTGCAGCAGGAATGCTATGGGAAACCACGGGCTGTGTCCCCAGCCGTGAGGCGGGGAAGCGGGCAGCCTCCTGGAGGCACGGTGGTCTCGTGTTGCCAAGAACGGCAGCACTGCCAGGCTGACGCCTTTGCAAGATCTGCTTTGCTCTCGGGCAAAGAGCAGATACCCATGGGGATCTCCTGAAGGTTCTGGAGGCGTTACCTCATAAAGGTGACTGTAGTGCTGTCACGTACACCTCCCCTAAGGGTCTAAGGGCAGAGTCTGTCACTGCTGAGCTGAGCAGGGATCGGGAGCGACACCTGAGCAACTCCTGCGGCTGGACCGCGGGTCTCCTTCCCTTTGCCTTTCCTGGGAGCTGGGCTGAGGTAACTCCTTGCGACGTGGAGAGGCCCCTGGGCGTTCAGAGTGAAGAAATAGTACAGTGTTCTACTGGAGCAAGCAGTGTGCTCCATTTAGTTTTGTCGATTGCTGTTTACTAATTGATAAGCTGATCCCTGTAGCAGCCCTGCCAGGTAATGGTGGGAGTTGTTATCACACATATGTTGTGCTGGTGAATGAGATCAACTAACTAAAGTCCAGTGGTTGTTGTCCCTCTGGATTATCTTGCCATCTCCTTTAATGAGCTATCACAACACTTACATCAGGTGCCCACCTTGCTCACCACCTACTTGTTCATGTCCACAAAGATCTGTGGAGTCTGACCTCCTGCATAAGTGCCCTGCTGCTCTTCCTCTGTGCCTCATTTTCACCAGTGCTGCAGTTGGTAGCATTTCTTGTTCCATGTCCCCTGGCGCCAGGCTCGCCTGTCCATGCCTCCTGGCAGGACTGGCAAGGCGCCTGAGAGGCTGCCCTTGCTGCAGAGTCTCAGGGCCTGTACCATTGAGCTCCATGACAGACTGCAAGACTTGGTTGTGGCAGTTCCTGACCCTTTGTTTCATCTATTTATATTGTAACCTCTTCTATCTACTCTTTGATTTGAGACAGATTCTTTGATATGTTGCCTGAAGGGAAAGAGGAGGAAAAAAAATTCTGGCACGGTAGCCTTGCCAAATTCCTTCTTTGCAAACATGATAGAAAATCTCATTTAATTTTTCTACTGTGGTGTTATCTTGATCATTCTTCTAATATGCTGGTCTGTTTTTGGCCCCATCAGCACTCTGAGGTTTTCTATTTCTGAGGTATTTGAAATAGGTTTGTTAGTGCAGACTTTTGTGAGCTGCTCCCTTGGCCTGCCTTGTTTGTTTTCACATGCAGCCTCCTGGGCCTTGTGACCACGTCTATTTCCCTCATTTGTATACAGCTTTAGTTTCTTGGAGGATGACTTATTGATTTTAATAATTTCTTTTACCCTGCTGTTTAGGTATGCTGGCTTCCTTTTGGTCTTTCTGCAGCTCTTACTCTGAGCGTCTAAAATATGTTTGTTTTCATAGTTTCCATGCCGCTTGCAAGAATTTACTCTTCTGACTTCCCACTTGGGTGTTTGCTATATATACTGTGCTCAGAAAACATTCCTATATATTGAGCATAGATACTCTAGAAGCATGAAAAATGAGAAGAAAATGTGGCCCTCAAGATTAGGTAATTATGGGTTCAGACATCTTGTTCTAGAGTAATGCCAGAAGAATTTAGCCCTCAAGGTGCCTGCACAACTTTTGTAATTGGGACTTTGGAGAGTTTGAAGTGTAAAATGTTATTTTTATCACCTGGGCTTGCAGCCTGTGAAGTTCAAAGGCCTTTTTGTGGGCATGTTTAGGTGTACAGAGGTCACATGTGCCTTTGCATGGAGCGAGGTTTTCTAGATCAGAACTGCAGTGGGTTTAGAGGCTATCTTTTGCAAAGGGACTGGTTCATTAAAGCTGTGCTTAAAAACAGAAAAAAAAAAAAAAGAACTTGGGAGGCAAGGAAGGGGGAAAGAAACTAAATGTATATTTGAAAGGAAGGAATTTTAAAGAATTTAGAGTTGGTACGATGCTGCTCTGTTGTTGAAGCTGGCTGGTCCAAGAGACTTCTGTGAGTGTAAAAGTAAACCATGCTATGTGCTGAAAACTGCACCTTTACCTTCTGAATGTTTGACTCAAAGGGTATTAGCATTAATGGGAATGATTATTTAGAAATTACCAAAATATCAGAGGACTCTGTTCTGGTAATGAGCTGAGATACTGAGCACTGACTCCCCTTTCTGGACTGCTGGGATGCAGGATGAGGACATTAGACTTGTTCTGGCTTAACTGAGAATGCGATCAGCAAGAGACTGGTGTGACCCTTTGCAAATATAACCACCAGCTCATCTGTGTCCAGTATTTTGCTCATCTGGAGCAGCAGCCTCTGATCTTGGTATCTACCTATTCCCTGAGATAGCAGAGAATAGATCAAGTGAAGCTTTAATACTTTTTTTTCTGTTACGTTGGTGTGGTGCAACAGTAGTTGTAATACTGGCTGCTTTTAGTACTTAGTAAACTCACACAATTAATCAGCTTTAGAGAATTAACTCTGAGATTATTCATTTTCTCCAGAAAATTTACTATTTATGTACATAGTCTGTGTCAATATGAAGTGGAACTGATCACTTTTACCATGCAAAAATGAAAAGGACTATTCTGTTGCATTCTGTCCTTCACCATTTTTTTCTGCAACTGTAATTGGACTCCATTTTATTAAACAGCTCTCTTTCCACCTAATATATACAGAAATGTTTGCAATATAAACAACTTAAGCAGACATCTGCGTTTACCTAAATATAAAACACAGTTAACTTTTTGCCCTGTTTCTGTTCCTAGTGCTGATAACTTTTTTTTTTTGTTGGCCAGATGAAATAAATATAGATGAAATAAAATTTTATACCAGATGCAGCACAGTTTAGTTTTGTATTACGCAGGTGTTCCCCCAGCTGGGAAGTATGGAAACTTGCCATTTTGTTGAGATGATGGTTAGGTTTAGAAATGTGAGGGCGTTAAAAATAATTCTATGTGTTAACAGTGGGCTTTGTCCCTGGTGGGCTCCATATGCCTAGCATCTGACTGGGGCAGCAGCTGTTCCCTATTTTAATGGGGAGTTATAAAGTTAGAAACATGTATGATCATTCAAAACATAAGCAACTCTTTGCAGTCATGGAAACAGGATTCAACAATAAACTTGTATTTGTGAGTGTTCCAAACAAAATAATCCCACTGCACTATGTTCAGGTGGTCTAGGAGAAGTGAATGAACTTGAGTTTCTATTTCCTTAAGTTCTGTTTACTCTAAGTTTCTTTTTTTTTATTTTTTTCTCCCTTTCTTCCTATTTCTGATAAGATAGTAAACTTTGCATGTGATTCCAATTTAGTTTCTTCTCTCAAAATGATAACAGATATTTGTGTCAATTTGTGTTGCTAATAGCCTTCACTGCACCTTTCTGATTTAAATGTTGAAAGAAGGCCTTGCTGTCATCTCACTTCTTTGGATATTATATATATTACATATATATATATATATATATGTATATTATATATATTACCCTTTAACTCGAGTAGCTATTCAAAGCCTTCTAATGTTTTTGGTACAGCTCCACTTACCTTGCAAAGAATGTATGAAGTTCTGTTTCCTGTTCTGTTTTCCTGAAAGCAGGAAGAATTAGATGAACCCAGGAGTTTCCTTCCTAAGGGAGCCCAGGTTTCTTGGCATGGCTGTGCATACAAAAGCCCTCCTCGTTCAGGCTCTGGCTTGCACTGGCGCTATCTTCTCCTTTTGCTTATGGAGCACTTTCAGACGTGCATATACTCAGTCGCCTACCACACCCCTATCCAAAACAATACCAACCAGCCCCTGCTTCCCCCACTCAGATTCCTGAACGGCCTTATATTTGTCTTCGTTTTGGTCTGCTAGCCTGCCTGTGTTTTGTTTTGGAGGGGCTGCTGTTCTTTCAGTTCCCTGCCTCCATAAAAGAGGGCTGTGATGAATGTGTTGGGTGCAGAGAGGTGCCCACACCCAGCAGTCGCCTTAGATTTCCAGCAACCTGTAACAATATAATGGCAAGTGGCCTAACCCGCACTCCTGAGCTGTACGATAACTTAACTAGTTCTGGCCTTAAGGAGTGGTCTTATATATACCTAAATATTGCAGTCAGTTTTGGGTAGGGGGTGACTGGCAGTTCAGCTTGTGCAAAAATGGAGTGTGTTAGGTCAGGGCTATAGGCACAATGAGATATGAAGGAACTAGCAGATGGGTTATAGTTGGGGGAAAGGTAAGAGCTACAGCTGCCTCTACTGTTTATGCCTTTTGATATATGCAATATGAATCCAAGTGTGCATAGTTCATATGGTTATTGCAGCACATGCCAACTTCTCTGGATTTGGGGATCTTTGGGGATCAACAAAGCAATTTTGTATTGCTGTTGGATAAGCAGAGGCTTATTTAGAAAACTCAAACATGCGGCATGCCAATTATATTCAAAAAACATTATGAATATGGAGGTGAATGAAAAGACCACATTTGGTGCTTCTTTTATTGAAGTTACGGGCTTGAACTGGATACTGTAGTCTCAGTCCTTCCGGCCAGCGCACACTTTTGGTTGTGCTCTTACCTAAAAGTTTCCTGTGCTACTCTGCCCAAAGGGCCCTCACTGCTGTGAAACTCCTTAGTTGTAGGGTTGCCACAAATATTCCTCTACTTCCGTGATGCTTGAGAAAGCAGAGTGCTGATAATAAAATTCCTGCAAATGAGGAACCTGTTTGTGCTGGGTGTCCGTGGCAGGTGAGATCAGTGATGGAGGCGGAGGCTGGCAGCTTGGTGTGCATTGGGCTTGCTCTGAGGTTGTGTGTTTCCCCACAGGGACCATCATGCTGCTCTGTAGATGCAGTGGCTGCTGGAGGGCAAAGCCATTTTGGACGTGTGTAGCCAGTGCAGTTCCTTTACTTTTTTGAGGACAGACTATGGTGAGAGATGTTAACTGCCAGGCAAGGTGTACGCTGCTGGCCGCGAGGGCAGCCTGCGCGAGAGGGAGCACCAAGGCGGTCAGCTCGGTGCCTGTGTACAGGAGCAGGCTGCCTTATGGATGGGCAGGATGAGGATCAAGTGGAAAGGGGGAAACCCTCTGTCAAGAGGAAGGAGGTTTCTCTGCCAGCTGTAGCAAGCTCTGTGAATCTGAGGCCTCAGCAAGCAAGGAGGACTCGGAGCACATCAACATTAGGATTTCGGAGGAGTCGGGTAATGGAAGGGGGAAGCTCTTGCCAGCACCTAATGGTTAATGATCGTCAGACTGACATTTGCTTAATCAGTGGATATGAAAAGTCTAAGGAAGAGCGTATGAGGAAAAAACATTTTAATAGCTTTTAATCGCTGCAGAGAAGGCTGGTAGTTCTTTGTAGAAAGCTACTGGGTTTGTGATGCTGAGCTCTTCCCTGGAGAAGCACAGGGACTGGCTGGGGTTTTACCTCAAGGCCCTGAGCAAGCGGAAGGCGCTACAGGCCACTTGGGGCCTCCATACGGTGCCAGCACTATTTATTTTTTGGCCTACGCCACAAACATGAGCTCTGACCATTCTGGCAGAGGGAGTATTTGCTTAAAACCACAAATAACTCCCTGAAAGAACGAACCTTGGATAACGGGGTCCTGATCTGCAATTTGTCTGAGCGTGGGGGATGTTGCCCTGAACCCAGGCAGTTGTGGCCTGTTCAGAGTTATGTTCTGGGCTGGGATTTGCTGTTTGCGTCGTGGCGACCTCTGGGCGCCAAGTCCTGCAGCGGCGCTCAGTGCTGCTCTGCGGGCCCATCCGTTTGAAAGCAATCACTGCGTGTCACTGACCTGCTCAATAAACCTGAATCCTTGGGCCTGCACCCCAAGAGGCTTTCTGTGTATAATGTACAGAATACAGTTATTTTAGATGGAAAATGAGTGTTAAAAAGTCTCTTTCCTTTAACTAGCAACATGTGTGTGTTGGTATACAGATATTTTTCCTCTTCATTTTTATTTTTTAAATCTTTTTCAGTATAGCTCACTAGAGAGTATGTTTGTCTCTTAATTAAAATTTGTTATTTGTTATCTGAAGTAATATATGGTGTTGATTGAGATACTCTGGGTCAGTCTGATTCTGCAGAACTCCCTGAGCTTTGCTGACCTCCATAGTAGTTTGGCCTTCTAATACTGCTAATAAAATACCTCAAAAAGAAAAAAATACTAAATACATGGTGATAAGAGATACTTTTCTTTATTAAAAAATTTGTACATCAGAGGAATGACTGCTACATTTTAAACAAGAAATAAAAGATTTTACATATTACAAAAGATGTTATCAGTTCTTGAATTAGTATAAATGTATGAACACTGTACATGACCATCTGAATTAGAAGAACAGAAATAGAACTATGTGCCTGAAAATATATAACTTAATAAGCAAATGCGCTCTGTTCTTAGTATGCAACATAATATTTATGGAAAAAAGGCATGTTAATTTCTGTTTGCAAATGCTGTTCCCCTCTAACCAATAACTTCACACAGTGTTCTCAGAAGAAAGCACTGATATTCATGTGCCCAGCATGAGGATTTTCCATTTCAAGTTTCTTTCATTGTTGGGAGAAATTCTCTTACTATGGTCTATTTTTCTTGGAGGAGACAGCATGTTATTCCATCGGATGCTTAACGTAATCTGCAAATAAGGACTCAAGGTGAAATATTTCTCATAATGTAGATCTAACCCCAACCCAGATTAGAAAAAACAACTGATAGCACATAAATGTCTAGAGAAATAGGTCTTTATTGACTGTTAACTTTTGTTACAAAGTAGTTAAAAAGAACAAATATACTTTAGCTTATCAGCTAACTGTAACTTTGTATATCATTGATACTATATATTTTTCTTTTGACATTGTCAGTGTAGCTGCATTAGAATTTAAAATAGAAACAACATAGAAGATCACTTTTTAATTGCACGACCTACTTGGCTAGGAGAAGCATGTGAAGCTTTAGAGGATAGTATGAACATACAGTTCTCATATTAAAGTGTAGTATGTATCTAGTCCAAGTAAGGTAATAAAAAAAGGCTTAAATCTCTATACAGAAAGTGACAAGGTCCACCTTATAATATGGAACACATCTACTAATTTTGAATTTCAGGTGTAATGTGTGGATTACAGATATCAATGTACTAAACAAATCCATTTTTTTTTTTTTTAAAAAAGGAGCAAAATCTATAAATAAAATAGTAAGTGCTTTCTTTAAGATAATATTCTTTGGCTGCCTTAAGTGCCAGTGAAGGGTTATTAAAAACTATTAAAATGCGTAAGGTCCCACTATTATTGTTAATCTTAACACTGAGCTTGTACGATAATTCAAACTGTTGACTGTTATCATCTCCAGATCCACGATGTGTTCTCTTGGTCCTGATAGTGATTTCACCAGTACAAGCATTGCACTCACTGCGCTTGTTTGCTGAAAGAAGAGGGAGAAAAAAAAATTCAGTTTTGTCAAATCTAAAATGATTCCCTAGCTGCTTCAAGAGTCTGCTAGTGTGTTACTATGCTGTAAAAACACTCTGTCTCAAACCCAGAGAGATACACAATGCAAGTATTATTTTTAACATTTTTAAATGGCCATGACTAATCTCACACCTGGCTTTGCTGGAGGGAAAGCTTTACCTGACGAGGGCTCAGGGGAATAAACTGCACAATATGTTTCTGCTTATGCTGACCTCTCCTAAAAGATGTGAAAAGTGGTAATATATCCCAGGATGGTTTTTGTTTTTATTCCCATCTATCAGCTTTTAAAATATATGAGGAATAAGTAAACTAAGAGAAACATAATGTATTTAGCAGCAGTGACGTAGCGTGTCAGTGGAGGGAAACTTTTAAGTCTGCACTGTGGCTTGTACTCTGGAAGATTACTGTCCCCCTTGTAAGCATTAGGACTTTTGTAACTCATGTGCTAGTTCTCAAACCACTGTGAAGCACTTTCCTGGCTTGGGCCATGTTGCTGTGGGACATTCACAGGACCTGACTGGAAAACCAGCTTGTCAAGCTCCATCAGCAAGCTTTAGCTTGCTAAACTGCTCTGTAACTTACAGGTGATGCTAGAAGCTGATGCTCTCCATTTCTTCCTTAACCTATTTGAAATGTTTTCTCATTAAGTGAGTGCATAGGCTATACACACTAATCCAAATCTACTACCTAGTTCAGACTTTAATAATAAAGCAATAGGAATAATTACTGAGTGCATGTTTGCTGTAGTCCTTTGAAAGGAATAAACACAAGCTTTCCTATTTTAAGGCCTATGATTTCATGTGGGGTGGCAAGAAAGACCAGAACAGTAAATCTACTTGCAGGATGTAAGAAAGTCACTTTGAATACTACACTGGAGCCTCATTGTATCTAGAGTCGGAATGATCTTGTTCATAACAGCAGTTGACTTTTTTTGACTTTTTTTTTAAGCCAATAGCAGTTGGTACATGACAGTTGTTCATAATGTGGGAGTAGTTGCAGATATTTTTTCATATGCAATAAGTCTAGCAAAGAGCATTGTATTATAAATTAATCAAATGAGGAGCTCCTTGTTCCCATCTTAGAAAACTTCAATGATAAGGAAACAACATCATATATCAATATGCTTTTGTGATGTACTTTCAACAGCCCAGCCTTCAGGTTTGAAGGAAAAACAGAGAAAGATGTAAAACAACAGAGTAAAACAATGGTTGAAGCAAAAAGGATTTTTCCAATAAATTGTAAATGATTCAAAAAATCAGATATCTTTCAAAAAATCTTAAGCAGATAATATACCCATGAACAAAAGTGCATCAACTTAAACTGCATTATACCAATAGGAAATATTGTTGTCATAGATCACTTAATCTTGTATATTTTGTTCAGAAATAGCTGCAGCACTGTGTGAAAAACAAAAGTTTATCCCTCAACACAAAACATTTGTTGCAAGCGGGTCTGAACTTTTGGCACTCCAGAAATCAGTGCCTCATTTCTTTGGCTTTTGCATTTTCTCAAAAAATAGGAGACAGTTTGCAGAAATCAAGGTCAAGAGCATAGGGAATCTCTCTATAATTGTCCCCCCACCTATATACAAGTGGTGTTGGTACTGAGAGCACAAAGCACAGCAGCCCCGATGGCTGACAGGCTTGCTAAGCCCTCCTGGTGATTACTGGTGTTATATTCAGTTGAAAGAAAGAGTTTGATTCTCCACTTAGAGTTGAAATGTAGAAAAAACTTTTAAAAATCTGTGAATCATATGTGTTTAGTGAGGAAATACTAAAAAGCCGATGAAGTTCGGATGCTTGGCAATCACTTTGATGGGAATGTGTGGTGGCTTTGTGAAAAATAGCTGGTTGCTGTAATGGTTTGATAGTACCAATAGTTCTTACACCTGCTCAGGATCTGTCTCCCACCAATACTCACTCTCAGATAAAATTCTCCATTTTCGTTTCCAGACTTGATCCGGAATGTGTTAATAGTATTAGGATAAATAGTGGTTGCCTGAATCTGGAAGATATCGGAGGGCACTGTTCTGTCTGAACGGATGCTCATGTATTTGTATACAACAGAGTAAGGCAGCTCTCGGCAAATAGTATTTGATACAGGGCAGACACAGCGGCTGAAAAACAAACAAAAATAGATGAAACTCTTGACACTTGCAAATAAGCGATATTTGCATTCTGTTGGTTCTCACAGAATCACAGAATGGTCCAGTTTGGAAGGGGCTTCCAGGGATTATCTAGTCCAACCTCCCTGCTCCAGAAGGGGCACCAAGAGCATGTGGCACAGGGTGGCATCCAGGCGGGTTTGGAAGATCTCCAGAGAAGGAGACTCCACAGCCTCTCTGGGCAACCTGTGCCAGGGCTCTGTCACCCGCACAGGAAAGAAGCTCTTCTTCACATGGAGGTGGAACTTCCTGTGCTTCAACTTGCACTCATTACCCCTCATCCTGTCACCGGCCTCCACAGAGAAGAGCCTGGCCCCATCCTCCCTACAGTCACCCCTCAGATACTTGAACATGTTGATCAGATCTCCTCTCTGCCTTCTCTTCTCCAGCCTAAATAGGCCCAGCTTGCTTAGTCTTTCCTCATAATGCTCCAGTCCCTTAATCATCTTTGTGGCTCTACCCTGGACCCTCTCTAGAAGCTCCATGTCCTTTTTGTACTGGGGAGCAGTATAAGATCAGTGATCGTGTTGCCTTTTGAGGATAACCCTAAAAAAGCTAAGTCAATTCTCTTACTTCTCAGATGTAAGGACATAAGGTTCTTGACAAGGATTCCTTGGGTAACAACGAAAGCCTCCATGATAATTCCAGCAAATTTCATCCTCTCTGCATTCATTAGTAGTCTCACATTCGTTTATATCTAAGAGGAAGGGAAAGGGATGTGTCAATTCCCATCCCAAGGAAGGCAGATGAAATCAAAGTTTGCTACAAAGAATGAAGCACACGGAATGTCTTAAAACAAACGGAACAAACAAGAAGCTACCTGCTTATCTGCTGAAACCAGAAAGGCCTGCACCTCCTTTGTCTGCTTTTCTAGGGCTTGGCTATAAAGCATTACTCTATGCAGAAATTGAACACATCTTTTTTTTGAGTGTTAATAAAGTCTACTTAGTTGACTAAAGAAACACATTAATAATCCTAGATACAAGCAACTGTAGGAGTAGTGTAAGGTTTCTAATCTGCAAAGAGATGCCTTGCTGAGTCATTTTGTAGCAGAAAGTATGTGGTAGAAGGAGTATAGATGCCTGAGAAAGAAATGCAATTTGGCTTTTGCAAAATCTAATTTTTTATTGTCTGGGTTGCAAAGTCTAGTTAAAATGTTTAGTTACAGTTTAGTTAACTAAACATTACTAAACTAAACATTTTAACATAGTTAAAATGGTTACATTTTAACTAATACTTTTATATATATATTATATATATATATTTTCCTGGAAAATAAGCTTAAAAGAGATATAGGGGCTGTCACACGCCTTTTCTATCAACGCTCTATTATCCCTTCCTTGCCAGAAGGCAACTATTATCTACTTGCATACCCTCCTGAAACTAGCCCAGCCATAGAAAGGCTTTACTTGGTTGTAATCTCTGGGAAGGCACAAACATGGATTTTTAGTGTAACCACCATAAACATTCAGCATCAGCTACTATTTTTAAGAACTGAATGGAAACTATTTGACTTTTCTAGACAGCCATTTTTCATAAACCATTTGAGTTATTTCCTCATCCTTTCCCGATAATTATCACATCTATTTATTTCTAAAAGTACACTGTTAAATCAGGTTCTGCATTACAAAAATAATGGTCCTTGTAATACCTATAGCACCCTGTAGTGCTTCATAAGCAGAGGTCAAGAGACATCCAGGCTTGGTGAGAAAAAACACATAGATTTTAAAACTATGATGCTGGCATTCTTTGGCACCTAACCAGAACCGAACACTTATTTTCTAAACACAGTACAAATTTAATATGCTGTTCAATGGTATCACTTTTTTTTTTTTTTTTTTTTTTTTAACTGATATCAGAGAGAACATATGTCTTTTATTTCTGGTGTGGCAGAATTTAGGAAACTGTAAAATGAAACAGATGATATAAAGCCATGTTTAGCATCTATAAAAAAATGGCCTGATTTTATTTCAGAGATATTTATCTCTGAAACTTAGACTCCCTACCTAGGCATCCAAGGCAAGTTTAACCTTATGGTTCCAAAGATTGAATGTTTTGTCCTCAGAATCTGAAGGATTTAGGTTGAGCTGAAGGATTCAAATAAAGGAATTAATATAAAGTACACAATCAATCATCAAATACATTATCAACATGTCTTTCTGTAGCATAATGATAATGTTGTCATGAAATGTAAACACACAGATGGCAAGCATTCCTAGTCCTGCTTAGAATGTTATTAATGCTGCATTATTGAAACTGTTAAGGTGAGGCCACTTACCTTGACATGTTCTACCCCCTACTACCTGGTATCCTTCGGGGCAGACACATGAGAATTTTCCTGGTTCATTGACGCACTGATACTGACATATGTAACTCGATGTTCTGCATTCATCAGTATCTGCAGAGTAGCAGAATGCCTTAAGGTTATTGTCTTTAGCATCCAACTTGTTACAGAATGAAATATAATGACTAAATGCTAGCTTTGACAGAAGAAAATTATTCCATCTGAAAGGAACATGCTGTCCAAAATCTGAAGTGTAACATCTCAAAGTGTGTGTTTTTTTCTAAAGGCCAATTATACTTGTGTTTTATCAATAATCTTCAAAAATGAGAACTACATTTATTCTGAAGAAGGAGAATTTCATAAGACTTCAGAACAGGTTCTCTAAAATAATTATAGATAGAATCTGCACTTTTATTATTTCAAAATTCCCTCCAAAAAACCCCACAGATTTGAGATTACCTAGTAAGGCAAAATATTGTCTTTATATTTGTGTGCCAGGTGAACAGAGTAGCTCTTTGGGAAAGAGGTTAAGAACTCTTCTGTGTGTAAATGATACATGATCTACGTCATCCTTTTTTGCTTTTTGCATCTTTGTGTAATCATCAATCCTCTGCCAGGGAAACGCAGCATGAAACTGAATACAACAATATATGTTGTTACCCCCAAGATTAAATTAAAATGAACGAAAAACTAATGAGCACCGTGAAAAGCAAGGCAAGGCGCTCCTACTCTGAGCCCAGCTCCCAGTTTGATGCCAAGACTCTCCTTGGAGGCTGCGTGCTTACGCTCCTCACTCTCCTCCCTTGCACAGATGATTCGCTAAAGCAGCTCTGTGAGGAGCATCTGCAATAGCTCTGCTGGCTCGCTGAGGAGGGCAGCGGTGTAAACCAGAGAGACCTCTCTGGCTCCAAATCCAGGAGAAAGGATATGGGCTTTAAGGGGTGAGATCATCCTGCCTCCAAAAGGAGATTAGAGGACCCCTGCAGAGGCTCTGGCAGAGGAAATAAAGTGTCGATTGTATAATCATCAGGAGACGTGCTGTTTGCATACACAGGCTTGAAAGCACCTCCAAAGCACAACTGCCATTTCCTAACAATCACAAATTTAAGGTATTATTTTCAGAGCAACACAGAATTGCACTTGTTTTTGATTTGCATTCTTTTCCATTTCTCTTTGTGGTCATCAGAATTAGACCACACACAATTTGACTGATTTTGTGCAGTAAGCATTGAGGAGCCAGGCTCTCCCCAGCTGTGAGCTGAACAGTAACGCCTGCCTTGTTTTGCACTTGCCCTTGCAGTGAGGATACCCACATCTACACATACGTGAAACAGCTGCAATTACCAAGGTGTGTATGTCTGTCAGTGACTACATTTGCAATATAAGAAATAAGAGTTTTAAAGCTTGTGCTTAGAAATTACATCTACAAACAGTGTGGTACCCTCTGAATTATATATACCCCTAAATTCATACAAAGATTTTTGGGAAAATAAATCGGAAATGATCTTGCTTCCAAGAACAAAATTCTTTACCTTCACAGTTGATTCTATCACTGCTTAATTCAAATCCTGGATTACATTGACAGATGAAAGAACCAAGTATATTGTAACATTGCTGTGCACATGGATTATTGGCATCACATTCATTTATGTCTGAAAGGGAAAAATACAGATATTTATCTCTTGCAGGTGGTAGATAGGCCGACTTAAGTGTCTTAGTTCTTAGTCTGGGTCCATTGAAGCTCAGCTGACACAGCTGCCATCACTGGAACAGGGACAGATCTATGCTTTTCAATCCATATAGGAAAAGCATATTTTTTCAGGAGTGAGAGTTATTCTAATATGTAATGAGTCCTTCCAAAAAATGTTTAGTGCTGTTATTAAACTCCACATTCCAGGATCTTTTTTTCAGGTATGAAATGCCAAGTCTATAAATAATTGATATAAGGAACACATACTGATAAGACCTCTCAGTGTGCAGTGGCTAAGATCTATCTGAACTATTTATTATTCTTAAAATCTGTTCTTTTAAATTCCATTACAATTATAACATGAACCTTTGAGACCAGTGGAGAAATCTGCAGTGCTCTAAGGACCCTTCTGGGGTAAAGTATTTCTCTGTGCTAGATTTTTTCCATGATGTGCCCATCTTAAGAACGTATGTGAGGATGCAGCAATCTGAGAATAGAAGCAATATTCATGGAAAGTTTATATAAGCATAACTACCTCTGGAATCTATAATGCTAATTTTTCATATGCTGTTGACTAACTGTTGTTCCTCTGTCGTTCACTTTGTAGATTTTAGAGTATTTTCTCTTAAATTCCATCGCTGCTTATCTTCTATTCATATTTTTACATGCCTGTCAAATATAACCAACAGAATGGAGCTGTGTTTTAACTAACTTCTGAGTTCTTGGCTATTGCAAATGCTTATAAATAATGTCAGCAACACTCAGTCATTTACAGATAGAGCTAACAAAACTGACAATGTCGGCTAAGATCAGCTGGTCACAAACAGTCATACAGTGAGGGGGTGGTGAGGGCAAGTTCTCAGTAGGATGAACTTCCAGCTCTGCACAAGAGGCAATATGTGAGAATTGATTAGGACTCTTCTACCCTGTCGCCTCCCAGGCGCCAGCTAATTTCTGGCAAAGGGGCCAAGAATGTACATCATGACAAAGCTACCCCATAAGCCAGCCCAAGCCAAAATTCTGATTATTTTCTTTTAAAAATATTGACCCACTTTCAATATGTTCAAAAGTTGTAATATAAATGTAATCTGTACAGCTGTACAGTACTGCTCCTGGCATGTGACTGGTGCAAATGTGAAAGTCTATCTTTAAATGGCATCCATTCATTTGCATTTTTTTTGTTGAGATGTATTTTACCTCTTCTGAGAGCATGTTCTGTTGTAGTGGGAGGCCAGCAAGGGTCAGAGAAGGGCTTTCTTAGTAAAAGCTTCTAGCAAATGTTGAACTGTCTTATGGGTTTGTAATTATAACTGAGAGAATATACCTTGTGCTTGAGCCATGGAAAGGGTCAAATGAATAACAGCTGCATGTTGAGTCTGTGTACAATTTTTAATTGTATCATTTAAAGACCAGCAACACAGGGACCTCGGTGTTGCTCAGGAACCATGCAGTAAACCAGAGCACTTGACAAGATGCCACAGTGGCTGGAAGCATCCCTGGCACCTGGGAACCCACAGCAATAGTAATCATAGCCATAGAGAAGCTCAATGACTCCTGGCTATCTCTGTCGCCGATCTCTTGATTTTTTTTTTTCTCTCCATGCCCATTGTCTTGTCCTTCTATTCCTAGATGAGATCCTAGTTCTGTTAAATCCAGCGGCCAAACTTCTGCTGACTTCCAAGCAGCTGGAATTTCAGCTCCAGTACAGCTTGTTGCTCAAGAATGGAAGCATCTCTGAAAGTGAAAGTCTGCCTTCCCCTTACCCGCCCAGTGCTCAGAACAGAGGAGCATTTGACATACCCTAATTTGTTAACCTTTAGGCTCCTTATGTTGTTTCTTATGCTTTTCCCGGATGCCCTCTGTAGGAATTTTAGAAGAAGGATACTGAACTAAGTAAGGCTTTTTTTTTCCAGACTCAATATGGTTATATGGTTTTCTCATGTCTTGTTTGCCATAGAGAAAACAGGTTTTCTGATTTCCTGCTTCTTACTTTTATTCCAAAAATAGCAGGATATGAAATAGAAACAAACATTTTGTTTTTTATGAACGTTTCAACAGTCTTACACTTTTAGTAGTATTACTGAGAAGTTTCTGCAATATGTTAAAATAAATGCCTTTGTGAATCCTGGTGAACTATCTTACCAACTTTGCTTAAGAAATGGCATCTTTCTACCAAATATTTACATTTAATATGACTTTTTCAGTATCTTGAACTTCAGCAAGCATGGTCTTTTTTATTTCTTCACTTGCTCCAATCCTTCTAGTACAGATCTTATGTTTTCAAACTCAGCAGCAGTCTTATAGCTTAACCACCCTTCCATCAGTGGTTTGCTTACAAAGGCATGAATGTGAGTCTTCCATACTGACCCTCATTTTCATTTTTAACATTATTTCCCAGTGATTCACACTGGAATGCATAGATGTTTTCTTTCATCGCTATATTTATCATGTGCTAATAATAATTACACTTAACTGTAGAGGAATGGTATTGCTGCCCCGGTTTCTACTTCCAAGACTTGTTTTGCATGAGGTAGCAATATCATGAAAACCAATGGTACTAGAAAGCAATCTACCATAGCTGAAAGAATAATGAAGTCCAAGATGACATAATATAAATCTCCAGTGCTCCTGTTACCAAACTAGATGTTCTTCAGAAACCTGTTATGTCAGCAGAGGAGAACACGTTTACAATAGGAGTTCCCAGTCTTAGGTCTAATCCTCTTGCCCTTCAATCACCTGTAGCAGAACCTCAAAGTACAGCAGCTGGTGGGACTTACTTGCTGGTATTTATTTGCTGGGGTGAGTTGGGATGAAGGCACTTGATGTATAACGATGGTAACTTAGTCATGTGTCATGAATTATTGCCGTGTCAAGGGAGGTAATGAATAAGTGCATGCAGAGAAGTTCTTACCCACACAGGTGTGGTTGTTGGATGCTAACTGGAAACCAGCATTGCATTGGCAAAAATAGGAACCGGGAGTGTTCACGCATCGATGGTGGCAATACGGAGGGAGGGTGCATTCATCTACATCTGAGTTATTAAAAAGGAAAAAGTAGTTCATATGGAATCACAGAAGTTAAAGAAGTTTGAATAACTGGGCAGCTTATGTGAGCTAGATTCTGCTAATGAGAACACTGCTGTATCTTTTCTTTAATTTTTGTTTAAATATTTTATACTGATTGCTTTCTAACTTTGATGTTCAATACATATCTTGTTTTAACTTTGGTGTTCAATGCATATCTTGTTTTATATTTAGTTCTATAATACTGCTTATTCTTCTGTATAGGCAAGTCTCAGAATGCCTCACTGAGTTTTCAACCAAGAGTCTTCATTATGAGACATAATGCAGACCAACACACTGAATGTGACTCAGTTCTTTTTCAAAAGTGTGCACACGGTGCATTTGGTATATGCTAAATCTTTTCAGCTCAATTAGAAGGGAAGTCTGAGTTTTCTCTTTTGTGAATACAGGAGACCAGTGAGGATGCAAGATAAACAGGTCTAAGAAGGAAATGGATAGTTCTGGTTCCATAATGATCCAATAGAAACTAGGTTCCCAACCCAAAAGCAGCACAAGTCCCAGCACCTTCAGGCTGTTCCAAGGACAGCAGTTGGGCTGGCTTGGAGGCTGGTGCTATCTCGACCAGCAATAACTTTCCCCAGACTCTCCCAGCAGATTAGCCTAAGTTTTGAGGTGGAGCAGGCTGCCTTTCCAAGTGTCAGCATTCCTAATGTGCACTGGAGCAGGGTTTTCACCTGCACACCATATAAATGTGCAGCAGCCTGTTCTTCTCTTCGTCTCAGCACCTTTCCTTGTCTTCTGGAGGAGATGCTGCTTCTGTTTTATCTACCCACAAGCTGCGATACCACAGTGTTGATCGTGGCTGCGTCCGTAGCAGATGGTAGTTGTGGCCTGCAGGGGCTTGGTAAAGAAATCTGTGCCATGTTCTATGTGCATGCCCAGTGCGATATTTCAAAGGCTCAACTCTTGCAGACAAAGTTTCATAAGACCAGTTTTCACTGGAACAAAGAAAGGCACTTCCCATATCCATGCCAGATCTTGAGGTTTCCTACCTCCAGCTGTTTCCACCATTGATGTGTTTAAAAAAAGGCCAAGATTTTTTATTTTTTTTAATAATGGGGAAAGTGTTTGTTTTAATATCAAGTGAAAAAATAAGATTTAGTTGTTAACTCTTTCTTTGTCAATGTTAGAGTCTGGGACTCGGCTTAAAAGGGGTGTATTTTGGATAGTTCTGAATGAAGAAGTTAGACTGGAAGATTCCTGGGTACCTGTATGGTCACAGCTGTGTCACTGCTACTCTTGCTGCAGAGAGGAATTCTGAACTAGAAAAAGAATAAATCAGGAGGCCCAACAGATCTTTTCCATCCTTGATTTTTACAGGATGAAACTTTTGCAAACTGCTCTTTAAAGATCCAATTATATGATACAGGCACATGAGTAATGCTTTGGTTTGCAGGAATCACATTTCTGCACGTAAGTGCTTCCAGGATCAGGTTCCAATTCAATGGGATTGTTCCCTGAGGGATTAGGCCAGAACTCTTGTGCACTGGGTTCCAGGGAGATATAAGGGCTAAGCACAGTCTAATCAATGCAGCCAAATCTTCTGTTTGAAGCACTTTTGGAAAACAATTCTTTTCACTTGTAGCCTCTTCGTTCAGAAAAGGGTGATTTTGTGATAGGCAAACAAGCAAATCCTTACAAATTTCAAAATAGAAGAGAAAATAAAAATAGTATTTTTAAAAAATATATATATCGATTAATTGTTAAAATTAGTTCTTTTCTCTCTGTGTTTTCAAGTCAAAAAATTTTGCTGAAACTTGAGATCCATTTCCTCCCATATGGGGAATCTCTATTAAGATTTGACCCTAAAAACATTTTCTGACTAAGTTGTGATGAAAACCACAAAGACAACCCTTATTTTGAAGTGCTGACAGTGTGGTCATACACTTATAATTAAGGTCAGTGTGTAATTTGTAACACAGGTGTTATTCTTGGTTTTGACTGAATAAGAGAAGGGAAAAATCTCTTCCCAGATACCTTCATTTATCAATTAGATGTACAAGGATATTCACATGTAAAAATTGGGGTGTATTCTACTGCTGCTTTTATTTTCAATGCAGTAATGTATGTCCTGCAAGGCTTTCAAGAAGTACCATGAGTCTTGACTTTAGAAGTGTTACTGTATAGCAGTAACACACAGAATTCAGATATTTTTTGTAAAATCAACAACCTGTGAAAGCTATTCCTGTATCTACATTCCAGATTACTCATCCTACTTCTGCACAAAGTCCTGAAAAAATATTAGAGCTCTGTGTTTACATCCATTTGTTAGTTCACAGCCTGATCCACAGCTCTTGCCAAAGAGATAAGAATTTTTCTGTTGATTTCTATAACTCTTAGCTCAGAATCATGACAAAGAGGTTCAGCCATGCCCAGAAATTTAAGTTGTTCTAAATGAGTGTTGAAATTGCCCCAGCTACCTTCCTTTCTTATGCAGTGACTACCTGTAGCCTTGGCAAGGCTTTCTGAAGAGAGTGAAAAAAAAAAGAAAAAAAAAGAAAAAAGCCTTCAAATGCAGTGTCCTTAACTTGAAGCAAAGGATAAAAAGTTTTGTTGCTCCTGCTCTGCTGAGGGCAAAAAGTGCTGCTCTTGGACCACATAAAACCAGTCTTGCGTCTTAGGTGCTAGACTATCACCTCGCGATGTATGCATTAGGTTCTGTTATTTCATAGCTGTTTTCATTATCTCTGCCAAATGTAAGATTGAAGGCTGGAGTGTCTATAAAAACAACTTGTCCATTGAAATTATGATTAAAGACTTGTTAAATAAAAGCTAAAAGAGGATTGAAGGAACAGAATGATGACACTTCTGTGCAACATACCTGAATGAAGGTGAAATAGGAAAGATGTGTTTACATTGCTCATGGATCTAACTTAATACTGTGCTTGTATAGATTGCAAGGGTGCTGATAGTTTATGTCAATGTAAAGGATTAAGAATGGTTGTTAATAATTCATAAACCTCTTACACTTGCATTCACAATTGCCACTACTTTAATTTTTGTTCACAAACTGGAACTGAATCAGACTGTGTGAGGGCGCTTCGCATAGTGGGGATTCGCCCCTTTGCATTAGGGCTGTGTGTAGGTTCTGCTTTGTCCTGCAGATCTAGATTCAAGTCCTGCTTGAAGTCAGTGGAAAGTTTAGGCTGCACCTATGCTTATACTCATGTGTATATTTGGAACATCAGGTAATATCTCAATATAAACAGCAAACACAACTCTAGCTTTTAAGACAATTAATCTTGTGAAGCTCAATTTAAAGTGTTGACTAAAAATAGTTCTTAGTTCATGTTTTAGTGATTGTGATAAAGTGATTATTCCACTGCCTTTCAAAATTGTATAGGAATTACATTATTATATACTGAAGGGTAATATATAAACACTTTACCATTAGTATAAAATTTGAAACTATATCTAAAGAAAATGATTTAGTCTAGAGAAAGACTTACCCACACACTGGTCCCCTCGCTTCTGATAACCTGGAGGACACTGGCAGCTGAAGGATCCTCTTAAATTGACACATACTTGATCAGCTCTACAGTTATGGGTTCCTGTTGCACATTCATCTATATCTTTATAAAAATAGCAAATGCAACATTAGTGATGAAGTTTAGTTAAAATACTTAAACTGTTGCAATATGTTTTACCCATCTTCAGGCTACCTGTAAATGAAAAGGGCAAAGCAAAGTTCAAACATACTCCAAAGATGTAATCACAATGTTTTATTCATTTACACAACATGCAAAGTTGTCAGATTTCTAAAGGGTTTAATTCTGATGTGCATCATCTGAAAATATTTTCACATGTGATTATTATTTTAAACAAGCAGATAGACATATTTGTTAGATACCATAATTCTGCTGTACTTCTCTCTGTGAAACTTTTTAAAAACTTCTTGCAACTTTTTCACATTTTAACCATTTGATTTTCTTTTTTCCATGCTGATTTTATGGCATGCTGAATTATTCAGGAAAATTTCAAAAAAAGCAGATTAACTTTTCTGAAGAATGAGACAATTTAGAAATATGTTTTTGCTAATATTAGGAAGATTCTGGTGATCATTTTTGCAATATTCTTGTACCCCATACTTTGGACAGACACCATAAGCATCGTATGTGGTGGCCTCTTCATCAGAGATATAGCTGTCTCTGGTCCTTCCCGTGAAAATTTCCTTGATTGACTCAATCTGCTAAATCTCTGGAAAGAGTTTACATATGTTTGTATTTAAGCACTATAGTGAGAAAGGCAAAGACTAGCACTGTGCTTTTCTGTGCAATTCAGGCAGCTTTTCATTCATATCGAATGCAGGTTTATACAAGCATAGAAATTACATTTTGATTCTGCCTATTCCTTGCATTTTCTGTAGGTACTTAATTATAATTAAACTACATGTACTGACAAATAGGTTGCTTGGAATGGAATTACAATTCTTTTTCTCAACTGTTAGAGAGCTTTTTATTGTAACCTGACACAGTACAGTGAAAGAACTTTGTAATTTTGGCATTCTACACGATTTGGAGACTCTACGCTGAATAAACAAATTCCTTAAAACTTATGATCTCTAGTTTACAAATCTCAGCTGACCTCTCTATTTGTATAGGCACTGGGGACGTTAGAACATCACCAGTGGCAGATTCTGGGTGGTGCTTTGGAAAAAAAGATGGATTCTTTCACATAGCAAATGAAAACAATTTTGACCACAAGATTCAATAAAAAATAAACCATCAAGAGTTTGAATTAATTCTCAGTGTTTGCTCTTTCCCCAAATGTCCAAATATTTTACATATATTTCCTCTTTATCTGACAGGAAAAGTAAAGTCCTTTTATGTTAACTATCTCTCTGCATTTCTGCACAGTATCAGTCCTAAAGCTGCAGTGCTGATGCCAAGTGTGCTGCCTGCATTGCTGCTTGGAGCTAAAAAACCCATTCTCAGGTGTAAAGATTTTTGGGGGACTAGAGCTGGCTGCCTCACACAAACCAGACACATCATTAAATGCTAGAGCCAAAGCAGTGCAGACTCAATGCAAGTCTTTGTAGAGACTTCATTGGTCTTTGCATCTATTGCCAGTCCCTACAAAAGTTGTAGATAAAATTGCCATAATACTTGAACAGTTTTAAGTACTTTCTGTGTGTACATATTGTTGCAGCAACACAGCAACAAAGAAAGTAGTTTTGGTGTGCAGGAAATTCAGATTTGAGGAAACTTAATACGAATTAATTTTTAAGGCATACTAATTAAACAGCATTAAACCCTTATGTAGTCACTTGCACCCATGATTTGAATTTCATTTAGCTTCTTTCTCTACAGAATAGCAAGCTACTTGAGCTAAAATGATTCTATGATTCTATGAAAATCAAGTAAATTAGACTTATTTATGAGCTTGGGGTCTTTCACTTTCCTGATGGTCTGTTTGAAAGTCAAGTGATGTTCCAAAGTCCTGTCTGATTTGATGCTAGTCTCTCTACTTGGAAGCTGTTGGAGGGTTTGATATAATGTCCCCCAAAATCTATGCTCACAAGAAGCCTGAGGCCTCAGGTATCCTTCAGGTATCATGAGAATACTTATCAGCATGTGGTGTATTCTCTGTGGATATGAGATCCTCCTCTGTTAGTGTTTCTGTTCATGTCATGATACCTTTGGCTATTTTGGCTGTTTTTCCTGGATGACTTTTACTGAGATAGAACAAGGTGGCTTTTGAGCTAGGCAAACTAGGGGAAGAAAATTGAAGGAAAGAAGCATTGGTGGGAATACTTTGAGAACTCCAATCCTCTTTTTGTGTCTTTTCTATGTCTTTGATGGAAGATGATGTAGTGCTCAGGGTGGAAAGGGAAGGTGATTAGCAGAGGAGCCTCTAATGTTCCCTGGGGATGGGGAGTAGTTGCCATGTTTGGAGCACCTCTGCTCACATCTGTGTACAGAAATCAGTGATGTTAGAGGAAGGCTGGTGGACTGAAGGTCATGTTTCTTAAGCACTTCAAGGAAAATTCTGTGGGAGGACAACGGGCAGTTATGCTAGAAAGGTTTCTGTGCTGGAACATTCAGTTCTGAGACCTTTAGTATTGCAATAATTATAGATCTGCCTGCTGTTGTGACTGATATAAGGGTGAGGAAGTAAGTGGAAGACTTCAGCGGTGAAAGCAATGCCAAATGTGAATTCTATTGGTGTGATACCAGCAGCCCAGCCCTTGTGGAGTAAGGAAGGAAGCACTGGTGGATTTTGCAATGTGATCTTGCTGCACAGAACTGCTCTAAGTGACTGAGGACCACAGAGAAGCACAAAACTTTTTGGTACTGAACAAAATGTGATCTGAATCATCCTCCATTAAGGCAATATTCAATTTTCTAGCTGTCCTGAAAGCTGCTTAGGCAACAGCAGGATGGAAAGAATCAACAAGGCTGCAGAGGCCTGACTTGGGATGAGGCTGATCTGCTTCATTTTTCTCTGGTGTGGCAAATGTAACATTAGGTGGGCTTTTACACAAACAGGCTCTCTTCCCCATAAGAAATAGCATAATGTTAAACTGGCATTGCCAGTATTGATTGGGAACTCCCACTTCTGTGTTTGATCCTGGTTCTTAGATCAATAGACTAACTTCAGTTGTTTCTCAGCTGTGGTTAGTCTGAAGCTTTCAGATCGTTTTCCAGTTATGTCTTGAAATGCATGGAAACTCAGCAACTCTGAGATCTTTATTCCATTCTTCCAGGAACTTGTTTTTTCAGTTTAAATCAGACTTTTTAAGTACCTTAGATTTCTAGCTCACAGATCATGACTTGCATAATGTGCCCGATTTTGTAGTTGATCTGCAAGGTACATCCACTCCCAATTTTACTCTGCATCAAAAGCAAAAGCTGGGATGAGACAGCAGTCACGCAAAGCTTGTGTGTAAAACACATTTTCTTAAACCCTACCACCTAATTCAATTTGATTTTTCTCAAAAAAACTCCTGAAATTAAATGTGAACAGTAATGAGGATATTGGGAATCCATAGTACTTTTGGATTCTACGTGATGCAGATACCTGTGACCAGACTGATTTGGCATCTGCAAAGACCCAGCAAGCTGGGACAAGGCTGGAATAGAAACTCGTACAGGAACATCACAGAACTCACCAACTTAATTCTAAGAGCAAGATAGATTTGTTTGACCTTTCCTCTCCAGCATGAATGCTTAATAATGTGTGTACGTGCATGTGTATTTATAATAATTAGAGAAATTAAAACAAGACACTGCACTGCACACGCATCTCTCTGGGGAGAGGGTGAGAGAACAAACATGTGACAGATGTTTGTCATGTTGCTTAATGCACTACTGGAAAGCACTCAAGATACCACAGTGATGAGTGCAGTATAAGAAACAGATCTTGAAAGAAAATAATTAGCTTTTACAAGCTCATTCTTGAGCATCTCTCTCCCCTTTGCATCCTCTTTTCCAAATTTACTGTCATCATGATACCACTTGTTTCCATGTTTCAGCAGTTGATGCTGTAGCTGAAGTTTCTATCTCAAAAAAAAAAACCCATGCAAGTTGTACCTGAAAATACCCTCAGCTCGTTCTTTAGTAACTTCATTCATTAAACTTAGTTTCTACATGTTTTACACATGTTTGCTCACCTAGGTAGGCTATTTCAAATCATATTAGTAACCTGTGATTAAAACGATCTTCTTTTAACATTACACTTTGCTCTGCAAGGCCAAAAAGCTGAGCTGTGGCGCTCTGACAAACCGTCCCAGAGCAGACCCTCATAAGGGCTCTCCACCTGAGCTTAATGGTTATTGGTCGTTGAGTACAAAAATCCTTGGGCCTTCCCTGGAAGCCATGACAAAAGAAAGAGCTGCTGCTGTGTGCCGTTGGGTTTGACCATGTGTGTTTGTGAAACTGTCTGTTCTGTGAGTTTTCATGCATTCACTTGTGTGTGAACTCAAGGTCCAAACCAACTCTTAGTATTTCTGTGAAGTCAGGCTACTTAGCCTGATCCCAGTGAGGTCATTGATAACCATTTTGTGTGTATTGGGTTATCTTCAGTGTCTTGGATCACCGGAATAATTAAACTCAGATAATTATGTACCTTTTTAATAGTCTGTTTGAGAGCAAACTTGTAGTTATAAATATTTAACATTTCCTTAACATTTGTATTGGAAGTGAGTACATTAGCTTATATGCTATTTATACCCAAAAAGCTTTCCTTTAAAGAAAGTTACAGTTGCAAAGTCAAGTACTTAGAGGACTGGGAATTGCAGAATTCAGTTTTTCTGAACAGTCTTTAGACTCATTTTACATAAGCTTTATGACACAGTCTTTAATTATATGAATTTCATATTCTCCTTTTCCACAGGCTTGTGCTCAGTCAAACCCTACCCTTCCCAGAATGAGCTAGATGGCATTGTTCTCTCTCTCAGTATAAGGAATAGAATTAGGATTTACAAGGATTAGTGCTATATGAAAACCTTTAATTTATGTCAATAGAGAAGAGGGAGGGAAAAAGAAACATTAAATTAAGGGCACTGGTGTCTCAACTGAGTTACATGTAAGTCACATGCTATGGTAAGCCTGGCCATCAGACCCCTGTGACTCATTCTAATATAAATACTGCATTTTTCAATAATCTCTAGGGATCTCTTTAAAAATTCCCTTTAGATGGTTTTCTTATTGATTATGACTTGTAGGTTAAGAAAATTCAGGTTATGAAACTACTGTTTGCAGGATGCTACAGAAATAACGTGAGAAATACTGAGGGTGGCAGAGCTTGCCCTTGCATTCTTTCAAAATATAAATCAACTTACATTTCATAGTTTTAATTCCACAAGTCTCTTTAATAGCTATACCCACTGATTCCCTCATTTTCCAAAAATGTACCCACACTCCCTCTTGAAGTGATTTTCACAATTATGTCCTTCCATTGTTGACTTTGGCAGCCTTTTCTGTATTTCAACCACTAGTTGTGTACAAAAATTTTGCGTGACTTGCTTTTAGCAATAGCTTTCTCTAAATCTAGTGCCTGGTTCCTTGTTTTAGAGATGGTTAGTTTTTCTAGTTCTCTCTTGCAATCCACTCTGTCAGGCTCTTATCTGCATCCACAAAATTCTTTCCTAGTCTCTCTCTCTGAGCTGCAAACCTGGCTCTGTTCCCTTCACGCTGTGACTCACTTTTCCCAAAGCCCCTGACTCATGCTGCTTGCTCACTTATGCAACAGCTTAATCTCTCTAACTTTCTTTATATCATTATGAGAAGTACTCACAAATTCACAAGATGCATTTCACTTATGCTTCAAACTTTTGTGGAAATTCTGGGAACTGATGTGCTAGGCTTCTTGCCACGGAATGCCTCTTACCATATTGCCATTTGCTCTGCACCATATTTGTGCTCTCTTTGTTTGTGTGGGCATTCATTTGCTTGACCCCACCATGACATACATGTGGGGGCCACTTTCCATGTTCTGGGCTGTGCAGCAACTCCATAAGCAAGGGCACTCCACCAGATCCAAAAGGCGGCGGGTCTTAAAATGACCTTATGAGACTGAAACTCTTCTGACACTGCTCAACAGTGACAAGAGAGCAGGGTCTCAGTGGTTTATGCAAATCTAAATCCAGAGAGAAATCACTGACATCAGCGATGCACTTGTCATTGACTCCAATTAAGCCATTCTGAATTTATATTGGATGTAAATGCTAAATGTTAATTGGTTTAAATTTTTTTTTGGACTTAGTATAAGTGAGATCAGCCCATTTTAACAGACACATCTAAACAGAAAACAGTGCCTCCCATGAAAAGCAGTCCCACCATGTGAGATTGTTATTTGACATACAGTGATCTGGAGATTATTGCACTCATTTATCAGGGACAATCTTCCTAGCTTCACAATTCTGTAATACCTTCCACTTTCTGTCCTAACTGTTCATTAACTCTCTTCTATCTATTTCCAAGATAACATTTTTTTTAATTACTTTTCTCAGGAATGACCATTTCAGGGTAAAAAATTCTGAAGAAAGAAATTAGATGATTACAGTTCTTCTATTAGCATCACCTTACTTTATTTTACTAGATTAAGTATTCTGTCCCTTATTTATATTTCTTATATTGTTCTTGCAGTTGAAGCCAGTCTTTCTGCTATGTCGTTTCCTGGATCCTCCCTGATCCTTTCTTACACATAGGAACAACATTAGCAACCTTCCAAATTCCCTGGTTGCCTCCCCAGCCTTAGCAAGCTATCAACAATTTCTGTCATAGGCTTTTCTATTTCCCTTGCTACTTCCTTCAACATTTGGGATGTTATTCATCTGGGCTGAATGCCCAGACAATTTTTAACTCATTGACGTTGGGAGCCTGAGTTTTGCACTGGTAAATACCAGCAGAAAAACTGTTACATAACATCAGCTCAGCAGGTACCAAATGACCAACACTGGGAGTTGTTTCTTGCTTCTGCAGTGACAGAAACTGTTAATACTACAGTCCTGCGCTGTACGCTGCAGTCAGTATCCCGTAGGGTGCATAATGTTTTATAACAGCCAGTTATATGCTCTTTACTGCTGTTTTTTTTTTTCTCTTCCCTTTTAAATTTTCCTTTGAGCCTTTCATGTTAAGTACATTGGACTGAATGCCCTAGGAACAAGTTTTCACATTTAAGGGATATAACCTGCACAAACGCTTGTTTGCACAGCGAAAGTGTATGTCAGAGCCAAGACCTACATTTAAGTAAATAGGTGAGGTAGAATGTTTAAAGTAATATGATTGAAATGAAAAATAGCAATTTTTTTTTTTTTTTTGGTGTGCCCAAACATTTCCTCTCTCAAATTTGTGAGCACAGCAAAATGAGCTCCTTCTAGACTTGTCTTTTAGTACTCCTGGCTATCACGGCATAGTGCAATAGAAGCAATGGAAAGTATTAATATAGAAATGTCTAAGCAAGCTAAATAATGCACGGTGCAACTTCTAAATTTCCTGCATTCTGTATGTGGCCTACAAATATTAGCAACTACTATGAATTTGGGATAGCTACCCAGCTACAGTGACTTCATGAATATGAAGATATAGAAAAAGTCTCCTTCCCCTATTTACTCAACAGAGTAGAGTTAACAAGGGATGAAGCTCTATAACCAAGTCTGGACTGCAGTACTCTGTCACAATTATGTACTGTCTTTGGTATGTCCAAACTGAATTAACTTATCACATAGAATAGCTAAATAAAGAAGTGAGTCGCAGCTTTCAGCATTAAAACATCTCCCACATGTTTGCTTGGGAGTGGCAGGCAGCTGAAAATTAAAAAAAAAATGAATGAAGCTTTGAATTGATGCATGACTTCCTTTCTCCTCTCCTTTGCCTCCATTTGTGATGGTAGCTTCCTTCTTTAAAGAGTATGCCATATAGTTTGTATGTTACACTGGAAAAGGTCAAGTGCTTTTCATTCTGGTAGTATTTTTATTTGACTTAAAACAAGAATAATAAGGTATGCCATCTACAAGTGAATATGCATTTTCTCCCCTATCCTGTTTCCTAACACAAGACAATATTATACTTTTTAAGTTCAGGACAGCACTTCAGGCTTACAAGAGAAGAATGCTTAACCTGAGCCTGTGCCCAAACATGTATTTTGCTCCTGTTTCTTCTGTGCAGTAGCTGCCCATGCTGGAAAGAGAAGTTGTTAAAAAGCAAAATGTTACATAATAACTTTATTTTCCCCTACATTGTGGTCTATATGTCTTCAGCTTTCTATGGTTCCATAGTTGAACAAAGCCTGTAAGAATGTGTCTGACAAGAAGATATATTTGCTCACTGATTCATGACCAGGATGAATTAACTGAACACTTCATGAAAAAATGTTCAAATAATTAGCAGTAATTAAAATTATTGTTACAGTTAAAAGTAATATGACTAATATGACAATGATGTTAGTCCAAAACAAGGCTATGAAACTATCTCCTAAAGATATTTAACACTTTTTTTTTTCTGATATTACCTCAAGATGCATGTTCTTAAAATAAGAACCCAAGGGTAGTGTTTGTATGTCTCAAAGGAAAGAACACTCTTTTTCCCCAGGGATTATCAGAATATTAATGATTAGCCTTCCTGCTTATCAAAAAGACAAATATTCCTTCTGCTTTGATTAATCTCTATTGATGCCTTTTAGTTTAAAGCTTGTATTTTTGACTTTCTTATTTATAATGGGCTCATAAACTGATCCAGACTTACTTTCAAGTTACAGTGTACCAAACTTTTAGACTGTATCAGCCAGTCTCAGAGCGCTTCTGAATATGAGTTGTCATAATGGTAAACTTTCTGATTTACATTGCAATAGCTTATTTTTACTTTCAGTTGAGTATTTCCTGCTGTTACTTTCTTGTGATTTTAAGCTAGAGGTCTAACAACTCAGGCAGGCATGAGCAGAAAAGCACAAGTGAGGATCACCCACCCATGATGACCAATACACTTGGACTATACTCAAAAACAACAAGGGTGGATTAAACTATTCCATTATTGCAGATGAAAGAGTTCTCCCCGACATCTGGCATATCATCTTCAAAACTGATATGGAACATTTCCATAAATTCAACTTAACATTGTTTTTGTGAATGTTCCAAAGTATTTTTAACATGAAGAAATAGCATGCAAACTAATTTCCTATTTGAAAAGTAAAGGTCTTGTTCTTATTCTTTAATTCACCCAGTTATTAAAAAAAAAAAAAGATGTTCTCGTAACTCGAGGCACACTGTTTTGTTTATTTAAGTTAATGGAAAAGCTAGTCAGTGTTTGATGTAAAACTGCCCCCTTGCTTGAAAGAAAACCAAACAACTGGTTATGAATTATGAATATCTCCTAATAGTTTCCAGAATTATCTGAAGGATTTTTTTTCTTAATTACATACACTTGAAAGTTCCAAGTTCCCTACTCATTTCCATGTTGTTTATTTCTCTCCTTGGAAACCTCATAAGCATTTTCCTTTAGCAAGGCTTGACTGAACAAAATATTACTGCTACAACCTGTAATATTAGGGAGATAAAGGCCCAAAAGCTTATTGTGGTTTTTAATTAGGAAGTTGAAGAATCGCTCATTACATCTGTGCAAGCCTGTAACAGCCCTTATACCGGTGCTGGCTTTGTCCACACTAAAGAAAATGCCAACAGAAGTCTGCACTGAGAGTGTTTCAGAGTATGCTTTGAAGCTAAAAAATAAAAAAAAATCTTATTTTTATTCTGAGAGAAGACCATAGGGCTTTTCTACAAAAGCACCCCCTTTTCTGCATGTTGGAATTCTTGAAATAATTTTGTCGCGAAATCAGCTATCATTTTTTGGGCACAAAGAGCAGTGTGCGGGGCAGGGGGTCAGGGCGCTGGGCCTGTCCTGCCTGCCCCACTGCTGAAGCAGTGTGAGCCCCAGCCCTGAGCCAGCCCCAGCTGCGCACGAGTTTCTTAGGGAGGGAAGGGCAGCTTTGAAATACCTTTTCCTTGCAGGGTTTTGCAGCCAAAGGGCTACTCAGCTCTGTGTGCAGGCAGGAGGTCTTGCAGGCAGTGCTGGGGGTAGGGGAACACCCGCAGGTTGCAACAAAGCAGGGTGGAGGAGAGCGGCCATGGGGTGACGCGGGGGAGGACGCTGGGTCGGCTGCTCCAGGAGGTCAACACGGACACCTGGATCGCTCTCTGTTAACTGGTGGGAGGTGGAGGTCAGAGAATCTTTGCCCACCTGCGCTGGGTTTCTGGGAAGTCCTACTAAGACTGTAGAATTGCCACCTACCGGGCAGGAGGGAGCCATCACCCAAGTCACTGAAGAATAACTGCAGTATTTTACCTGCAAAATTACAGCAAACTTCTGCAGGAACCAGAGCCCCACTTCCAAATTCTAAAATAAAATTGAGTGTCTACATCAGTTTAGAAGAGCAAGTAGGTATTTCAGGCTTTTTTATTTGCTTTGAGGTTAGCCAGTGTTTCCTCCTGACATGCACCAGGCATATTGCAGATGTCTAGAGTCAACAATCTGAAAAGTATGTTTGAAAGATGGATTCTGTATCTTGTTGTCCCCTTTAAAGTTTGAAAATATATTTTTAGGAACTGTTAATAGCTGACATGAAATATGTAAACAGGCTCCCAGATTACAGTAATATTTACAATTCTTTTTGAAGTTTCTTATTTGAGATATTTTCTTATTTGAGATATTACATGTGTACAATAGATACAATATCTATTATTCTACAGGGTGTAGAAGAGTTTTGCTGACATTGGGTTGTGAAGTACACAAAAAGGAGAATTTGAAGGTGATGTAGAAGGGGAAGAATGTGACAATACTGCAAATCCAATTGTGATTGTGGATTGAGTGTGAGAAGTACCTGGAGTCGGATGAAGAGGAATCTTCTAATCCAGAAAGAAAATATAGTATTTCAAATATTGCGCATCTGAGCTGCTACAACTCCACTCTGACTCATGCTATCATATATTCAAGTTGTCTCAACTCATAGTAGAAATAGGGCTCTTCCAAATGTCATACTGCAGTTAGCGAACAGCAGCAAAGACCTGCTAACTTGCTCAGTGAACTGCCCTGATGTAGGACACCACAAGGTATGTAGCGAAGCAAGGAACAAACCCTGTGTTTCCTAGGTAGTGTCTGGCAAGAAGCTGTTCTCTACATGAAGACTTTTTCCAATATGGGTAGGAAGCAAAATAAAACAATCTGTTCCAGTGCTACACTGGGACATCACCAATCTCAAAGGTGTTCACTAAAATCTAGAAAGGTAGATCTCCAAAAAGCCAGTCACCCAAGATCAACATGCTTGCGTATTAAGTATTAAATACTATATGTAGCTAGCATATTCCATTCAGGTATGGTCAGTTCAAATCTTTATTCATCTTTTTTCAGACAAGGAATCTAAAACTTCATATTCTGCCTCTGAAGAGAGCGCTTTTACTGGTTTTTGGCCGTTTGGGTGCATTACTTTTATTTTTCCCTGTACCTCTAGTGAGAAATGCTTTCTCCGCTGCAAGAAGCTGTTTTATTGTGAAAAATCTCAGTGGCTCTATTTCTAAATATTACTCCGTAGTGCCTTCTGTAAAGTCACTTTTTTTTTTTCTTGGGTAACTGTATAGATAACTGACAGCTATTCAGGTCAACAGCCTATATACCAAAATCAAGTACTGCTACAAAGCAAAAGTATTTAAAATGCACTTGGCATTATTCCCACACGCCCCTTGTTTTATTAGTTAATGTACCTTTTGTCATAAAATTTTAACAGCTGCCATGACGCCACATGCAAGCTATCAAGCCATTTCTAAACATGCGTGTTCATTACTCAGTAGCTGTAGTTCCAGCGGAGTTGCTCAAAACCAGGCTGCTTTCCTGTAGCAGTTTCTGAAAGCACAGCAAGTCCAAATTGCTGTGTGGTGCCTACAAGCAGCATTAACTCGGTCACGAGTGCTCCCACCCCCGATGGGATGGGTGTCCTTGCACTTTTGCTCTAGGGAGGAACCACAGCCTCTCCTTAGGGAAGAGGGGGACGTTTCTATGGGCAACTTGTTGGCAAAGGTACTACAGGCCCCGGGAGCCCATGGCCTAGCAAGGGCCTACCTGCTGTGTGACACTATTGGGGTGGCAGTTAATTATACACTGTTTTATGAACAAAAATTCATTAACATGGCCAGCAAACAGATGCAATGTGCATAAGTTTTATAATATCCGTCTCTAGTCTGAAAAACACTGGCCTGCCTTTTCTAGCAGTGAAACAGAGCTTGTCAGTGCACATCTGCTCCTCTACTAACTTAAGAAACAAAGGACTTGAAGTTACAAGGCACTTAAGAGATAAAGGACTCAAAATGCTAGATATAGGGAACCAATTTTATCAGTAAAATATTAGTATCCTTATACCTTTGCAGGCTGAACCAAACAGGTACACACTCTTAGTAATACTTGCTGAAAGCCAGGTGGCCAGAAGCAATCTAGTGAAGAAGCACAGGTCAGAGCATTCGAACGTTTCTTTTTCTTTTGATATTAGCCTCCTTTGGTGAATGGCCTCTTTTAGGAATTATAACTACAGTTCCCAGGCCGGGAACACTTAAGTTCAAGTTGAGTTCAATAGCGACTATCAGAAGGAGAAGGCTTATCTAAATGATGATATTGTTCTTAGCGCTAATCATCCTATCTGTTGGCAGTACCAACATTCTGCAATCTCTACAACTCCCTACGTAAATAAGCAGATTCCTGATATCGTTCCAACTTCAGAAATGCCTTTGAAAGCATTATTTAGTTACAATTTTTTCCTACATGGTTATGTGATACTTTTAGCACGTTTCTGTATGTACCAAGATACTTTGCTTTGAAGAAATGTATCCAAAATGTATTTTATTCTGAAGTCTAATTGAAGGGCACTGGCCTGTATTTTACCTTCTCATGGAACCAAAAGGGAATGCTTAAAAAAAAAAAAAAAAAAAAAAGTGCTTTCTACAACCTACGAGTGATAAAGCAATAAAATCAAATTACGGAAATAATACTTAAAAAAGACACATTATCACTTGATTTGATCCAAAATACTCTCTAGGGATGGGAGGGGATTGGAAGAGCTGGGATAGAAAAACATAATGTTCAGGTTGCATAGTTCAAGTGAAGTGGAATGGATGTGCAGAAGATTCTTGTGGTAATATTAATTGGCCTATGCTACAAATAGACATCATTACATGGTAAGATCTAATAAAACCAGCAGAAATGGCATTTGTCTGTCTTAAGAACCTCACATTCATATTAGCTGTCTCTCAGTTTAATTGGAAAATCTATCTTTCCAGGTAATTTTTAACAAGAATAAGGCTTAAAATGAAGTCACAAAAAGTTGGGTGGAGGAGAGGTGTGAGAGATGAAGTCCAGTAGGGTCAAAAGCCTATAAAGAGAGGCATAGGTACTGGGGAAAGAGAAATCTATTCTTTGGAGGATTTGGAAAAAAAAAAACAAAAACAGGAAACAAAAAGAAAAGGAATATTTTTCAAGGAAGAAGATGAACATCAACATTAGAAAAGTGGGCTAGGATATAGGTGACTAAGCGGAGGCTAAAGAAATGAATGGAGAAGAGAGGCACATAAATGAGTGTTACTAATGTAACTGCTTTTCAGTTAGAGAAATATTGTTTACTAAACACTCTATTAGAGTTAAGACTAGCAGCATGATTTGGTCTGGTGACCAGAGTGTTCTGGATACCTACTGTCTGCCTGGAAAGCTGCTCAGTAGTTGTAAGAGCATTTGTACTGTATCGTCCTTTCTCTGATTCAAGGTACATGTGAACTGTCAGCAGAATGACTAAACAGTAGGTGCTGAAGTGGTGCTGTGCATCCTGTGGGGTGCAGGAAGTTTGTAAGTGACAGGGACACAGAGAGGCGTGAGCTCGAAGGAGCCTATATGGTGGGCTCTGGAGAAAAGGAAGAGGAAACGAAGCTGACTGAATGATAGTTGAGGTTCTGCAGCCTACTACAGTTTGTAAGCTGGAGTGGTCCTTGAGCAGTGTGGGTTTTTTTTCTTTTTCTCCTCCAGAAAGCTGTCAAAAAAAGTCTTAATTTGAACATTATTTTTGGCCTGAAACTAAGATTTTCTGGGGTTTATCCACAATTTTTTTTTTCTATTTTTGGGAACAAAAACAGTAAAAAAATACTTTGTTCTTTCAATAAGCAAATAATAAATAAAAAATGTTTCCCAAGGAAACCTCTGTTTTTTAAAGAGCATATTGTATTTTCCTTCTAAAACTACTGTGCATCTATTCTGTTCCCAGGCCTGGGAACTGACTTCCTAGCTGCCTTTAGTTGCTCAAACAGACGTTGAGATCTGGAAGAGCAGGAGGCTTCTCCTCTTTGGCAGGGAAATTGCACGAGTTTGCCTCGCACATACACTATGCTACCATGATCCTGGTATTTTTCAATGAAAGCTGAGATTTCTGCAGCATTTCCTAAGGCAGAATCCTGCCCAAATCTTCTTGCAGGGCTGTCAGGAGGGTGGACTGCAGCAACCTGCTTTTGTCTGCCTGAGCATGTGATTTTATATACTTTGTGATCTTCACGGACTGCTGGCGAAGCTTAAAAGGTTACTTTTAAAAAGGAGTGGCTATCGTTTGTTTAGAAAATAAATAGGAAAAAGTAGGCCAAATACCAGTAAAGTTCCAGTTTTTAAATATTAAGCTAACACACAACATTGCTGGCCTGAAAAGGTCAGATGAAGTGGGAGAAAAGATGTATTTAGACTGATTGCCAGGCAGGACGTGGGATCTCTCACTGACTTGGCAGTAGACACTTCAGCTTTATTTGCTATTATTGCTGTTTCTAGTGCTCCATATTTGCTAAATTCTTAAGTTTGACAAGAACCATGCTTTATTTTCCAGTATTTTCATAGTATTAAGCGAGTGTGTAAATGCACTCAGAGTAGCCAGGGCCTACACAGCTCCTTTTTTTCTGCTTCGTCTTTGGTTAGTAGACAGCACGAACAGCAAAATGGAGGTTTCAAGGGATTTTCCTTTGGGGGTGTGCTATCAGATAAGGCAGTTATTTGCAGTATGTTTAAACTTGCTAAATAAGGTGGAATAGGGCCCTCTGCCTCTAAATTTGTCAATAGGAGTGAAGAAAGAAATAATTACTTGAACTGCGGTAAAGCTGTAATAATTTCTTCCAGTGAAATCATAAGGTATAATGAAAATGCGAATACTCCTTTGTACGGTCTCATTTTAGGATACTTGGCTAATGTAAAGTAGAAAACCTAACACAGCAACTAAGTAATTGCTGCCACATCATCTAAGCACATCATTATCACTGCTGGATGAGATGAAAGGTATTTACGAATGAAAGGCTGCCAGGAGAACAGTCAGTACAAGCTTGATTCAGTTCCAGATGTAATCAATAGAAGCCTTCAACTAGGCTAGAGCTTAAAGAACAAACTATCTTCTTCTCAAAATATAATGCACTCTGAATTTTGCAAAATTAAACCTGGAGTTAATCAAAAGTTAGTGAGATGCACAGAGATTCAGTACATAACACAGCCATTTTACTCTACACACTGTTTGAAGGTCTTGAAAATTATACTTTCCACTCTGTCAACTCAAGCCTACATTTTTCTTTCTTCCCCTTAAACTTCCCACTTTATTCTGTTTTGCTTTCTGTATTCCTTTGGGTTCTCCCCTTCTAATTCTTCAAGGCAGAGAATGCGTCTTTGTTTGAGAAGAGCGAAGCAAGTTTATGGCACTCTATTCATTATATTTATGAATCACATCTCGTTGAATTTTTCCCATAGCCCAAAAGTGGCTGTTTGCCCAAAGGCATTGCTCTCAGTGCCTGTATTTTCTATTTATAAGGTGTATTTCAATTTACATCAGAAGCTGAGGGAAAGACTTCTGCTTGATATCACTTCTGCCAAATGAAACCCACAGAGAAGCTGTGGCCAAAGGAACTCTGTACAAAAGTTGTCTGGGCTCTGTAATTTTGTTCACGTGGGTGCATGGTAGTATATATTAGTTGCCAATAAAAACACTCTAAAATAGATACAGCACTGTGCAAGTCTCAAGACGATCTTAAAATGTACAGAACTCAGGTAAGTGAGCTCTGAGAAACACACTGTCAAAATACAGTTCTGTGAGAAAGTCAGCTTTGGCAAGATGGTCATGACAGGACAGGAAGCTCCTTTGACAACCCATGCTGCTCTGTGCACGATAATGAAACTCCAGCAAGGGTAATTTACAGTTGTAAATTACTGTTTTTTTACTGTAAATTACAAAAACTGTTGTTTTTGAAACTATTTGTGGCGGTGACAAACTGAGGTAAGCACTCCCCAGAATTTGTTGACATAAAATAGGTAGTATAGCTGGCAATAGCTAGGAATTAAACACTTAAATCTTAAAGTGGTACACTAGTGCTAGCAATTCCTCCACCATGGACAAGTCCTTCTGGCTCTAGGTGCCTTCTGGTACTTGGGAGGGCAGCAGCATAAGGCCTAGTGTGCATGAACAAGGAGATCTGCTGTGGGACAACTGAGAGTACAGATGCCCATCCAAAACTGATCTTTGGGATTCAGGGACCTGCAGGAGTCTGCAGGAGGCAGGAAGCCTTCTTTACAGCAAATACAGGAAGAGGAAGGAAGGAAACAGACCCTGACTGATCCACCGGGCACGCCTTTTAATACTCTGTGGCCAGAGATGTTTCTCTCATTCCTGGTTTCAGGGAAAAGATGAGTGGGAAGCTTTAGCCATTCTTCCTGAAAAGGTACCAGTGAGGCTCTTTCTGGGCTTCACCTTTTTTGGGAAGGCATTTGACTTAGTTCACTACATTCATTCTTCTGTAATTGGGGATCACATGCATTTTTTGTTTTCTTGCAAATAAGTGTATAAGCCAATTGCCAAGGGCCCATATAACCTGCTTCACATAGATCTAATCCAGCCTTTCCATGACCGTTGGGAGGTTAACTAATGAGTACAGGCCCACAGAGGAACATGAGGGCCTCATATGCTCTTGAATACAGGCTGATATTGGTTGGTCAAAATACATTTTGCTTATACAATACATTTTGCAGGATGGGAGATTTCTCAATTTAAACTTCCATCAAAGCTATTGGAAAAAGCTGCCAATCACTTTCAAGTTTTTCATAGATGTCTTGCTGCTTCAAATGCCTTCCAGATGGATTTAATTCCAGTGTGATTGATTGTCCACTCAGCTTTGCAGCTGTGCACTTCAGGGGAAAAGTCCCCATCATGCTCATTCACGTGCTGGATGGCAAAAAAATGACTAGTGGCTCTTTTTTTTTTTTTTTTATGAAAGTGATATTTTCCAATAACTGATGAGGCAAGAGATGAGCTGATAGAAAATGAATCTAGAGGAGACTGCCTATATTGAAAGAATTCATGCCAAGAGCAAAGGACAGAATTAATATATAAAGCAAGGAAATATGTAACTAAATATTAGTGGTATGGGCAACGTGTAGTGGAAGAAAAGAGAAGCAAATATCTACAATTAAATTAGCTTCCTAGAAACAGGAAATGGGGGAATTCTGAAACTAAAGCGTTAAAAAGCCCCTAATTTTTAGCATTTTCACTAGTTCTACCGTTATGCATACTACTATGATTTTTATTACTTTGAAAACCCCAATTACTGTTCACAACATTGGGTCCCATATTCTAGGCTAAACAACTTCAAATTTATTGTCTAAGTTTAAGACGTCTAACATTGTACTTATATTCCTTTAGGTTGTTAGCATCTAGAAGCCCTAGAGATGTGTAAGAATTCCACTGTCCTGCCGATACGCAAAGTAGGAACCAAAAGACCTTCAAGTGATTTACAATTTAGAAAAGGAGAGAGTGAAGGATTACAAAGAACAGCAAGCATAGCCTGGTAGGTAAAGATCTGTTAAGGTTTTAAAAGCTTTTAGAAAAGATGAGCTTTCCAGAGATTGATTACTGAAGGAGAAGAAGGGGATGGTTCTTTACAGGCCATAAATAATGTAGGCCTGAGTCCAGTTTGAAAACCTCTGAACACAGCATCCAAACAATTCCAGTATTTCAGGGAATATTTTAAGTGCCCCCTGTTGATTTAGAAGAAAAGGATAACTGGGAAGGAAAAGTAAATATATTGGGTCCAAGCCACAGTCACAGCTGCAGTGCGGAAATATTGAAAAACTCTGCTGAAGGTGCTCTTAACAGCTCTATCATGACACGGACTTTGTGTCTCCCTCTTCTCATTCTGCCAAGAGACTGTAAAGGTCTCTCCCCTGAATTCCTAATTCTCCTGGCAGAAATAAAGGGCCACAGAGTAGCCCAAACTGTGTCATGGAGCAAAGAGAAGAGCATGTGCATGTGCTGGGGGCAGCCCTGCAGGAATCCCCTGGAAGAGAGTTTCACAGCAAGATATGCAGAGGGCCTTGTGTGAGTGGCAAAGATACTACTTGGCTGGAAGAACTATGAAGCACGTAAACCCTACTTGATTATCACTTTCCAGTTTGGAAGTTTGTGCCAAATATTGGAGTGTTAGGTCTTTAAACCCTGGAAGGTGTGAGGGGAGAAAGGAGGCAGGGGAAAAAAGCTTAAAAACCCCTGGTCCTGCAAAGTCTTATTTTTAGGAAACCTGAATCTTGGCCGAACTTCTTCAGTAAATCTCTTTATGCCTCATAGAAAACACGAGGATTACAGTACTGAATAATTCCTGCAACTCCAGCTGCCTTCTAAAGAATTTGTGTTCAACATCTTTGTATAAGCAGGCTTTGAGCACGTGTGTTCAGAGACCGCTGTCACCCTGAGGATGAAACACTGTGAGTGAGAAACAGCTACATCAGTAGCTCATACTGCTAAATATGAAAACAGGGCTGTGGCAAGTCAAGTAAACTACAACTTAGGCACTTGAGGGCCTGAAGCATTTCAGCGTGGACTCCTGTCTAATTAAAAGGCCTGACTTCTTAGAGGTGCAGAACAACAGTACCACTCCACTATTTTGGTTATTCAGCTACTTTCTTTGGCTCCCCGTGTTGATGGCTGCTAGCGGAGAAACTAAGGGCAGTGGTCGCTGTCACTCCTCTCAGGGCTGGCGGCTGCCTCTGCCAGCTGCTCTGTGGCGTGTGACTTCCCTCAACAGGGATAAGCAAGCGATCAGGATAAGAAAAGAACATGAGGTGATAAAGAGCTGGTAGCAGAAAGCAGCTGGACATGGACAATAAGTTACTCATGTCAAGATTGATTATTTTTTTAACAGAAGGCATCGACGGTGATTAAATACAATGGCTCAAGAATTGCTTCTACAGCTGTAAGAAACTTGAATACTTATTTAGGGGATGGTTTTCATTAGTCAGCTACTACTGTATCCATAAATATGCAAAACACTGGTGGAAGAACTATCATAAGTTTCTAGCAATTCCGGAACATCCTTGGTAGCTAGAGCGGTATCTAAAATTTTGTAGGATACAACATACTGTCTTTTGAAGATTTCACAGACAAGCAAGAAAAGCTGATGTTGAAAAAAAAGACATACAATGTCTCAGATTGTATGGGACAGGATCTTCTGAAATGATTTTGAAGTTTGAAAAACACCTCAGAGAAATTAAACCTAAATCATGAAAGCTCTTGTATTCTATTGTTTTCAGAGGGCCTGGAAATGGCTCAGTGTACTTTAGGATCAAGTCCAAATGATTTTTAAGGAGTTAGGTCTCATTTTCAATGAAAGGAAAATAAAAAGGAAGCAAAGCATAATAGATAAGTAATGGCTGAATAAGTAATAACAACAAAAATCTTTTCAAAGAAAAGAACAACAATCTATTAACTACAAAATCTCCAGTGTATAGGTTAAGTTCAGATATTTACCTAAACTTCTTGAGCATGGATTACTCTATTTTTTAAATCTTCGTTCAATAATTTATTGTCAAATAAAGAAATTTCTTAAGGTATAGAACAGTTACCGCCCATGAACACTTCTGCCAAAAAAAAAAAAAAAAATTAGTGATTCAGGGACAATGTCTATAGCATCGTTTCTGCGTCTTATAATGAAGAAAATATATTTAATTTTCAGATAAAAATGATTTTGAAATTCAAATTCTAGAACAGATAAGATTTTACAGAGAGGATACTGAGGAGAGGGTTATGTTAGTCAAGCCAAGTGTCAAAGTTCCTAGAAATGTGGCATGCAATATCTAGTGGCAAAAGTGACAGTATTTTTTCCTCTGGCACTGTAAACTATGTTCGCAACCTATTCAGAGTCACCATAAATCATATACTATAAAGATCATAGCAGCTTTATTTCATTAGCATTTTGAAACTCATTCCACATTATTGCTAATTGTATAGTAATTTATCCAGGATCAGAGTGTGAATTGATGTTTCCAGTTAATTTTTGGCATTTATTGCCAGTTTAGAAAAAATAATAAGAGAGAATAAAGAATTCAGAGTAAACGAAATGATGTAATGAAAAATATATAGAAGGGAAAGCAATGTTAGCTGTGATAAAAACTGGGATGCTCTGCAAAATTCATCCTCAAATTATGTCCCAGAAATTGCACTGCAAGCTGAGTAAACAGGAGCATTCCCTCAGATCAAGGCTATTCTTCTTCCTGTGCTTTCAAGTGTTTCCTCCCCACCTGTGAACAGGTTTGGTCATTTGGTACATAGGATTGCTTTGTCAAGTTTTTTAGTGAGGACTCCTACCAGCATGGTGGAAGACTAATTCAGAAAAGCTTTTCTGTTCTGTTAAGTAAATGCTTAAATTTAAGGATTAGAGGGGAAGTATCATTGAAATTATAGGGAGCTAAGCATGTGCTTTACATTCTGGAATACAAACAAATCTGTAGCATTGGATGCCTCAAAGTATAAGCAGCCAGTAGTTTTATTAAAGTCTATAGAGTTTGGTGTGAAATAACTATCGAGCAATACATCTTTTCATTCATTCAGCACTTTGCACTTTCAGAGTAGTGCGTTCAGTCGTGATACTGACAACTGCAATTATATTTTTTTCCTGTTTTGAGAGTACACATTAATATTTCAATGTTTACAGTCTAAAAATCAAAAAGTGCCGAGATTCACTTGTAGCAAGAGTTGGGCTGCAGGTGGCTGTGAATGACATATTTGTGCTACTCCAGGCTGCCCCAGAATTGTGCTACTCTGCTATGTGGAAAGCATTTCCGCATCTTCATCCTTTGCAAGAAAACAGTGACAGTCTTTCCCATATATAGAGCACAGTTCTGAAACCTAGATTAAGAAGTAGTCTTAATCTTAGTGGTAAGTAAAAAACAAGAAAGTGTATTTTTTTCCATTTTATTGAAGAAAATAGAGAGTAAAGAAGGAATGCATGCCAAATATTTAAATATTCACAGAGTGGAAGTATCTCAGCTTAGCTTGTCACTGTATCTATGTAAAATTTTGTTTTCCCTATCTCCATGCATAACCTATAGTGAACTGAAACAAATAGGTCCCAACTCAGTAGAAGGAAAAACTTTTTCACCATTAGGGAAGTCCAGCAGTGAACCAGGCTGCCCATAATGGTTGTGCAGTCTCCCCCACTAGAAGTTTTCAAGACTTGACTAGATAAAGTCCTGGTCTCAGGGTTTCATTTGAGAGCTGACCCTGTTTTTAGAAGGCTGGACTACCGACTTCCTGAGCTCCCCTGCCACTGGAATTATTCTGTGACTCTGTAATATACTCTAATTTATTACCCATAATGGAAAACTGCATTACCTTTCTTTTCCTTGACTGAATTTAAGATGCAGCTCTCTTACAGATATAGCATGCTGTTTACACAGTACTTAAGTCTAGTGAGGTTTTTGATTAGAACGTTTATGAGTCAGAAAACATTTTTATTTTTATTTTTTATGCAAGATAAGCACCAAAACTAAATAAATTCAGGACAGCTGTGAGCGAAAGTTTGTAAGGATTTGGTCATCACTGGGCTAAATTGTGAAACTGCTGCTAAAAATAGTCAACAGTGGAACATAAGCATTTAATTTTTCAAATTAAGGACAAGTGATAAGCATGGAAAAACCTGCATATTATCATCCCAGTTTTAAAAGGTTGTTGTCTATGTAACTCATCACAATTGCATCCCAGTGGGACAGTAATTGTGTCTTGAAGCTGTGACAAAAACAGGTCCATAACTTTATACCCTAAAGCTGGGGTGTGTGTTATTTGGTGTGCAGTGGGAACTCCTGCAGCTTTTTGCAAGACAGCCACTAGCTGATCCAGGCAGAACCCGCGGCTCTCCTGCTTGGAACCATATGGCCAAATTCCATATTTTTGTGTCATATTCTTTGCCATTTTTCATATTTTTAGATACTGAGGACTGGCTGAACCCCCAGAACGGCCATTTGGTTTGTGAAAATCCCAGCTGACCCAGTTGGTCTCTTCAGTATTCTGCTTTCAGCTGACTATCGTAACTGTCATTGGAGCGTGCCTCCACCCTGAGGACAGGGCGCTGTGCAGTGGCTCCTTCGGCCAGTTTGGTCACAGAGGAGGCACGTGTGTGGAGCCCGGGAGGCTCGCGCAAGGCTCCACAAGCCAGAACGTGCTGAGGCCCTTTTTGGCTATAGGGGACAAGACAGATATTAGAACGGAGTCGAATACAAAGGATGATATAAGAAACAGCTACTTTTGTCCTAAATATAACACTAAGCACGGCAATAACTTTGTATGAAGTATGTACATGCTGAGGTATGCAAGTACATGCAACACCAGGCCCTTGCACAGCAGGACAGATGATATGTTGCCCGGAAAAATGGAGCCCGAATAAGACCCCTGAAAGCTACTGCAGGACACAGTGATGTCCCTGAACATCAGTACTGCATGTGTTTCCTGCCAACGGCAAACTGATTTCTATGTTGAAAATGTTCTGGTATCGACACTTGACTTCATTTGTTTTAAGTTGTATTTGATAACTAATACTCAGATCAGATTGTTGGTACATAAATTTATTATAATTACAGATACATTTTCAAATAGTCAAACAAATTACATGGGTTTGCTCCCTGTTTTAAAACAAAGGTCTCAACCTTATGCAGCTCATATGGCAGGAAACAGTTTCATTACAATCCTGAAAAGCAGGTGTTCACCAGACAGATTGAGCAAGACTTTGGGAAACAAGCTTTATGCCCAGTTCACATACAGGTGGGAGTGACCAAATGCAGTAAGATGGGAAATTGATCACTGGACTATTTGCAGTTCTCCTAAACCACTGTCCTTCCCTAAACTGGGCAGCACTAGAAATCTCAGAGGAGGAGAAGGATATTGCCAGTTAGGTGCAAAGTGATCTACCTCCCAATAGTTAACCTCATCCTGATGTATGTTAATAATTAAAGATTGCTTTAAGCATGTATACATGCATTAGATTCTCAGTCCTTGATTTAACTAAGTTTTGCAAGTGAGTTCACGAAGTTTTAAGTGAATTTTGCCCTCCTACCAAAGCGGCATTTAGCTTCGCAAACAGCAGTTTGAATTCTTGTGCTGTAAAGGGGAGAACATAACAGTTTTGGACTTTTCTCTCCCCTCATCCCCTACCTAGTGCTTTCTCCTGCTGTTAACTACTCCTGTTTTGCACTATTCTCCCTGAAAGGGGCTGAGCAGCACTACACGCAGCAGCCTTCCCTGAGAGATGAAGGAAGGGGAATCAAGCAAATTGTTCCTGCTCCATCAAGCTGCTAGCAGAGCCCAGGTTTCTCCCTTAGCCGGGGAATCCCCCAGGAAGCTTTTGCGGGGTGGAGAAGGCAGAGACAAGATCAAGACAAGGGCTCTAAAGCTGCGCTTAGGGGAAGAGGCTGAGCGTGTTTGAGGGTGTTGCTGGGTGGATCTCCTTGGCTAGTGTCTGCTTTTGGCTTCATTACATGGTTGTGCTTTCAATTTATTTCAAAGGTGCCTGGAGTCTTATAAATCTGCATACATAGTAAGGAAGAGAATCTCTTAGTGATGCACACTGAAATTTGAGCCTAATCATAACTGAGAATATATTTTGATTTAAATACATAATGAAGCAGCTTTTTCATGTAGCTATTTTCTAGAAATGGAGATTTTTTTTTGTCTTCTGCAGTAGAGAACCACAGTTTCTGATAGAGGAATTAGCTTGGAATTAAAATAAAACTTCTGCTTCCCACTTCACCATTTGGACATGCAGAATGACAGACTGAAATTTGGGAATGCAGTTTCTGGATTGTTGAAAAAATGAAAGCCAGCCATGTTCAAGAAAAAGAGTTATGTTTTTTGTTTTTGCCGTTTTTTTTCCTGTATCCAACTTCTACAGTGCATAGACCCTGTCAGGAATGTGGTTGCAACTCTGTTCCCACTAAGGCTCCTTTGGCTATGTCACTGCTGCTTCTATGCAGACCACCAGAGTGAGGTTCTCCAGTACAATGTTGCTGACTTGGGCCTGTCACCTTTAGCTGCCTGTGCCCAGGTCTCTATGCCCGATAAAAGAGAAGGGAGATCCTGGGCCTACACAGGCTCTTCAGTTAAGGTTTTGCCAACATCCTTAACTTCTTGTCTACTCCAGTCAAGTACAGGCAGGGTGAGTTTGGTTAAGAATGATTTGCTTTTGTTTTTCATTTGCCATTGGTAAATAACGGCTTCGGATTGTCCACTTTCCTCACCTTCCAATAGCTTCTGTAAGGGATAAAGTAAGAATTTATCTTCCACAGCTTGTGGGAGCAGATCAGTGGGAGCTCCAAAGTATGGTCAGTTTCTCATGTGTCTATACACATGAGAAACACACATGTGTCTATACACATGAGAAACTGCACTGGTTCTATTGAAATATCACTATTTTAAACTAGTCCCAAGTGTGAAAGCCAATACATTGTTTTGTATCATCTGTATCATACAAAAATCATATTGAGAACTTGTACTTTGTCAGAAAGTCTGTTTATATCAATTTAAGTCTACTTAGACCATCAAGTGGGAAAGAGTTTTAAAAGTAAACAGATATAAAAGTACAAGTAAGATTTGGTAATACAGGTATTGGCTAACAAAATAGTTTCAAAACTGTGATGTCTGTTTGACAAGGATATGTGGTTCTTCAAATGGTGCTATCTTTATTGACTTTAGGTGAACTGTTCTCAAATTACCAATATATATACACTGCTTCTAAGTATGTATTTAATTCCAACTCCTTTCTAGTGCATCTCAGATATACTAACTTCTCCATTGACTGTCTAGACAAGAGAAAGAGGCTTTCTCCATCTTTCTGAGTGAGCTAGTTCTATGAGCTAATCATATGAGCTAAATACCGACTGCTGGGTCTACTTACTTTATTCCTTTTCCTATATACAAGCCTGTGATTAGATGTTAGTCTTTTTGGCTTTTTAAAAAAACATTATTATCTGTAATTATTACCTGCTCCAATCCATTTTCTAACTTCTATCCAAACATGCAACTATTTGAAAGAAATGCTTTTTATATAATTAATGCTAAGAAATCTGCAGTAATTGGTTGTCCATACTACTCACTGTTTTTCTGGTATCCATTTTTTTTTTTTTTTTGCTTCTCATAAGATTTCTTCTATTTTTCACAAATTTCTTTACCCTTGTGTATTTTAACTAATGAGCACCTCTAAGTCTTCTTTACACAAACACCACTTTTATATGGCCATATTGCTATCTGATTTATCAAAATACTTCTATTAGTGCAAGTTTACAATTGCCAGTGGACTTCATATGTATCAAGGTAGATGAGTTTATCATTTACACAGACAGAAAAGAACATCAGTCTTTTTTAAAGACAGTCTTTTTGAAATAGAGGATTCATGAGTGAACAGCAAATACTTTGAAAAGTCAGGCTTGAAGATGTTAGTGAGGGACAACATACATTCCTGCAGCCATTCCAGCTTGTAACTTTGAAATCACCGTTCTCTCCATTGCTTTCACTGTCTCCTAGGACTTGACTGCACACATTACGACCTGTTGCCTGTTAAGAGAAATCCCATGCATGCATGCATATGCACGTAAAAATCCTTGAACGAGATCTGTTTGTACGGACAAACAGACACGAAGCATCTGTTCAGACATGGACTGAACACCCTCAAGTGCAATGTCAGCTTTGCTTAGATCACATCATAGCAGGTCATGCATTAGAGTAGATATTTACTCTGCATTAAATTCAGCTTACGAAAGAAGGCCTCCTCAATTTCCGAATGGTGTTAAGCAGGCTGCATTATACAAAAAGCCCACATATGTTCACTTACAGGGTTGAATTTTTAATCAGTAGGTTACAGAGATTCAAAGCTTCACAAAGTAACCAGGTGGTCCCAGGAGAGACACCTCCACCTACCGCATCCCATATCATCCTATTTTAGAATTTAAATTATTTCTTTGGATAGCCATCTATGGCCACCACCACCATCCTTAATCAAACAAGTATCAACCAAACTTCCCTCTCCAGAAATACAGTTTTGATAGCAAAACGAAATGAAAATAGGAAATGAACAATTAAAGCAGGAAAGCTGCATAGATAATCCTTAAGCATTTAACATGTTTTTTCAAATTCAGTTTTGCTGTATTATAAATTATGTATGATAAATTATGACAAATAATTTTCCCTCCAATATAATCACTTTCTGAGTATTAGAGAAATGAAATTTAGCAAGTCACAGGTGAGAGCAGATGTAACCTTTGTGAACTTTTATGTTTTTATTCATGAACCTTACATGGCTGACTACCTCTTCTCACCAAGTATATACCAAGATCTTACTAGTCAAATTCAAATCTTTGGATCTCATGCTTAGAAGCAATTGAGCTGTATGAAATGCACTTGGCTAACTTTCCTTTGATAAAAACCTTCTAGCTGAAAGCAGATTTAAATTTTCTACATAGGATTCTAGAAGAAACATAAATAATAACAATGCAGAGAAAAACATCTCAAGCATTCCTCACAGAGGGAAAATGAGGACAAATATTCCTGTAGTGTAAGGAAAGGAGATGGCCAAGCTCAACAGGTATGAAATGTCTCAGCTTGCACAGGAGTGGAAGTTGCTACACAAGACAAGGGGCTGCCAAGCCGCGACAGGCACTGTGTGAAGAACATACAGGCAGAGTCGACTATACAGTGTGTTATGTATAGCATGTTTAAGATACTGTGCAGCAAGGTAAACTCAGAAATGACTGTTTAATCACAGATACTACAAGATCAAAAAGATCATTCCCGTTGTCCTGGATGGCAGCAAAACAGCATGATAACAATACTCAGGTCAAATAATAAGAGAGACTGTTCACTTGGCTGTGCTGCAGGAAATATTTTTCCTTAGAAAAGACTATGCAAAGGAACATAAGCCTCTTTACATGGTATAGTGAAGAATCAAACAGTTCACTTCCTTATTTGCCAGAAACTTTGTTCTTCCTTTAGGAATATTTTGGCACTCACAGAAAGGCAAATACAAGCTGTAGCTGTCATCTTGTTTTGCCAGCATGAAAAAGAAATGAAGAAAATCACTTGGAGAGAGAATAATAGAAAGAAAATAAATAACAGTTTTCAACTGCAGCTCTTGAACTAGTTACCCAGCTGGCTAAATTATCATTCCATTACTGCCGATCTGCAAGAAGCTGCTTAGACCTCCGGGATTATTAGTAATTCTGAGAACATGTAGAGATGTTTTAGGGTTAGGAAAGGTGACTGGTACTCAGAACTATTTGGGGTGCTAACATGAAAGCTTTGAAATCTGGCTATCTTCAGTACTAGTGGTGAACAGAAAATTAACATGCTGGCAACAAGATACAGGGAAGTAGCTCACTGATAAAAATAATCAAGAAGAAAAGATGTAGAGCTACAGATAACAACTTGATTGGGGGGAATTGGCAGCTAGAAAACTACTACTCATCAGACTACTACTTATTGAGCCATTGGATGTTTTTTTCAGTACCGAGTTACAATTGAAATGGCTCTGTAAGGACGCAAACTGAAAGCATTCTTGTTAGTGCTGAACAAAATAAAATGAAACACAGATAACAGCATTTTAATTTTACATTACATAAACAGGAACAAGTCTCAGGTTTGAAAATGTAGAGAAAAAAGGTGTTAGTTAGAAAATTACCTTGAGCAAACAACTGGGGAAAGGAAGAACACAAAGCCCTTCTCAGCAGGCTAAAGAACTACAGTGCAGTAGTCCAGGGTGAAGTAACTGCAGATCTGCTTAGAGCAAACAAAAATTAAGAAAATCACTATACTTCATGGAAGAACAGGAGAAATAATCTACCTCAAAGTAACAATAGCGTTACTATAAAATTATCCAAGAAAGGTGACAAGAGCCGCTGATGGGAAACTCTGACTCCACTGTAACTTTATAGATGAGAATTCATTAACAGCAGATTTTGAAATGGTTGCAACAAAAGCCAACCTGTTCTCTTACTGATCATGTTTTATGCTACCAACATTGTTAAACACGATGGATGGCAACTGTTGTTACTTGTAAGTTTAACTGATTTATTGGAAACTTTTGACTGTCTGTGCCAAGCACAGGGAATTTCTTGTAGACATGTATAAACACTCCATGTGTTTTAGCAGAGTGCCAAATACACTGTGATACCCAATCAGGCTTAGATAGGACTATATTCCTCCCTTTTGCTCTCTGGTGTTGTTCCTGGTTGCATTATGAAAAATACCTTCAGCTTAGAAGCAGAAGTTCTGAAGGAGGATGAACATCTGTATTTGATGCCACAGCCCTTCTGACTACATTTACTATCCTTGTCTGCTGAGACATTAGCTTAATCAGAGCTATTAAGCAAGCAGGCTTTACAATCAACAAATCAAATCCAAAGATATAACAGTCAACATAACCTCTGTGAAATCCCATTTTTCTCAAATAAGAAGCCATGACAACTAATAACAACTTTATTTTGTTACAGTAAACTTTAAGTCTAACGATTGCCTGCATAACCATAATCCCAGCAGCTAAGGCAATACAACTTTTTGAAGCTTGCTTGAATCACAATGTTGAGCACAGTTGGCACGTGCTGCAAATCCCTGGTGGCAACATCCTGAGCATATTCCTGCAGGAGTCAGAATCATGGAAAAGCAGTAACTAACTAAAGGAAGTGAAGCAGCTGCTAGTATTTATGCTTGTGATGGATGTTCACAGTAAAATGGTCAGACAGAACAGAGATTATCTATCCAAGGTCTTGACATGATACTCACAGCTGTGCAAATAGCACAGATGGGAAGATAATTTAGAGTGGTCAAATTTTAAGAGTGCCCAAAAATAGGTCCTTAAAACAAGATGTTTTCTGGTGACCTCCCTTCCCTCCTCCCTGGTTTCCCAATAGAAATTAAAGAGATCCTCTAGCAATGACTCTCTGCAGTACAAAAGCAGCAAGTTCACATATCAACAGCATAAAGAATTGGTTCAAAATGGGTTGATGAAGGATGATCTCTGCATGATGGACCCACATGCACATACATTAATTAGCTTCTATGAACATTTAATACAAAAAGCTGTGAAAATGTCAGCTTGTATCCTGTCATTGCTTCCTCTCTGACCTCCAAATTCTCTGGGTTTCCACTTACTGAACTACTGTAGCAAACAAGTGAACTGCCTCAATAAGCTGTTTGATGGACTAGAGGCAGTTAGAAGAAGACTTTGGGTTGTCTTCCCAGAAGAGATAATTAGACCTTCCTTTTGCTCCCAGAGCCTCTCCCCCAGTCCTACCACCAAACTAAAAATGTCTTGCTTTAATACCTCTCAAATCAATCTTATAATCTCACTCTTTTTTTTATTGTACTCCTAAAAGCACATCTAAAATTACAAGAAGTGAAAAAAAAAAAAAAAAAAAAAAAGTACAGTACAATCTGAGTACAGGTATGATTTTAAAAAAGGCTGCATAAAATGGTTTTGGGTATAGGCTGAGCAGCTCTTAGTTGTGGTCACATTTTGCTGTTCAGGAGATTAGGCACAAGGCGTCTGCACTGCCAAACAGCATGGACGCCCGCGAGCAGCATGGCTGGTGCAGTGGCCCCATTGATGCTCTCTAGGTGTTTCACAAGGCCCAAGTGTTCGTTAGTGGCTGCAGTCAGTTAGCGGCACTCCTGCAGTGCAGTTCAGCTTTAGCTTCATCTTAACAGAATCTGTTTTGTGTGTGATGTGAATCTAAGCCCAGTAAGCAGAGTTCATCAGCTCCTTAGGAGATGCACTCTGAATCCAAGCGGAAACGTCTGTGCAGAGCCTGCTCCTGGAGATGGGCCCAGGCTTTGCACCATTTTTGCACCACCTGCCTTTGCACCATTTTTGCCACCCCTTACATGCTAGCTGCACATGCATGATGTGTATTATACAACATCTGGGGGAGAAACATCACTAGCTGCTCCCCCTTACCTCCCCGCCCCCTAAAACGCAGAATCTAGATAACCTATTTAATTTCTTCATACAAGCAAGAAATGATATCTATTACAACCTCTCTTCCATGTCTTGTATGGTTACAGGGGTACAGAGACTGTGTGCAGGACCAGAAAAGTCAAAGGAAATTAAGTTAGGAGTTTAGCAGAGCAGCAAAGAAGGTTGTTTTAGCTTATTTACTTTAGTGCTTGCACAACCAGTGTGAAAGAAAGGGAAAAAGTTCTTCCCCTTCTTAAGGCTACAGGCTGTTTGGTGCCTTTGCTTGATATTTTCTAAAATTGTTTAAATGTCATGACATTCTGAGAAAAGCTAGTGGTTACTTACAGACTAGGTCTGACAAAATTGAATTAATTAGGCAGTTTGACTTTGACGTTGGTAGGAGCAGTTGCAATCACAAAGTGCCAGAACTACATGGCAGAAATGCAATTCAGGCTTCTCGTATGCACGCAATGGAGAGCGCAAACATTAATTTCACTGCGAGGCAAAAAGAGTCCATCAAAATTCAACTCAACTTTAAAGAAAATATTTCTTACACCGTTTTTAGTTTTTCCCAATTGGAGGGATACTTTCGCATCAACAGGCGAGAGCATCTTAGTGGCCTCCTGAAAGGGCTGGTAGGTGCTACACACAGCAAAATACTTGGTCACCACTTCAGCAGCACTTTCTTTTAATGGCAAATGTAAAAGTAATTGATGCAGGAACTATACAGAAATCAGAAGAAAAAAAAAATAAAGTTAGCCATGACTTTAATTTAAGTTCTGTTTTCTACATAAAGAGATCTTTGTCCAAAATAGTCTTCCTTTTTCTTGCCATCTGTTCTGGAGGTTCTTTCACCTACTATTCAGACTTAGTACCTTAAGAATTTCCTAGAAAGTTTTTGCTTCCCACAAGCTTCTGACAAGCAGGTATACAAAAACATGTTTCTGATTGATAGTATCTATAAAAATGACTTTCGTGTGTATGATGGGAAATCACAATCATTTTGCTAGAGCTGTCTTCTGCAAGATAGCGGGTTTAGCTATCAACTTTGATGTCTGTTAAAATAACATAATGCAATGTAGAAAAAGCTTTATAAATATTAGTTTTCACTTGTTTCCTTCAAGTCAGATGTTAGAAAGGTGTTAAATAGCCCTCAAGTCAGGCATAAAGCAATAGGTGCTAGCTTCCAAAGGGCGAAGGAGTTCCCACCTCCCACGCCTGTTTCTCATTCACATCCATTGAAACACGATCTGGATACACTGTGTCACATCTTACCCAAAGATTAAGCTCAGCAGATCACTGAAACCACTTTGTCTCAAACGCGACTAACGTCATTTGTGCCCATTTACGCCACATGCGGGAGCCAACAGGACTGTTTGGCTCACTGTACCCTCACTTCTCGATGTTTAAGAAGGGAGTGGACGTTTGTATTAAAACAGAAGGCCCCTCATACTCCAGCATGATGTCAGTAATACAGTTCCTCAGAGTATGTTATTGTTTTAAACAGAGGTCTCCACACTTTCACATTGGTTATAAAATACTTAGTGCTGCTGGACTGGAAGGAAAATGTCATACATCTGCAAACAATTAGAAGGAGCTGGACTTCATATTTGATTTACTAAACAATAAAACAAGCTTAAGTGTGACTATATGTGTAAGTTACACTCCCTAGGAGCCTCAAGCAGTTATCATAGCAGAGTCTTTTAACCATAATTAAATAAAACCCCAGTGGGACCATTGCTGATCAAGATTATCTTTTATAAGATATTTTCAGCGGTGAAATGCATGAGGATCATGAAGTTGAATGCAGACTTTAAGTGCTCCGAAAGTCTTTTATCCCTTCTTTTAAGCACACTGTCCACTGCCCTTCTTGCAGCTGGAATTCATTCGGTGCAATACATTTTAGCCTTTAAGCACTAGTATTTCCATACTTTCTGCATTTAGAATGAAATTTTGGCACAGGAAAGTTTGTAGCAAAACTCTGATTGACTCAGTAAAGTCCAAGATTTCACCATAGTTTGTGTGTCTCCTAGTTGAAATTCTAGTACTATAACAACAGTTGGTTGTTGTTGTAATTAAGCAAAGATTTGTAAATTGTATACAGATATTTAGCTGCAAGTTTCAGGAAGCTGGGGGCAGGAAGGGGAAAAGAATTATTGCCACCAGTCTTCTCCTCAGCAAAACCAAAATTCCCCATCCACTCTTAAAAAGCTAACTTGAACTTACAACTGCTATTTAGAATATAGGAAGGTGTTAGGACTACAAACTATTAAGTTTTCTATGCTTTCACTTATTTATCTGAAAACATTGTAGTAAGAGCTGTTCCACTTTGGAAATCTTCTAGCATTACTTCCAAATACTATAAAGCAAAAATATAGTTACATGCTAAATTTGAAGCAGTTTAAAATCATAATACACCAGTGAAGATGAGCATCACAGAACACAGTATAACGTAATGAGGGGAATGCTGGACTGGACCCAAGAATCTGCTGTTCTGTCCCCACTTCAGCCACTAGTTTGCAAAGTTAAAGTTGGGGAAAATAATTTGCCTCATTCTGCATTGATTTTCTCATGTGAAAGTTTGAGGTTAAGGGGATCAGGGTACTGACCTCCTTTGGTTACGTGACATTCTTGAATGAGAGCGACAGAAATGCTGAACATTATTAGATAGACAAAGTCTCAGAGTTATTTTTGTGAGCTAGAAATGTAACCTATCCAGCTGCCATGATGATTACTATACTTCAGAATGACAGGGAATTTACTTACTAGTGATAAATAATGTTCTGTATGCATGAATACCAGGGAAAAATGAACTACCACTGTGTAATACAGCTTGCTCTGATTATAGCTACTCAAGTATTATTTTATATGATTATACTGTTATGAGCCACAAAATGGAAAAGATGAACAGTGGGGTCAAATTTTGCCCTCTGATGTTTGCATGGGTACCCTACTAACTTGCTTGAAAGCCAAGCTCATGAACAAGGAGTTGAATATATTTTTATGAAAGGAAAAAACAACGAATGAAACATTCGTTACTTCAGCATGTACAAGAGTAAACTATTTATATTATATAATAAATGAAACAGTCTTAGTTTACAGTAGTGCTTGGAAGTCCGATTCCTGAATGCATACAATTAACATTGCTAATACCCTGAGAATTTTGGCACTGCGTGCTGTATGTACACTCAGATGAAAGCTCTTCATTGCCATAGTTTCAGTAAACTAAGTGGAAGGAAGATGACGGGGCCTGTGTAGGGCTACTGTCAGAGAGGTCAGAAGAGCCTGATCTCTACAGACGAGTGGTTCCTACTACTTGAGAAATATCCCGCACACAAATATGATCTACATAAAACAACAAACAAACAAACAAAAATAAAACACTGTCCTAGTCTAAGACAAACTTCATACAGTGGTTTTTTTTTGTTGTTGTTCTTTTCAGCATTCACTAACTGAAAAAATACAGTTCAAGTCTTTGGAATATGTCTATGTTATCTCCTGCTGTGTTGCCTATTTTCTTCAAAGCACTGTCTGTCTTGGACATACCTCATTGAGTATGGAACAAGCAGAAAAGTGCAAGAAATTGCAAATTCAGTTACCTTGAACAACAATAGCATGCACCTATTTTATACATCTTCATGAAAGACGTAGCCAATATAATAGCACAATAATACATTTATAATAAATGCAGAAGTTTTATGTTGTCATTTTCCAGGCACAGATTGTTATCACATACTCTCCACTTACACTGAAAGTAAAGCATAGAGCAGCTTGCTTACCTTGGCACACATTGTGATCACTTTGTTCATAGCCAGCTGCACACTGTATTTGATGAGTTGGGTTTGGAGGGGCACGGTGAGGATCTACAGGAGTCCGTCGAATTACATTATTTCGACCACTAGTAGATTCAGCTGCTGCTTCTTCTTGCTCATTTACAATAATTTGGGCTGTTCTAGGTAGACAGAGGTATCCTCCATAGTGGTTAACACATTTCATCCCACCTTTACATGCATCTGGGACTATTTCACATTCATCAATATCTGTGGTTAGCAACAACACAAGTCATGCTTTTAACTGTGGAACCTTCTTCAACAGTCATTAATACAAATGATACAGTGACATGCAAGCACTCCATTTTTTTTTTTTTCCAAAACAGGGATGTGTAATGATAATAGTAAAAGACTACCAATGACAAGTGTCTTTTTGAAAATGATTTACTGTACCTTTGCACCGTTGCCTAACAGGATCCCATTCATAGCCATCTGTGCATTGCTATACAAAGAAAGAAAGAAAAAAAAATAAATAAACGACTACTTAATGTTATTTAATGATAACTTTTATTTACAATGTTTCAATGAACTCAGACTTTGACATTAGAGAAAATGCTATGTTTCTGTACCTTGGTAAGCTACAGGTGTAACACTGTTCAGCAGAAAGAAGAAAAAAGAATATATAAAGATACAGCCTCTGTCTAAGGAAACTCCAAAGCTGAGGTTGTTGTGAGTACACAGACTTTGCTGGGGGTAGGGGACAAGGCAAGCATCACTTTTTCCTTGCCTTGTTCCTATACACATTTTTTTAAAGCATCTCTCACTGGGTGAGACTGAATACTAGAATAAGTGAACTTCTGGACTGACCCAACCTACCAGTATCAATCTTCTTGTGAAAAAGAGTAACTTTTTGTTACCAATAAGCCTCTAACCCCCCTCTACTACAACTGATCTCCCTTTAGCACGCTAGCAGTGGGGAGAGATCCTATGACTGTTAGAAATTCATTCACATGCTTTTTAATCATATGACTTCAGGAAATACAGTCTAGGGAGAACAATTAATATTGTCAGCCATACAATAAACTGATAAAGTTTATAGCAGCAGTACTATTCATATAAATAAGACTTCACAAAAATCAAACAAGATTATACTCAGCAAGTATTCACATCAAAGCAAACTAGCATCTTTAAAATAATTTTAAATATTGCACCCTGCAATTTGGATAGGTATCTTCATATTCTGTCCAAAAGCATTAATCTAGAACAGAGTTTTCATCACATGACAATTACAGAAACTGATTGTCTGAATGTTACCAAATACAGAAGACATTTAAAATAACAATGAACCAATACAGCTGTACTATGTAGGTGCATATGCATGTACACTGTTTAGGATATTATTTCAATGGCCCTGCAGGGTAAAAAAAAAAAAAAAAAAAAAAACAAAAACAAACATAATTATTCAAAGTCAAGGAAAAAAAATCTTTTGAAAAGCCTCCGCTTCAGAAGAATAAAAAAAGTGATAAGTTTGCCCTTTTGATGCTGAGATCTACTTGTTCCGTGTTCCATTATCCTCAAGTTATTTTGAGAAACTTGTTACTAATAGACACTGACTCAGCAATAGAATAAAAAAACATTTTTTCATTTGCAGGTGATACCAGTGATCTGCCAAATGCAGCAGCAAGTTGGAAGTAAAAGCCTCCACTGTTAGGAATGGGTAAGTGAACAACTAATTGTATTGCAATTCTCAATCTCTAAAGGAATGACTGCATGCTGAGTTGACAACAGTAAAGTTACTGTAGCAATGAAAATGCAAACCCAAAGGAAAACAGTAAATTCATGCATTTACCGAATCACCCAGTTCCCAATAATGCACAACAAATACATTTTCCAAAAGGTATGTTTAAAAGTAATTTTGCATGATCCTAAATACAGTAATCATATAAGAGTCTAAATGCTAAATCTATCTGAAAATGGGCAGTTAAGTCACCTAGCCATGCTAAAAAGGCAATATTGGTGTAGGCTAAACAAGCTTATCAGAAAAATGATAATTAGATTTTAAAGAGAATATATAATATAAACAGAAAAGAAGGAGATCCCTATATTCAAACATATTTTCAAAAGGCCTTTAGGTCTTCAGTACCCACTGTTTGTATATACAGATTTTAAATCCTACAGATCTGTAAATTTCAGTATATCCAACTTAAATGTCTATTGCTTCTAAAGCACAGAGTTAAAATAACTTGATTGAATTTTTGATGTTTCTTTGAAGCCTGTCTTTTATGCTAAGTCCAGTTCTGCACTATTTAGTAGACTGAGCCATCCTGCTGACTTCAGGGGGATTACTTGTATAAGACACAATCTTGGTCTTTGGCTGTGGTTCTCTAACTTCTTGCATGTGTGCAGAATTAGTGCAATGCCACACAAGCAGAATATGGCTGTATGCATATTTAGAAATACACCCATATGAAGCAAGTTGCAGGGATTACAACTGTAGTCAGATGCAAAAACACATCTTTTTACGTGGTCCAAGTCGATGTAATTGCTGCTCCGCCACTCCTATGACATTCATTATGCAAGCCAGAGAGTGAACACTGGCAGGAAAAAAAGGAAAAAAAAAAAAAAAAAAAAGAGATAGTCCCTCACTGCTGAAGCTTGAAGTCAATATTAAATTTACTCTAATACTGCATGAGCATTTTCTGCTGCAAAAGTGTAGATCATAGAAAAACCACCAGGATGGAAGCTTTTGGTAGCCAGCATTTTTGGCAGCTAGGAGTATTGGAAGCAGTCAAGGACTGCAGGATTCAAAAATAATAACAACAGAAAACCGCTGCGTAGAAGTTTCTATCGCAATCAGCAAGAAAACAACCCGCAGTGAACTGCAGAGTTAATATCCTACAAGACGGATACGAGAAGAGGTCCCAAGCCAGTCTCTGTATCAAGTCTCCTGCAGTATTTCACACTTTAAAAAAAAAAAAAAAAAAAAAAAAAAAAAAAAGT
>JAWLRI010000467.1:88286-101972 GCA_034781795.1 Crypturellus tataupa | reverse complement strand
CATCTTGGGCGCGCGAAGACCGCGCCGCGTGCGGGGCTCCGCGGAGGCGGCGGCCGTGGCCGTGTAATGGCAGTCGGCGGCCAAGGGTGCCCAACGGCCGTCCAACGCTTGCCCCGAGTGTGGGCACCGGGCAGCGCCTGCCGCTGGCTCCGGGGAGCTGGGGAGGAAGGGGCGAGCAGGGGGGCCGCAGACCAGGCCCTGTGGGGTGTCTGTGAAGGCGTCGGCGTCTCCTCTGCTCCTCCTGAGCGTGTAAGGGGAAAAAAGAGTGAATTAGCTTTACTCCTTCCTTCCCTCTTTTTTATTTATTTTTGTTTTTATGTTTTAATTTGTGAGTGGGGTACTTAAGCCTATATGTCTTCAATTCAGCCTACATGGCATCAAAAGTAGGGCTGTGCCCTTGGAAGCTCTTTTTTTTTTTTATTGCAAAAGTCATTTTTGTATAATCCTATTCTGCCAGGGGAGTTTGTCTTGAAGTGGTTGAGTTATTAGCCAAGAGTGCTAATAAGTTATCTTAGAGTTTTTGCTCAACCTTTTAAAAAGGCATTGTGCATACTCTCTGGAATTCCTTTTTTTTTTTTTTTTTAACATATATACATATACTAATTTAAGCTGGACTGTGACTTTTTAAACAATAATGATGGATGTTTATCTGACTGGGCAATCTATGTGAATTTTAAAATAGTGCAAGTAATGTGTTTTTTTTCCTCCATCCTAAATGCAGTAAATAGAAACTATGTGGTGTCCTTCGTGTTGGAATGGCTGCCCCAGCAGCACAGCCTGTGATTGATAGTAACTGTGTGTCTGAAAGCAGTTAGAGATCCTAATTAAGATGGGAATGCCATTTTAAGGAGCAGTTACAAAGGAGGAATGATTAAAGAGCAGCCAGGATTTACAGTCTAAAGGAGACAAATAGGTCTTCACAGACTTGGTTAGATTTTTTTTTTCATTTACCTGGTATCTATCTGGAGGCAAAATAAAGGAATCTATTTGATTATCAGAGCATTCTGCTATAAATAGCCATTGCTTCTGGTAGTCCCTCAGTTTTTTTGGATAGGCATAAAATAACTGTATAATAAAACTAGATTATGAAAACATTGAACAAAGTATTTAATGAACTGCTCCTCTTCCAGGGAGAGGGTGAGATAGCACACATACATGGGACAGTCGCATTGTACAAATGAATAATTCTCAAGAGTGTTCAGTGGGGTAAGATGGTCCTCAGTTGTGAATTTTGTCAGTTATAGTAAGAGTTGGGATATTTGATTGTGCCTACTTAAGTAACTTGCATTTTTGCTACTGCTTTGCTTTGGTCATATGAAATTCTGTTCAGGAAATTCATATCTGTTCAAGAACTGAGAGAGAATCTGTGGAAATGCTACAAGAGTGATGGCAAAGGGAGAGAGACATTAGCAGCAGATATTTAAACAGTCTTTAAGGCTGGAGGAGCCAAGTAAAGAAGAGAACAGGCTACAGTAGTTAACATAGGGAAGGTATCTCCTCCCAGTATCCAGGAGACTTAGCAAGAAATTTAACCATGGAAATTCAATAATCATTACTTCAAGAGCTTCTTCTGTTTATAGTATGCCATTCTTCACTCACTAGAAAAACTAATGGATTGAAGAATGGATAGGTGTTATAGAGATTTAGGAATTTTTGTAGGTGGGAATGCTTAAGGTGAGAAGTGAGTAACTGTGGCAAGAAAGATAATCTCTATACTTTTTTAGGCCTCAACTTTCTTACTTAGGTCCAAGTGCTGTGCTGTTGTCGTGCAGCTCTCCCACATTCTTCTATCCTAGCTGAACTCATAAGGTCCTGATTTTTTAAAAGTTTTACTTTTTTAATATGGTAAAAAACCTGTGAAGGGCCTGAATCTTTTTTTTTTTTTTTTTTTTTTCTTCTTCCCCTCCCCTCTTGAACAAACTGATCTCTTTGATTTAGGAACTCTGGCAAACTGGCCTAGAGAATAACTGTATGAAATATAATCCATTAAATATGTTTTTCTTTTTAGCTGGTTCTTTAGTTCTTTTTTTTAAAATATGTTTACCAAAATAGTGTAGTCTGCCAGGGCTTATTCTTGATCCATTAAATGCAAGTAATAGAATAAGGCTATAATTTTGTAGTTCAGATATTTCCTACTGAAGCAATTGGAATTATGCCTAATATAGGAATAGCAGGATTTAGATCCTGGGAAATAGCGAGAAATACTTGAGATATCTCAAGTATTTCTCAGCAGTAGAATAACTTATTTTACATATTTAAAGCATGTCTGAAGAGTTGGTCAAACCATCCATTCTTTTGTGCTGACTATACAATATTGCATAGCTGAGGCCAACTAATGTTGCTCCCTATGTTGTTTCCCTATCAGGAACAGCCTTGGGAGACTCTCCTAATTACTTTGATTTACTTTTGTCTCCTTCAGAAAATGATGCACTGTATTTCCTACCCTTAAGTGAATCCTTTGTTATGTGTTGGTTTTTGCTTCTTGTAAAAATGCAGTTTTCATACGTTCTTTAACTTGCTTTTTATTTTCAGTTTGCACACGTTTTTTTTTTTTTTTTTTTTTTTTTTTTTCCTTCCTGGCAGAACCTGCTGCCTCCATTACCATCCTCAAAATCCAAAGGATAGGGAGACTGAAGGAAGACTGTGTGTGGTCAAAATGTCACTGCACTCCCACTAATTCTGGCTGCTGGAATTGTCCCTTGGGGCGATAGACAGCTGGACATAATTTAGAGCAGGCGAAGACTGATCCTACTGGCTAGTTTGAAAATAAGGAAAACAAAATTACACTCTAATCTTTTCAACTCTCCGATCTGACCCTGTTTTCCTGTTTCAAGCATAGCTTACTAGAAAAGAAGATCAAGCACGCAGCAACTTGTGTTTGTCAACTCGGGGAACTATCAATGTCAATTTAAGATGATTTCTGTTCCTGAGAAAGTTATATCAAGTAACACTGGCATTGTCTAAACTAAGAGCTGGAATGAGGAGCATGTTATTTCTATGTTGGACTTGCAGGAATTTTAGAATATAAATTATTTTGATAACATGACAATTACTTTTTTGACATGACAGAATTATTATTTTGATAACATGGTACATCTTTGTGCCACACTACCTGCTAATGCCATTTTCTTTTTCCATGTTTCAGCTTGGAAATGACGTGTTGGTGAAGGATAAATTGTGAAGAATTATATGTCTGACTTTATTGCTGATTAAATATGACAGATGCTGATCTTTTAGTAAGATTTTACAAGTTTAGTGTATCTTCAAGGGAGGTATTGTGAAGAAATTGCACAGTATGAGGTGTTACTTTGCTATAAAATTAATTTGAAAGAACTGGGTGGAAAATTACTCTCAGTATTCGTAGAAAGTGATAGAAATAAATATTTGTTGCAACTGTTTCTGATAGTAGATGCCAAAATTACAAAAAGTCAGTAAGGACCAAAAGGTTAGGAGGAGAGAATGGAGAACCTATTCTTTCCTTCTCCAGTGTGCTGTCTTTAAAGTGTAAGAGCTGGGATAGCCATCAGTAATTGAAGTAATAGACTGAGAATTTCAGCCTTTATTTTTTTAATATCTGCTCCATGTGGGAGCTTGCATGTCTGCTGTGGCTGAGTTCTTTGGTTAACCTAGGTTGACTTTTAATGTCATTTCTACTTGTCTAGCAATGCTGTGAGGGTAATAAAATAAAATAATTTTGCCAGTTTAAATTCTAATTTTTGCTGAAGATGAAGCATGCAATTTGCACACAATTTACCAAGCATGCAATTTACCTTTCTTCTGTAATTTAGAGGGATATGATCATATGTTTTGTATGCGTTTGTTAATTGCTGCAGAAATTCGAATGCTCAGAGGTCTTGTGGTCTCACTAAAGAGTCCTTTGACAGCGCAGGACAACTATGTGTGAGTGAGTGAGGAAGGATTCTCTGCAGAAAGTTGTCAATCCTACAAATGTTGTTTTTTTTCATTGGTCCCCTCATACAACTGTTCACGTGTGGTAGGGCTTCAGCAATGCGAGTAGTTTTCTGACATGGCTTAGAACAGAATGTGAAAGGATGTATTTTTTTTGTGTCTGTAGCCCACTGCTGTTGCTACTCAGAAGTGATGCTAATTTCAGGCTTCCCTTTGAAAAATGAGAGAACATTGTTTACAGGTGCATTCTTAGCATTTTTAAGGACCTAACTTTGATGCCTGACTTAACAAAACTTGATCCACAATCCTAGAATGTCCGATTTTATGTATTAATCATGTAGGCAATGACTACCTAATGTGGTAAGAATTTCGAGTATTGCAGGCTTGGCCTTAAATTAGATCACATCACTACTGCTTTGAAGAATTTTATTTTGCTAAGCAACTTTATCTGGACTTTGAACAGTCTTTTTAAACTATTCAGTCATTTTGTTATGTGTAGCAGCTCTTTCCTACTGCTTTCCCTACCAGTGATTTTTCTTCTCTTGTTCTCTTTTTCTTATGCTAACTAAAAGAAATAGTAGACCGGGAAACATGCATCACTGTAAATATATGGCTTCTGTAGCACTGGAGTCATCATTCTTCCTCTTTACAGAAAACCAGAGTTTCTGCATTTTAGATCTGGTACTGTACTGCGTTTGAAGCAGTTTGGATAAAATGAGAACTCTGGAACATTATCAGAGAACTATGAAAGCCCATCTGAGGTACAAACAGCCTTCTTGATATTCAGAATATTTCCTGAAATAGGTAGTTTTCATCTGATTAAACTATGGCAGTGCAGTTTCTTGATCTGGTGAAGAGGCGAAAGAGAAGTGCCAGAATTCAGATCCCAGAATATCTTGGAGACAATTTTCAACTCTAGCTTTGGCTTCTTGTGAAGCTTTGCGCGAGTCATTTAATTTCTTTCTAGGTACACACTCCATCTCTAAAATGAAGAAAATACATGACAATTGTGCAAGAGGGAGAATACATTCATTTTTGTAGCTGGGCTTTCTGGAGACAATTAAGTGCAATACCCAGGTTCCTTTCAAAGCCGTTGGAGTGTAGATCCTTATCTCCAAGGTTCACTTCAGCTGGCAGTGACAGAGCTGCCCTTGGCATCTTGTCATAGACTTGACTGAAAGCAGGATCAGATAGAACTTCATATGCTGAAATGCTTAAGAAGAGTATGGATGAATAAAATCTCCCTGTAGCTTCTCATTATCTTCCTTCCGTGTTAGACATCCATTTTTATTTACCCTGATGAGAAGGTATCTCCTTTTACCCTATATATTCCTCGAGTAATAGGAATGAGGATTCCTAATAACTCTGGATATTTAATTTCTGAGAAAGTAAGATATGTATTGGAATAAAATATACAGATATGACTAGCATGGCTTTCTAGTTGGCATGTCAGCTACAGCAGACTCAGTATTTAAGCTGTTACTCTTCTTTCTTTGTTTTGTGCTATTCCAGTTCTCAGTCAAGAGCACAGATTGTATTCCTGATTTTTAGAAAGTTGCTGAACATCATCAAGTGACACCAATATAATGAGTCCCTTAGCTAAGAGGTGTGCCAGAGTGTTTTAATTCTTCGGAATATTAAACTAGTTTGTTGTATGCTGTCATACAAAGAGCAGAAGAAAAATGATAGGGATTTCTCCTTTTCTGAAATTCAGTTTATGAAAGGTTATCTTCTCTCCTGGTTTTGCAGATAAATGTGGTTTGAAAGGCATCAAAATTCTGGAAAAGTCCAGGTGATTCAGCTGAAAGTGGCAGAGGAAGGTCTGTATCCCAGCCTACTCTGTGTAGGAGTCTGAGCATTTCAGGGAAGGATTGTGGGATTGAGACAGAAGGGACAACATTGCTGAGGTGCTTGAGTGTCCCTTTTAAGTGGCTACAGAACAAAAGCAAACATTTCCTCTGTGTAATAAACTAGCATGTAACTTAGTGTATGCTCATTTTAAATGATATTTTCCCTGGGAATTCTTTTTTTAATCATTTCAAGTTCTCTTTCTCTGGAAACCCAAAGCCACTAGAAGTTCATTCCCTCTCATTTTCTCTTACCATGTTTTAAGGGCTGTTAAAATTTAGAAGACTGTTTGCCCAAAAGTGATGAGGGCCCCAAATGAAATGATTGATACAAAACAAACAGCTACTGCTCTCCACCTGTACTGCAGCGCAGCCCAGTGGGGTCCAGTTACTTTGCAATGTCACTTGGGACCCTCCGTGCTCTGGTTTGCCAACAATGGACTCAGTGTGTGCAGTCGTGGGCCTCTCTGGCATTGCAGCTGCAGGTTGTAAATACAGTTCTGGAGATTAAGATAATAAAATGCCCCTCTTTGGTGGCTGCAGAACAGTGCAGGAGGTATCACACCCTGCCTCTGAGCAGCCCAGTTGCTGCTCGGGCTGCCAGGGGACTGCATGGAGAGCACTCAAGGAGCTTCCAACATGTGGATTAGCTCTTCTCAGAATGACATTTCTGCCATTTCCTGTGGTAGCCAGAGTGTTTTGTATGCTGTACTTCGGCTTCATGCAGGAGGCTCCTTGAAGTTGGTTAAGTAGTTTGTTGAGTGTCAATTTAGTGTACATAAAGCAAGATATTTGCCTTAAGAAAAGGGCTGGTTGTTTTGTGCAGAACAAATTGCAGTTGGAGCACCAGTCTACACTCACATCTTTCTGCGGATTCAGAAAATAGAAGGTGAGCATTTGGAGAAAGAAAAATAAATACTTGCATCGGTGCAAAAGGTGGAAAATATATTTACGTGGGTCCTAGTTAACACTTTGCTAGTGATTACTTCCAGCCTCATTTTTTTCTTCTACTTTTAAACTGCATGTATAGGAGTTTTGCTTTACAGCACCCGTACTATTGGGAAAATGTGCCTCTCTCACTCTCATGTTGACAGCATTTTAAAACAGTGAGCTGTAGTTAAGAGATTTTTTTTTTTTTTTTTTTTTTTTTTTTGCTTCCAGAAGTAGTAATTAGAATGTGTTAGAGGATTTGGGCTTTGGTCATTTATGTTCATCAATCATTTTTTCAAATGTGCATCTCCAAGAGACAGCAGATTTTTACCATATAAATTCAACCTCTGCAAGAGAGTGCCAGAGCCAGAAAAGTGTAATTGATTGAGCTTGCCAGTACTTTCTTCAAATGTAAGGATTGCTCTTAGTTCAACATTTTGTCAGCAAATTGTGGCTGAGTAATGAATTGTCTGCCTCAGTTACCAAGTATCTGGAATTTATAAATCTGTCAGGAAAGCATTTAATACACAAATCTCTGAATGTTACTGAGGTTTCTTATTGTTGTCTTTAAGTACACTATGGATGCTAAGAAATGCCATCTTAATGCTGAGGTCATTCAGTCTGTTAAAAATAGATTGGTTACAGCTCATTTTGTCACTTGGTGCTTTAGGACCAAAAGAGACCAATTCTTTCTCATCCTGAAACTGGAGACAAATGCTCATCTCTCCTAGCTGTGGTGGGTTTATTTAGGTAGTCACAAGTTTGTGAGGAACTGTATATAATGACTTTTGGGGGCAGTTGCTGTTATCTGATAAATTCCTCACTGTTTTAAAGGTAAGAGTGCAAAAATTGACAGACACTTTGGATTGATGTAGTATGACATGTAGTTCATGAAAATTTCCCTATTTTTCCTTGTTTTTCCATTTTTCCTATGCTTGGTTGGGTGAATGAGAAGAAAAAGAGGCATTGTGGATGTGTCAAGCAATATTATGAACTATAGGATTTTGTTCTTCCTTTCTTTGAAGATTCTGTAATGCAGAATTCTTCTATCTTCTTTAATAATTAGGAAAAAAAATGAGTATATGATCCATCTATCTAAAGATACAGGGTTGAGTGGTTTTACAGTGTACCTTTAGAGCTAATAATGGTTAGCAGGGACAGATCATTTTATTTTAGAAAAAACATACATAAATATTGAATACTTTTATAGAAAAAATTGTAGCTTATGGCTGTGTTACAAAGTATTGCTTTATATGGGATTATTCCAGATTCTTGACATACTTCATCCAATTAGTTTTAATTTCCAACATAGTTAATAGTATTTAGTAATAATTCTATTAATTGGAAAGCGTGTCAGTGATGTAGGCTTGACGTATAGCAGGTTTGAGATATTCAAAAGCTCATCGCTGTGGGCTGAGTTTAGGTCACTAAAACACAGTCTGTTTGTTCTGTAAGTCACATTCGGCATAGTTAGGCAAAGTGCTAAGGATAGGGCCTTCTCTCCTCCAAAACAAATATTTGCTTGGGGCAAATGAACAATTTCTCAGTTACAGAAGTTTTCTTTAGTGTCCATCTTGTGAAGGTAAATAGGAGCTATTACAATATTTTATTTGGAGTAAGAGACCTTTTTTCACATCAATGCTACGTTTTCAGAATGGTTCCCTGATGTCAAGCAAGGAATATATCATGCAGGCATGGAGGAAAGTGAAATTAATTTATTTACAATAAGGACTGTTAGAGAGAAGCTCTTGACTTTTGTGTGAAGATCAGATGTATATTATCTTTGCAGAAAAAAAGAAGTAGCTATGTTATTTTGGTACCCAGACATCTTGCAGTCTAAATTAACTCTTCATTCCCAGCAGATAATACATGACACACAATACCTTTTTGTGACTGAATAGGTAAAGGGTAAACAATTTTGTGAATTTGTCAGCAATAATAACTGGATCCTGGAACTGTTAGAGATCCTCAGTAATCCTTACATTAAAGAATGTTTGAATGGTGTAGATGAGTTATGAGATAATACTAGATAGATTGTTTGCTCGCAGGTTAAATTCTAGTTCTTAAGGCTATTGGTTGTTTACTGGTCTGGACCAATCAAGTGCTAAAAGCTCTAAATACTGTGAAATGTTAGACTTTGATGAAAGATATGAGGAAAGAAACTGTTTCTTTTGCCAACACTGTGGTCAACAGCAGTGCCCTGACCTGATTACTTAAGATGATGTTTTTCCTAAATCTGTCATGAATCAGTAATTATCAAGTTTTGCAATACTCAATGAGTCTCTTGTGAATAGCAGAAAGATTTGTTTTGTAGGTTGGTATTTTCTAAAAAGAAGTGTTCAGCTCTTGCATCAGCAAGCTCTATACAGTACATTTCTCCTTTTTGCCAAGAGAACTGTAGAAGGCCACAACTATTCTGAAGAGTTTAACAAAATGAGAGGAAAATTCAGCCTGACCTAGTCTACACATGTTCTGTTTGATCTCTTTTAAAGTAAACTTTCCTTTCAGTTGTTCTTTTACATTAATCGCTGTAAGATAACCAGTTCAAGTATTCATTTGTAGGACTTGACTTGTAGGGCTCCTAGTAGGAAAAGGAACTTGTAAAATTATGATACTTTAATAAGGTACTCCCAGAAAAATTTCCCCTTTCAGTTGCACTGAGGGCCATGCACCACTGTTACATGTGCTGCACAAAGGATAGGAAGAAGCATGAGGTTCCTGAACAAGGCTGGGAATTCAGCCTGCGCTCCCCTTTGGTGTGGTGGCATACTATTAACAGATGGCTTTGGAACCCAAGCAGCCTTTGCAATTAATCTCTGAGCTCTCTGAGGAATAAGGGACCGAAATTAGGGGAACAAATAAATTACATGGAATGAGAGATGTGGTAACAAAATACATTGTCTCTCTAATAATTAAAAATAAAGATTTTTCCAGCTGGGATAGTAAAGCCTTTGTGCAGCTTTTCTAAAGGATGCTTTTCATTTATGTCCTTGCAGATCTGTGGTCAGAGCCCAGTGGAACTTAGACTTCCCCTGATGCTCTATGTGAAGTTGCTGTGGAGCCTGCTCTGCCACTACGTTTATATAAGGTATGAGGTTGAGTACAAGAAAAGTGACACTGCCCTCCTGTCATCTGACAATCATTTTTTGGCTTTTGCTGAGCTAGCCATAGTGAGTAGAACATACAGAGAGGCAAATGCTAATGTTTGAGGGCATAGTCTAACACTGGTGAAGATTTATATGGATAGAAGGGATGACTTGATAGCAGGAAAGGGAAAATGGAAATCAGCCAGTTCCTTTTTGCTGAAAATCGCTTAACATAGATCTGTGGTTTTAAGTAAATGTGCACATTAAAAGAATGCTGACCTTTAAAAACGTGGTTTTTGATGAGTTGCTATTGTTGCTGTTTCAAGCATATAGACTTAAAAGCAGCACAAAGTACTGTAAGCGTAAGAGACAGGGAATGCACAGTGGAAACAGAACTCTTAAAGTGACTTTTCTTGCATGGGGATCTCTACATGTAAAGTGAATGCAGAATACTTTCTTCTGAAGTACAAGGATATTACATACATCTCAGCATGCTAAACTGACAATTTAAGTGGGAATCACTGTGTTTTGCTCTAAGAATGTTTTTAGAAGTTCTTGAACCCAAGGTATTATATTGTAGATCCATTTTTTAGGAATGTAATGAAATCATTCCCCTTTGGGCTAATGAAGATCTGGAAATATAGAGCTGCCCTCTAGTGGTATTATGGAAGTATGAGGTGCATTTGTCTTCATTGCTTTACATTGATTGAAAAGCAGAATGTTTACTGGAAGACAAATGGAAATGAAAATTTTTTAAAGGCATTCTTTAATTTCAGTTCACATCAGAGAAGATGAAATATCAGACATAGAACACAGGCATGATATTCTCTGGTGAGACTGTATTTTCAGCAGTTAACACCCCATTTGATTTAGAGGCTATACAGACTACATCCAGAATCCAGAGTTTGGAAGCAAGTTGGCATTTGGGATTTTGGTTCAGCTCATTTTGGGAAGAGGAATTGTCTCTGAAACTGTGCTGCATCTTAATTGATGGCTTTGCCCTAGTTTGCTGCTAGGTGGAAAAAAGATCTTACCTAGATTGATCTTCTTTATTCTAGTTTATGCTATATAAAATTGTCATAAATGAGAAAAGAATTGGGATAAATTGTATAAATGATGTACTAAGCTATTGTATACAAGCCTTATGTCTTTATGAGGCTTTATTTGTTGTTTTGTCAAAACAGTTAACAGTTAGCTCTATAATATAGTTATTTGAAAAAGTACATGAGTTTTTGTAATCACCACAGATGATGCTAGATGTGATGTTAGAGCTAGGTTGGTTAGTGAAGATTAAATTTATCTGTGCTGGTGTAGTATTTTCTGAAGCTACTGTAGTACGTTTGCATCTTGTTGTAAATGTGCTGCAATTGGGTTGCAATTGGGGAATGAATGATTCAGGAAAAAGGTCTCAACCCTTCGAACTTGTCAGATCATGAATTTTTAATCTAATAATTTGCCTTAATGTTCAGGTTCTGGACATGGCAGTCTGTCTAAGGATCCCAAAGGATGCCACAGGGGAATGGCTGCATTGTGCCCATTTGCTTTTTGAGATTACAGTGGATATATGTGGAGGGGAGAGGGGAGAATGAACGACAGAAAGAGGAGCTTGAAAGGCATTTGTGAAGGAAGTTTCTTTGAGTGTATTAATATCAGTGTGGATAAAAGAGGAAGTAAAGAGAATAGTGATTGCACACAGTGTTAATCACTACTTGCTGCCTGTGCTGTATCTTCAAAGGATTAAAATGAGAGGGAGGACATCTGCTTAGAGAAGTCAATGTAATAAGCAAAATCTGAGGAGTGTTGAATAAGGTTTTCCTTTATCCAGGCTTAAAAGGTACATCTCCTTCCTGCTTACTTTTCTTTACAATATCTTTTGTTTTTCTCTTCAAAAATGTGATGCTTCTAGAAGCCAAAAATTAATCTCTTGGGGTGTGGAAGTGCTGCAGCTATGAACAGAACTATGGCACATTAGACTGCTGGAAGATGTGTATGTGTGCATACCTACACACATATGCACACAGCACGTGCAGCTGTGTCAGGGACTTTCCAGTAGCACCTCTGTGTTTATCTCCATCAGTTCTGGAGCAGCTTCTCTGGGCTAAGTTGGACAAAGCAGGTTTGGAGAAAGCTGAAAGAACAGGTAGATCAGTATGGGTCCCTTCTGTTTGCACCTCCTTCTGACATGATGGGAACCAGAATTCCCAAAGATGATGGTGTGCTCCAATTTATGTCTGAGATTAAAAGCTAGAGAGACTTAACATTTGAGTGTCAGTCTAACTCAGCTCTATAGCTGGCAAGTCAGAGGTAGGTCACAGAGTCAAAGACCTCTCTCCAGACAATCCCGACATTCTGTAAATTCCCATAAATGAGGCATTTTTTTCTCTTCCTCAGAGAATATCCAGAGAAAGTAAATACTTTATTTACTCTTTTCCCATCTATCTCATCACTCATTCCCAGTATCCTCCCCAGGGATCAGGGCTCTCTCTGTTACTGCAGTTCAGCATCTCTCACTGATGAAGAATGAGGCATGAGGGGTTTGTGTGGGGATATCACAAGGAAAACAGGTGCCAGAGGAATATGTAACTGCTTTGTGTTTCGGAAAATCTTTACCTTTTATCAAGCTTTCCAGAGCTACTCTGAGATTGGAATTCAAAGTACTTGCTTGCTCCTCGGGTGTCATTTTTCTTTGATGTGAGATGCTTAGTAGAGATTATAATCTTCACCAGACTACCTCTGGAGGTTAATTAACATGAGAAAAATATTTACCGTATCCTTCAGGCATATGGTAGAAGCTGCAGTCATGGGGGATCTCTAGGAAAGCTCATGTTTTCTTGTCAGTTCATAGCCAAGAATATAGACTTAAATTCCCAGCAAATACACGTCCTTGTTCAGGCATTCAGTGGGGAGTGTAGCCTCAGCAGTGGACCTCACTGTAGTTCTAGCAGTAAAAACTGTAGGCATCATGAACTATGATTTGTTTTCGGAAAGGTCTTGGCAATTTTCCATGAACACTAGGTATCTGTCTAACTGAATTTGTAAGTTCCTCCAGCTGCCCTGGGGAGCTTTGCAAGTTCCTTGAACCTCATTCTTGTTCTCATGGATGTTAAAAGATGTGAGTGCTTTGCCAGCAGAGCTAGTAAATTCCAAGAACCCCAGATACTGGATTCACAGAAATTACAACCCTGCTGGCCACACTGGTCAAGCTAGAAATGTTTTTGAGTTTCATGAGCCATAGTTGTTTCTACATGTAATTTGCAAGGTCCATTTGTGAATCTGCGTAAAGGACCTTGGCTCAAAGAGCAAGAGCTTTTGGTGTTTACAGTCTCTGCCAGCACAGTGCATATGCAAGCCTTGGAGAAGTTACAGATGTTTTTTTCAGCAGAGCTTGTAAACCTAGTGGTCTCTGGGCAATGTCTTTTCAGGTGGTCCAGCCTGTAGAGCTACCAGAGGAGATACTGCTCTCATGATCTGCAAAGTTCAGGAATGAGATATAATCAAACACATTATGGAAATGACTTGCTGTGGAGTCTTGTATTTGCTAGGGAGTCAAAAATTAATCATTCATGGGCATAATAAATTCTGCCTCTCAACTGACAAGTTTGGAAGCTTCTCTGTGATATCTTGATGTGAGGCAGGATTGGAATACTGAAGTGCAGAGCTTGTTGAATAAGAATATGAAATCCAGAGTCTTTAACAGAAAGTTTTAGATGACAAAAGTAGCAATCTTTTGTGAGAAAAAAATCTTTTGCTCTTCTGGTAAGAGACCAGACATGCTGTGTTCAGATGGCAAGGAGGGAGATTTTTAAAGTTAGAAAGTTAGGGTGAATTGGGTAAAAAGTGGACCTTTCAGTGATTTTTTTTTTTTTTTTTTTTTTTTTTTTTTTTTTTTTAAAAATCTTACAATGTGTTTTTTA
>JAWLRI010000467.1:0-88271 GCA_034781795.1 Crypturellus tataupa | reverse complement strand
CAGGGGGGTTGGACTAGATGACCTCTAGAGGTCCCTTCCAACCTTAGGCATTCTATGATTCTATGATTCTATGAACTTTTCTTATGAACTGCATACTGTGTATTGTGGTGATGATTTGGATCAGGGGATCTTAAACATACTTGATGTCTTTAAATTCTACTAATTCGTGACATTAGGAGTCTGGACTCTGCAACTTTACACTAACATAATTTTGAAATAGCATTATAGGTGTTCATACATAGTATAAACTGATTTAAATCATTACAATATATCACATACACAGAAGTAATACAGCTGCCAGAAATGCAATAGAAATCTGTGCTGATATAATATTTAGCTTTTTACAACTAGAATTTTCATTCTTAACTCAGTTTTCAGCAGCCTTTCTTACGTATGTGTTTTTTATAGCCCTCTTCTAACATATTCTTAATCTGTAAAGAATACTGTCTGAATAGAGGTAGGTGCCTGAGAATGCAGTTGTAGAGCTGGAGTATAAAGGCACAGTTTTGTATTTATTGTTAATTATATGAAGTATATGCCACAATGTGATTATACTTCAAATTGCCAGCTTTGTAAAGGTGTTATTGCAGTTACATACTTTTATATACAGGCATTTTTGTCCTAAAGGTGACTTAGTTATCAAGGAAATTATGAAAAAGATGGAAAAGGAATTTACTGACTGGATTTGCATTTTTAGTTTCTTCTTTGGTATTCTTTTTCACAATCAAAGCGTATTATTGCGTTTGTGGTTTCATGGCATTGCAAACAGGTCAAAAAAAGATTGATCTTATAAAATATTCTGAAAATGCTTCCATCGTAAAGCTTTGTCTTCTGTTAGCTGCAACATAGATGGTAATTTTTCCCCTTTCAAAAAAATTAAAGGTTTTTCAGCTTTCCCTCTAAAAAGGGGTTACAGTAATGCATCTTTGTCAGAGTTGGTTTTGTGTCATAGTCTCTCATTCTAGGTCGGTGCATTAGCTTAGTTGAGTTGTGTGCCAATTATGTAATCTTTTGCGGCCATCTTCTGATGTAACTCTTTCTTCAAAATGCTGTGGGCAGTCATCTTCTGGGTGGCTGTTCTGCACATGTTTTTTCCATTATATTAGTAGTAAAGTCAATTGGCAGCTGTGAATCTTTTTTCTTTGATTGGCAACTCTTCCTCTCTTTCATAATTAGTGATTGAATAGCATTTGCTGGAAAGAGCAAGGGGGCAGATCTTCTGTAATTTTTAAAATTGGACTCAATGTGCCTGACACTAAAGTTAATTTTGTCAAAACTATTGGTGAATAAAACTTTCCTCATGTTTTTACTTGATTAAAGCTAACTCCTACTTTACAAACTTATTCCTCCTCTAGCATATATCTATGTTTAATGGTTGCAACTGTTAAGACAGTAATTAAGCTTCAAAGGCCGAGCTGTATTAAAGAATTTGCAGGTAAAGCTATACAAATCCATCCTTAACTAGTTCACAGTGACTAGGGATTATGTAGCACAGCAGTAGCAATAGATCCCTGCACAATCTAGATGTAATGGAAAGCACAGAGTACAGCATCTGGCTGAATATTCAGGATTATGATCTGTTTTTTTCTTTATTTCTTTTAATAGACATGGGTTTGCCTTAAAGGGTGTAGCTAAAATTCATTTTAGATAAGCAAGAGTCTTCAATCCAGCATTTTGCCTTGACAGTCATCTGTAAAAAATGTTAGCTGATGTTTCATTCCAAAATAATGAACAAAAGGCTTAATTCTGCTGTTAGATTTGGGTTTATGAATCATCAGAAAGTATATTAACCTATTTGTGTGGGTGGCTAACTGCCGTGTGTGCCCCAAGCTGTTGCTTCATCAGGACAGTAGAGTCATCCAAAAGGGTGGACAGTTTTATGCATTTTCCCTGCCTGTGTTGAGAGATTGTCCAAGTGGGAGGTGGATTGACTAAAACCAGGGAAACTGCAGACCTCCGTGCTAGTTACTCATACCCAACTGCCTGAAATGGGCATCTCTGGAGCAGTCTGCTTGGGTGTAACTTATTTCATAAGCTTGATGGAATAAATACGGCATCAAAACATCTCCAAGTACGCAGTCAGGGGAGAGAGGGGCTCTCATTTAAAACATTTTCCTTCTGTCCGAGATATTTGGACAGAAATTCAGAAGATAAGAAAACTTCTCTGGAAGACTTGTTTGTGTTCTTAAAGTCAGAATTGCAGATCCTTTTTATTGATAGTCACCTTATTTTCTCTTTTCTCAGTCTTTTTTCCCCTTTTTCATGTTCTGTTTTTGTATTTTCTCTTATTTCCTCATTTTTCCTGTCTCTCCCTTTTCCTTTTTTTCCCCACTTCCCCCCCCCCCCCCTTTTTTTTTCCTCTCCACATTTTGTTCCTATTTCTAGCTGTTGGAAAGTCATGTGCTGTTTGCTAAGGATGTACTTCCATTCAGGCTTGTTCTGCAAGGATATTGACATTGCACTTGACACTTTAAAGCTCCTTGTCAGTAGGAGGTGTCAGCAGAATGGTTGGACACTGGGGGTAAAATGTAAGCACTGTCTATTTAAACAAAGTTTTTAGGAATAATGTTCATTTCACACATTCATACACAGCTGATTTTTTTTTTTCAAACAAGGTAAAGCTTGAAGAAAACAAGTGCAGAAAGAAGCAATTCTTCATACAATGTGCAGTACAATAGATATTATAGATGCTGGAGCTTACATGGGATTAAGAGGATACTGCACAGGTTCATAGAAGATGATTTGATTAGGGATACTAAGTACATTGAAACTTAGGACTCATTTCATAAGATGCAACTTGTTTGAGGCAAGAAAAATATTTTGAAAATTACCACTGTTTTTGCATTCTTTGAGTATCTTTTCTGGGTTACTATGAAGTGAATTAAATGAATCTTTTGTCTAAGACCAGCATGCTCATTTTTATTGACAGGAATGTCTGCCTCAGATAATTTTTGTATATATTCCCAGGAAATACCAGTATGGTTCTTACTGCTTTCCAAATCAATGAGAACAAATATGAGATTCAGCATCTTAGTACTTAATTAAGGGCATATGAAATGTTTCCTGTTTCTTCCACCCTCCTTTTTCTTCCAGGTCATATTCCCTGTCATAAATTAATGTGGTACTCTGTCGTTAACAAACTTGGAGCATTGTGTTTTCATGCTCCTCACTGTCAGTGGTAGCATCAGGGAGTGAGAGAGACTAGTGGAAAAGCTGCTTTCTCTCTGAGGTGGCAAATTTTTCCAGGGCAAAGAGAATGCACAGACATTACTGGAATCCCATGAAGCTCAGAGGTTTGGTTTCATGGTAGAGGTTTTCTTCCTCGCCTGCCTTTGGCAACTGGTGAGTTGCAGATTCTCTTTGGCCATTGGTGTTGGCTGCAGCAGCCTCCAGGGCTTTTTCTCTGCTGCGGCAAGTGTTGCCTCTTAATGCTGCCTGCCCTGAGAGCTTGTTAACAGGGTGGAGGCTCTTTTCTTTCCTAGAGACAGGAAGAAAAGGAGAGGATGAAATGGGAGGCCCAAAACAGTCTGGAATTAGATTGTAGGGTGAGCTCAGTGGCATCTACTCCCTCCTGTCTTCCCACCTGCTTGTTCTCTATTTAGGCTGCAGGGGATCTGATGATATGCATGACACTGTGCTAATTTCGAGGTGGTTAATTGGGTCCAAAGCAAAAGCCCAGGCATCCTAATCCTCATCCCCAGTGCTATAAAGTTTGGGCTATCATTAACTGCGTGTTGTGTTGCACAGGTGACTTAGTATATCTAATAGGCCAAAAAATCCTAGATTTCAGAGCACTTCAGAACTGGAATCAAGGAACATAATCACCTTGATGTCTACTAATTATTGTAAAATTAAACCTAAAAATTATAGTAACTTTTGCAGCTTTTTCTTTAAGCTCTCTTTCCCTTTCTCTCCTTTGTTCAGATCTGGCACACTTGCTGTAAAAGAAAAGGAATGAAGTAGCAATAACAACTTTTCTAATTACTTTAACATTGTAATATTGAGCATAGGAACAGTTCTATCAGATCCCAGGTTCGCATAGTTGTGTCTGGTGGTGAGCAATGATGCATGCACAGAGGAAAAGAAATGACAGAGGAGATGTCAAGTTGGCAGTCTTCTCCACTGAGCAGCAATGTAGGGATTTAAGTGGGAGGTTGAATATGGGCATTCACATGCAATAATCACTGATGGGTCTGTCCTTAAATGTGTTTTTTGAGAGCATTTCTGGTTTTGGCTTACAGTGCATCTTGCAGCAATGAGCCTCACAGCTGAAACATGGGAGGTGTGAGAACCTAGGCCACCTGTATTAACTGAGGGCTGAATCTGCAGCTGTGGCAGGACTGGTGCTTTAGGTGTCAGCTGTAACAATGCTTGCAGAAGGAAGCATGATTTTTATATTCAGCAGTGCATTAACAATATAACTTAAAGGTTAGTGCTCATTCAAAAAAAAAAAAAAAAAAAAAGAAGGAAAATAAAAGGGAAATGCCCCATGTAGAAGTAACCAAATTAGTTGTATGGCTGTAATTTTTTTTTTTTTTTTTTTTTGAGCAAGATTTACTCTGCTGTTGGTTTGGGTTGACATGGCCTCAGTCTAAAGGGAGCCCTGAGACCAATAGAGAATCTACTGGAGAAGGGAGACTTTAACTTCATGATGTAAAGTCAGAGCATGAGGAGTGACAGTCAGTGCTAATTCCACACTGTTTTGGTTAACTCCTTGAGTAAATCCAGGCTTATTGGTGTATGACATGGGGGAGATTGGCTAAAACTGCCACAGGCCCTAGATTGGCTTCTGTTATGTGGCTGTGCATATGTGGAGTTGTGTGGTGTGGGATCAGTCCCTTCAGCTCTCTTATTCATGCATTGCCAGCTGCCTAGCTTGGTGTATCTGCTGCATGCCGGACTCCTGTGGAAATAGCTTTGAGCTTGTAGTAGCAGTGAGCGTGGTGAATGGCACTCTCTTTCTCTTTTCTAAAGAGCAAGTAGGAAGGCCAAGGTTTCTAAGCCTTGGTAATACTGAAATAATTTTCCTAGGAAGGGGCTGGGGGGAAGGAGGGAAAAGTCCTTCAGACTGTCCTCTCAGAATCTTAGTGCTAGTCAGAGGTAATGTGGATTTCCATTGACAGGAACCTGAGGGCTGCATGAAGGTAAGAGATGAGAAGTATGGGCTGCTTACAGATAGAAACTGAGAGGTGCTGTTTACCTCCCCGAAGGGGCTGCAGTATGTTCTGTGTCACTGCATAAGCTGCAGTTTTGTAAACCTGGCACTTACCTTTCTGACCTTGCAGTCAGGATCTGCTTACTCAGGCTTCCTGTTTTGCTCCTAAATTACTCTTGCCACAAGCCATGTTTCCTGCCTCTTAGAAAGTATTCCCTGTCTCGGCATGTACTGCTGCACCTTTAGTCTGTTCTTGTTCTATGCAAATTTCCTTTGCAGTGGAATGGTTTGCACTCAAATTTTAATATAGGGGACCTGTGCCAGCATGTCCCATCTCCCAGTCCCTAGATGTAATAAGAAAAATATGCTAAAGAAAAGTGCTTTTTAAAAGCTTTTTTTTTTTTTTTTTTTTTTTTTTTTTTTTTTTTTTTTTTTTTTTTTTAAGAATGCCTGCAGTTTGTGGGATTGAGCTGAGTTGAAGACCCCTGTGCTTATGCAGAATCTGTGGCCAGGTTAACCTCTTAAGTGGAAGAAATGGGCAGAACTCATCTGGATGCAGACAAGAAGTTCTATATGAACTGTTAAAGCTTCAGATCTGAATAAGAGTAATGAATAAAACAATGTCAGAAGAAATTAATATCATAATTAAGTTCCTAGCAATCATTTTTTCCCCTCAGAGAAGTGTGGAGATGACATGCTTTCTATCAAAATGTGGATAAAATTTGTCAGATTGTTTTCCTGAGAAATTAACCCTAGTAAATTCACTGGGATTTTTTTTATATACTACTGTACATCTTCCTGCTTCACTTTATTGAAAATTCTGCTTTGGATTGGTGATCACAGATTCACCTGAGATGAGACATGCCCAGAACTGAACCCATGATTTCCTCTGAGTTAATTCACAGCAAATAAATTGTGCTGCTAACAGAAGCTGTTTTGATAAGGGCAATGTCCTTCAGGTGAGCTCTGATCAGGGTTCCAATCAATTTTGGAGGTACAGGAGCCCCAAAGCGACTGGAAGGTCTGTCATTCATGCTTTCAAGTTTTCCACTTACCTAGATGCCACATACTATTGAAATTGGATATGCCTCATTTGGTTTTTGAGTGAACTGTTTTGTGAGAAAGTTATTTGCTGCATAGTTTGCTGAGCTCCATCTCAGTGTGGCCCGCATTTCATCAGTGAAGAAAAGATTTCTTTCTCTGAATATCTTCATTCTGACTCATAGATATGTGTATATAAATGATTATGCATATTTTTAAATGCATATGATATACAAAATAGATTTTAAATAATTATGTGGTACTTTGAAATAAGGCACAACGTAAGGTTCTGATGTCATTTTCATAGTCTTTGTATTTTGAGTATGTTTTATAAATCTTTTTATAAAAAGAAATGCAGTGTTGTGGTGACCAGCTTGGGCAAGAACAGTTGTTTTTGACTTCTTTTGACTTTTTTTTCTCCCAGTCTAGGTCTAGTTCACTGCCTTCCACAGCAGGTAGTGAGGTATCCCACTGAACAACACTAATAACTCTAGAAATTCCTCTAAATATAATATTGTGTTTTTGTGCGACAGCTGTCAAGTTTTTCGTGGGGGGTAAATATTTAGCAGATAAGTAATCATTACAATATTGCAGTTATTCTTCATATTAGAAATTCATGGATGCTTGTTTAGATGCTGAAGGCAGTGCATTAGGAACTGATGGTGGCTGATTATTATCCAATCAGTTCCTGATGCAGTATCTGCGACATCAAAAACTCTGCTGTGGTTTTGGTTACATCCTAAATTTTTCAGTTTCAATGGCTGCATGTACTCTTTTCCCCTTCATTTTAAACTTTAAATGCACAGACTCAGGAAGGCCAGGTACCCTTGCAAGAAAATAAAACTGCTTAATCACACCACTCACTTTTTCAGAACAGTTATGCTCCTTGAGCACAACAATGAATTATCTAAAAATTCCCAAGAATATCAGCAAGAGTCACTTTAAATAACAAAGCTAGGAAACCCTATACGTATGCACAGCTTACATTATTCAAAACTGTTGTGTGTTAGTTGAACAGTTTGGGATGAGCTACTGAGCAAATGTTCTGCCTCTCCAAAATGCAGGAAATGATGTAGACTTTCAGCAGGGTGAGCCTGCAAATTCAGTAAGTGTTCGAGTTGTGAAATTCATGAAATTATAACCTCATGACAGTGTGTATGGGCTTTTTGTATGCAGAATTTTGGCAATGAGAACTATGGGCCTAATGTTACTGTGCTATTCCTCACGCTTTTTTTCTGAATTTAGCAAGAATGCCACATTTAAAAGAAATAATCTGGTTTCAGACCTGAGTGCTGTTCGCCAACCTCTATATTTCCACTGATGAATATGAGCCAGGTTTGTCTGTGTACTTGCTGTATAAGAGCTTACTGTACTGACAGCAAGTAGCACACACAAGCAGAATATGGCACAATCCTCATACATCGAGATTTCTGCTTCCACCCACTGTTGTCTGAAGAAGTGCAGTCAGTGATTTTTAGAAGTATTTGGATTTTGCATTGCAAGTACAAATCTAAAAAGATATAATCCAGAATGTGTCTCTTTGTAAATAATTTAATGAAGTCATTGTCCCTGCTACTCCAATGCAGTCACAAAAAGGTTAATTATTTTAGAGCTTTGTCCCACAGCTGAAACTAGTCTTAGGATTTCCTATGCCAAACGACAGTAAGGGCAAAGAGTTGGGGTTATCAGGAACAGGGCCTGGATTGATATGCTACCTTTACTATAAAGCGAGTTGTCTGGAGTGTTCAATTTTTCTGTTTAATTTTTCTAGTATCTCTGGTCTGCTAAGTGTTGCCTGCTCCATCCAGTTCAGAGCAAGTGTGATAGGTAGTCAAGACCATGGAATAGATTTGATATGTATTTAAAAATAAGTTTTTAATTGAAATCAGTATGTCCTGAGTTTCAAAGCTGTACTCAAACGTTAGACCAAAGGCTGTGTTTGATATGTTTGGTTTAAAAAAAAAAAAAAATCTACTTCCAAATATATTATTTGTAAGCCTTAGCAAAATGAATATGAGAAAAGGTCTTCAGACTATAAGTCTGTTCGTGTCAGTTATTAAGAGTGTGAGCCCATTGCTCTGACTATTGGAATACATCTGCAGTACACTCTGGGCTTCGGAAATTACACATTTTTTTGCAAGCCATATATAAGCTAATAACTTGTTTGCTTCTGTGGCACAAGTACCACACCATTTATTAGATCTGCCTGTTAGAATACTCTGTTGTCTGTGTTCCACAGTGATCTAGATATTTTTCTTAACTTTATCTTTGGATGTGGAAGAAAAATGTTTACTGTGAAGAGGGGAAATTAGACAACATTTTGGAGGCAAAAATGAACCATGCCAGGTATTTAGGATAGTAAGTTCATATAAATATACAAACTCTACAATTTTATGTCAGGGTGTTGCTTGGATAGTAGTTGCATCAGGTTGGACTAGATGATCTCTAGAGGTCCCTTCCAACCTTAATGATTCTGTTATTCTATGATAACCTCACCATGGCAGTTTCAGGCAGTGCTCTTTTATTTCAGAATGATTTGCTAATTAAATTGTGTTAAGACTAAAAAGGACTTGCATCATACCTCTTTTGCTCAGCAATGACTTCTGTACATCAGTTATCCATTCTTTATTAGGTTCCTTTGATTTAATATGACATAAATAGTTTTTTGGCAACTATGGATATGTCTGGAGTCTCACATATAAATAAAACTTAGGGGAATAAAGATAGGCTATATGGAGCTTACACCCATAAAACTGTGGTGTAGTAGAAGGCCTGAATGTAAATATTTTGTGTACATTGGCTGTGTACCATATTTCTTTCTACTGGATATGATGTACATTGACTTCTGTCTCTTTAGATTGGTTGGTAGGTGCCTATGGTGTGAACACTGCATTGTGAATAACAATATTATAATTACAGCATATTTGGTTGGTATGTTTTAAAAAAGTGAGAAGCATTTTGCAGCAAGGAGTTTCTCTGCCTCCCCCAGTATTAAACATATTCTTCAGTGTAACGGGATTTATATTTGATTACCTAATAGGTAACCAGCAATATGATCATTAATATCAAACCAATTGATGATGACTTCGTCATTTTATCATGCAGCTAAGATGATTTACTAAATTAATGTGGTTAAACTAAAGATGGAAGATACTCATTTTAAATTTGTGTATTTCTAGTGGCCTCTTTATTTGAAATTTTAAAGATAAAACTGTTCATGATGTTTAATTTGTATCACATAAAGATAAGTTGCACATCTCATTTTCCGAACATTGTATTAATCCTTGGGTCTGTAAAAATGGATATAGATACAATAGCTATGTTTCTTAAATGGGAGATGATCATTTGTTCCTCTGCAGCATGTTGGACTTCAGTGTTAGAAAAACTGCCAAGAATCCTAATTGGTTTGACGTGGGACTTTAAGAGGAAAAACTGATTGCAATTCCTTTGGGGAAGAGAAAATGCAAGGTTTATGATGGAACACTAAGCACTTGTGACATGAATTAAAGGTCTGGACACAGAACTTTCTGAATCTTGAAAACTTCAAGTTTGAAGGATTAAACCCAGAAAAGGCAACATCGCCTTGTTTTGTGCTAGACCTACACTTTCAGACGGCATTTTCACAAGTAACATTTCCTGCAGGATTGAAACAAGATGGGATGGCAGAAGAATGTGTTAACCCAGTTAGAAGAGCAATGATTGTTCTGCAGCAGTATGTAGGGATGGATGGGAGTTCTCAGGGATCTGCAGTTCCGTGTACTTAATGATTTGAATAAGCCACAGGGTTAATCTTGTGCGCATGGTCTGTTTGGATTTTGTCTGCTGCCACAGCATTTCTTGGTTCTGTAATTTAGGTGCCATGCAGGTCAATTAGTCCATTAGAGCAAAGAAATTGCTGTGTTTAGCATAATCCCAGATACCACTGTGAGAGAATTTAACTGCTCACAGTTGCCAGCTGAGATTAAGCCAATTCACAGCTATCCAGGTTAGGCCTGCAAGTCGATTCATGTCAGCCAGGATTCTTCCCTGAATGCCTTCCACGGGGGAAAAAATGGCCTCATTCCACAGACAGCACCTGGGCTTGTGAAGATCTGTCATTAAATCACTTAAGATCTCTGTGCATTTTCTTTGAGCGAAGAATTATTAAGCAACTCCATTTGTTGAACTGAGACCTAGTTCATTTGATGCTTCTTGGCATGCCCAAAGTTGATAAAGGATTACCTTGGACTTGTGCTTTCTCGTTCAGCTGGTGCTTTTTTGATTTCTTCTATAATAGTGAATACAGTAAAATAAAAATACAAGGGAAGTGTCTAATTGCTTGACAAAGATCATCTATGGAAAGCATTTAAAACGATGCACCTGTTCCTTTAGCTCCTTACACTTACCTGTTTTTGTGCTCCTGTAACTCTACCGGTGAGGACTTTGATCTGGTGGTATTACCACTGAGTGGAGAGCTATAAGCAAGTCCTGCATGCCTATTTGGCTATGGAGCTCTGTTAGTAAATCTGGAGAAGACAGTTAGTAACTGGAATCGAACGTGTTCAGAAATAACATGCCAGAACTGCACACAAGAAGAGACAAGAGAGAAGGCAAAAGAATGAATCAGATATACTGGGAGATATTTGATTAATTATAAGAAGAAAATGAGATATTAAGAGATTGGTCTGAAAAAAAAGCTGCAAGAAAGTTTTATGAAGAACGAAGTAAAATATAAGTAGAGCAGATTATAACATTACAGGTGAGATCATTCACTTCATGTTTCATCATAGTTTGCTGCAGAAGCAAAACACTGTGTCGAGAACAGCCAAACAGCCTTTTCTCCATCAGGTTCAATGGGCAGGATTCTGTCCTTGCTGTCTGCATCTGCCCTGCCCTGGAGCAGTCCCTAGGGTCTGCACTGTGCTGAGGGAGCACTCTTCCAAGTGGCAGGATGGGTCAGGCAGGATTGGGCTGCTCCCCTTACTTTGTGTGCTTAAACTGGGGCCATGATTTCCATCACTGGCATCCAGTTGTTGATTTTCCTCAGAGAGAAGTTGTGTGGTGCAGCCTTGGAGCTAACTGGCAGGGAAACAACTCAGAAAACTGTCAGAAAAAAATGTCTTCTGGAAAAAAACGGAGGCCAGCTTGGCAGGCAGTCTGATTATATTTGCTCAACTTGCTCAACAGTATTTGCTGGACAAAGGAAGGCATCAGGTGATAAAATCTCAAAGTGCCAGACTGATACAGACACGAGCAGACATCCTCATCTATTCCATATCTGTGAAAGTGGAGGGAAAATTGTGGCTAAAAGATTGGACGTGGGAGCCAGAAGTTGCCTCATATGGGAGGATACTAAACATAGTATTACCAAGTATTTGCATTTCTTGATTTCTTTTGTGCTCCCTGTTGGTGACAAGGTTAAAAGCACATGTGGTAAATTCTTGTAATGCGTCTTCTTGCTTGGTCGTTTATGTCACGTATCTTTCTCTTGCTGCTGTTCATGTATACAGTGACAGCTACTGTATAAATGAGATTTTTTCATATGGTGCTGGAATCAGTCAGCATGGTGTACACAGAGAAGTTAATCACATTTTTTAAAAAATTAAAATGTTTAGGTAAACTGTATGCTTAGAGAGCTTCTATGGCAAGAAAGGGTCCAAAGGAACAGGAGAATTTAGGTGGGTGTTACCAGGTGGTGTAAATAGATTGGTAAGAATATTACAGAGATGTCTGAACAGATTAGATGTCTTTCCAAGACAGTTAAGCACTTTCTCCCCTCCTAGTTGCTCTATAAAGGGGAAGATGTTGCAAGTTTCTGAAAGATTTGGAATACCTTGCAATTTATGGTTGTTTATATAAATAACCTTATGGTAAAAAAGCGTTAATCTTGCTCTAAAGCATGTAAATCTGTAATTTAAGGAGTACATCACCCTGCAAATGCAAAAGGGGGGACAGACTAATCATACAGAGGCAACCTTAGTTCTGGCACTTCCTGGTTTTTCTTTGCTTGACACTTCAACCTTAATGTTCTTTCAGCTTTTTTTCATGGACGTAATAAGATTATGAAATGGGTGTAAGGCTGATTAAAAGCGAGTTTAGAACTTCCAGTTGAAAGATCAAACAGTTAGGCTTCAGTATTTTTTGTATTGTAAATTGTAGTGAAAATGTCTGATGGAGAGCTCAGACATAATAAAGGCTTTTTCTTGCATTCAGAGTTGGATAAACAGGAGGTAGGGCTCTGATATTTCTTGGTAGTTAAAGTAAAGAACAAAAAAATTCAAAAAATCCACTAAATAGTAGATAGTTTCAGGTCACTATTTGAAACTTGGACAGCTGTACAGGAACAATGATCTATACTGGTAGGTGGGCATCATCACAGTGCTGACTTGATGGAGCTACAGGAGAAAGCTGTGTTACCAGTTCACATATTTTCCACACTAGTGCCATGTGTTTCAGGTTTTTCTTTTAAAGAAAAAGCCTTTTTTTTTTCTTTTTTTTTTTTTTTTTTTTTTAGAATGCATTATTTAATTTGATTTAGAATATTATAACTTCATATGTTTAGTGCTGGGTGACACATTTTTATGTCTTGGTTAAAAATATAAGCTAATAAAAATGGGTAAAAAATGAGTAACTGGAAAAAGGTAGTTGGACCAAGCATAAGAAGCTTCTGGAGGAATCCTAGTCCCACAGAGGATAATGCAGAAGGTTTTACTGTTTTCACAGGGGCTCAGATTTTTACCCAGAAAGTATTCAGTGTGCATTATTGGATCTGGCATTAACTATTCCAGGCTTATGAAAAAATCTTGAAACTCTCGGGGGAAAACATATCGCTCTTATTGTGTTCAATATTTTAGTTAGTACAGTGGCAGCATTCAGAAAACAGAAGTCTGGAAGCATGGAGAATTCTGGCAGTGGAGCAAGATAGGAAACAATTAGAATGAAGTCAGCAAATTAAAACATACAAGATAAACCAAAGCTTTCCTTAATCATAGTAGCAACAAGAAGTTGATATAAAAATAACCAAGGCAGTAAAATTCTAGATGAGCTTGGAGTGGTTCTAGCATTGGTTTGAGTTAGTTCTTGGATTTCTTTCTCAGGATTGGATTTGCTGGCATAGCTTCTGTTTGATGAGTTTTTGTATGAATCTGAATGGAGAGCTAGGCTGCATATTATTTATCAACAGCATTTTTGGAAATGTTTGGCACTACACAGATACCTCTGTAGGGCTTATGCTGAATGAGTAATTAAAGATGAGTTTAAAATATTGGACCAGAGTAGTAAGCTTTTTTTTTTTTTTTAATTAATCTGACAAGTTAGCTGATGCTTTTATTGCACTGCATGTTTTACAGCTTATTAAAATAGCCTCTGTCAGGGCATAACAGACGAGAACAAGTTGGCTTTAATAAAAATAAAGATAATTTATAAGGGTCTGATGGGGGAAAATGTGTTGGATCCAGCTGCAAGTCTGCCTCCAGTCCCAGATTTCATATTTTAGAGCATGTGTTGAAACAATCATCGTACTGAAATGAATGGGGCTTTGCCCCGTCATCTGTTTTTCTAGGATATGTGCACAGGTTTTGTTTGCAGGTGCTAAGATGCCAATTGCCTCTGCATGCATAACTAGCAGCTGTAGGCATGACCATTGCACGTGCAGCTTTGTCAGTTAACACTTGCCTGAGAAGAGTAGATTAAGCCATGCTTTTTCTTTTTCCATCTTTATTTAAATTTAAGTCCTGAATAAATAAAGTGGGCAGTTCTAGTAGAAAAACACTGCTTTGTTTGGAAGTGCTGGGAACTGGAAAGTACATAACATGTGCAAAAGTGGGGCAAAGTAAGTGTACTACCCCTGGTAAACTGGGAGAACAGAGGAGATGTAAAATGATGAAGCAAAAGAAGAAAAGTGTGAGAATTGTATTAGAAAAAGACCATAACCAATTGATCCTTTTCAGTACAAGGTCGAGCACAGGTGCTGGATTTTGTGGACTTCTGCAGTAAGAGCTCAAACCTTTTATTTTTTATTTTTTTCCTCTGTTTTGATACAGGCTCTTGACTTTTCTCCTTCCTAAATAATATCCCTTTATATGCCCATCTCTGGGACTTGCGCGCATGTAGTCGAACAGACTCCACTGCTCCTACTGGAGCGGGTAGTGCAGCAGCAAGGGCAGGGAAAGAGGCAGTTTCACTTCCTAGATGCCCACTGAACCTGAGGTGAATCCTAAGGGACAGCCTCTGCAGTCCAGGGAGATATTTAACTTCTCAGCAGGATTGTGAGTGGATGTGATGGGTCTTCCAAGTGACAATTATTATAAAAGATGTCCCTATCATGGCATCACCAAAGAAGATCAAAGTCTTTATCTAACTTGCAACTCAAATAAAAACTGTAATCCTGCTTGCCTATGTGTTGCATAACCAGCTCCGCATTGGCATTGATGTCCTTTCCTGCCAAGCTGTCCTTCCTGGCCAGCTTTTATGCAAGTTTTGTTCTGACTGAATAATTTTCCAGAGGGCTGTCTTTGGAGTCTGTAGGCTGAAAACTGGGAGGAGAACTGGGCCCATTCAGTCTGAAGCACAGAAAAATTAACTTTTCAGAAGTTTGCTTGATCTGTGCTGTATTGCTGAAATTGCACACTCTTGCTATTATATGTGCTCTTTACAGTGCAGGCACCTTTCTGAGAGTGGTAGTGAAAGAAAGGCAATATGTAGATGAGAGCTCTTGTATAGGTGAGGATTATGGCACAGCAACAACCCTTTTACAGAACAGGATCTTATTTTGCTTTTGCATTGGTTGCTTTTAAACAATGCCAGTAAGATTGCCTTGAAAATTCAAATGTGCCCAGCTCCTATCGTTTTTCTAAACCAAGCCAAAAGAAGATTAGCCTGCATAGAACTGATCCAAGTCTATTTCTTGCAGAAGGCCCCTGCTTTGTCCTAAAGGAGGTGCTGAAGTGGTATCAGTACTTTCCTTGGGCTTCCACACTAATTGTGTGCGTGGATCTCTTGCTGTACAGCTGGAGCTCCAGGAGAGTGTTTCAACTAAATTGTTTGAGGGCTGTATCATAAGCTTGTCTTGGGGAGCTTTGCTCACTGGCGCTCAGTTAGTTAAGGATCAGCTACCGTGCGGAGGCTGCAGGTAGCTGCAGCCCAGTTTTAAGGGGGCAGTTTGGCAGCCTGTGCTCTTCAGCAGCACCTTGTGGATCTGGCTGAATAGCTACAAGGCCTGGCACCAACTTTGCAAATAAAACACTGGCATCAATGTACTGAATTTGAGCAGGATTCCCTTAGCAACGATCCAACAAGTACTTTCCTACTTTCAAATATAAATTCTCTGTAAGCTACTAAGAACCAAAGAATTTTATATCTGCAAGCAGTTTGCCACTTTTGGGGCATAGGATTATTCCTGGACACACATAAGCTTTTAGGATTACATTTCTAAGCAAAATGGGTACCTGGGTGTTTCAGAAACTTCTATTCATCTCTTGACAGCTCCTGCATTCCTGAACCCTAGCATTTGACCAACTACAAGTCTATTGAATGTCATTCAGAGAGGATGAGCTAAGGCTTCACAAATGTCAAGCAATTCTATGAACATTTGAAGAGAGTTTTTTTCCCCAGTTGCACTACTAGGTATTCTTTTATCTTAAAAAAAAAAAAAAAGTTTCAGGCATTATCAAAGCTTGATTTTAGAACAGTCATCAACCAAACAGCTCCTTAAAGCATTGCCATTTTAAAAAACTTTGCTCCCCCGCTGCTACATGAACGAGTCGCACTAATGAAACCCAGTTGTGACTCGGGTTCCCTTAGCAGTGCGTGTGGCCTCTTAAGGGAAACTTAAACTCCCCTAGCTCAAACGTAACCTGCAATAACTTTGTTCATTGGTATACAGCTGTTAACGGTGCTCTTCCAATATCCAGCAAGTTTGTTTATGTAGGTAGGAGTGCTCTTGTTTTTCAACTTATGGCTCATAAAAAATATTGAGAAAAAAGCTTAGAGTGAGCTACATGCTGCTTGGGCGGTTTGGATTGAGAGGTGCAGAACGTGAAGACCTGTGTGCCGGGTGAAGAGCTGTGTTACAGTGTATGAAGGTGCCAGATTGTAGAATCTCTACAAGTAATTGTGAGATTGCTATAAAGACATCACATTTGCCTGCAGAGATTTCCCAGTCTGCGACTTACATCCAGGTTGAAGAAGAGGGAGAAATATTTTCTTTCTAAAAGTCTGTGTCATATTTAAAATGGAATTGCTAGTAAATCTTGAAGAAATTTGAAAGTTAAGTTGAAGATTGAACTATTATTGTTGGAAGATCAAATATAACTCTTTAGAAGTTTTTCAAGAGATACCTGTATTGATGATAATGTACGTAGTGTTGGATCCTGATTTACTTCACGTTTACTTCACGTGTGCGAGTGCTGCCTTGTAGATATTTCTTTTGGGATGCCTCACAATCACATTAGACTTAATCTGGCCAAACGGAGAACACCAGCTTCCTCTAAATGTGGTGCTGCTCACAGGATAAGTACTGCTTGCCCTTCACTTGGCTATTTGTTTATTGCTTGGGAACAAACTTTAATTTTTCCCTTTCCTTCCCTGAATACATTCTGTGTGTTGTAATTGAGCTGGAGTGATTTACTTCTCAAAAGCTTTAATTTCTTCTCTTTTTGGTTTGGCGGGTGCAGTTGGGAATGAGAGGAAAGAAAATGGGTTTAGGTTTCCAGTGCTCCTCACCTCCCCTTTGATTGCTGCAGCCACCCGGAGGTTCTTTGGTGCTAACGCTTTCTCCTTCTAATTCTCACCTCTTTTATGACTGCCCTGCTTGTTAGGTCATGTTGAATTTAAATTGTGTATTCTTTAAGGCACAAGTTGTGAATAGACTTGTACTTTGTGGGTGTTTAAAACTGAATAAAACCCCCACAAAAATACCAACAAGTCAGAGAGGATTCATTGTAGACTTGATAGTTTCTAAAATTTAGGCTAATTCCAAACAGAAATCTCATTTTTGCCAGTGCTAAATGATGCATATAATTTAAAGGATGAGGAACTGGTGTTTGGTGCTTACTGCTGTGAAAATGTTGAAGTGCTTTAGAAGGAAACTAAGGATGGTTATTGTTTCCCTTTATCTTTTGGCAGTGAAAGGATGATTTGAACCAGTTTCTTGAGAAATTAATTCCAAAAAGTCTTCATACAGCGTGACTGACCATGACTTCTTGTACACTGTTTTGTAAAAGGCATTGAGGCTACGGAACAACTCTGTTTCAGCCAGATGTTTTGCGCCTGCGCTTGCAGCGTTGGAGCTGTTAATGCACGGGCTGCGGCCACTCTGTCCCCGGCATCCAGCTCGCCGGCGGGCCGCGGCGCGCGGGTGCGGGGGGAGGCGCCCGCGGAGGGGGCGCACCCTGCCGGCGTGCGGCGAGCTGCGGGACGGAACCTGCCCCCCTCCCCCTGCCTTCCGAGTGGAGTAGGAAAATGCTCACTGTGTGTCCTTTGAGAGGTAGATGCGAGTCACTTTAATTAAAAAAAATATATATATATCCAGATGCAGATATATCTGCTGCTGCTGCTGCTGTCATTTTTTTTTCCCAGGAGATGATTAAGATCGTATTCCAATGGGAAGATTTCCAATAAGCACAGAACATGTGGACAGCAAGATAACTGTGACTTTTTTTTTTTTGGCCTCTGGTTTATTACAGCTGCCATTTGTTTCCTTGTATGTATTTTTTATGAATTTGGCAGTTTGGAGATTTATATCAAAAATTCGTTGGTCCTGCCATCATTCCCAGGTTGGTCTGATAAGTCTCAAGATAAACACAAAACACCTGGGGCCACGTAAATAGTGATGACCGTGAAAATAATTACTTGCTCAGTATTTTAAATTGGAAAATGTTAGAAAATAGGGAAACAGAATTTGAAAAAATATGACTTACATTCTCATTTTTTCCCCATACCAAAATTAGAAGAGCCTTGAAAAGTGCATTTACTCTATTCATCTAAAAGGAAAAGTTCTGTGGTACAGGGGAATGTTCTGTGTTGCAGTGTTGTTTGTTAAGAGAAATCAGTCCCAGAAGAATGACAACAAGTAACATGTGACAGAGAACAAAAACATGGTTAGATTTTAGTATATTCAGCAAAATCCATTCATAATCTAGTGGGATGAAGAGAGAGCTCCCTCTCCTGTCTGTTTCATAAAATTTATGGAAGCTATATTTGCATCTTTACTTTGATTAAGATGTAAATAAAAATGATATTCTGTGAAGTTTGTGATAAAACGCTTGTATTCATCTCTTTGAAACAAATGCATAGTGGTTAAATCTCTCTATCTTTTTATTTTTATTTTTCATGACATCTTGAAATTACTGTGTTTGGAGTGAAAAGTCTATCTTGAAAAAGCTGACATGTAATAGCAGAAGATGTATTTCATATCGTGTGCTCTGTTTTGTATTTCCAAACTCATACAAGAGACTATACTGATTTTAATGATACCCTCAAACGGAGGGTAGGTTCAGGTCTTCAGGAGAGTGGTTAGTGATTCATTTTTCATTCTGTTTTTTTGGCATGAGGAGAACATGAAAGTAATCAGGGCCTTCATTCATGGAATTTCTTTAATATTGGTGTTCGGAGTTACTGTAGTCGTAGGTGTTCCTAGGCAGCCCATCTGTTCCTTTTGTTAGGAAGCGTGTGCTGGGCTTGTGGCTCAGCTGCCGCAGGGAGGTAGCCTGGCCGTTTCTCCCTGCTGACTGCTGATAGGGGCTTCTGCTGCTCTGACTTGAGGGATTCTCAGAGATTCAGCGGATACAGAGTGATGAAGGATTTGAGGCTATTGATGACTGAGCCATGTGATTAGAAGAAAAGGAATAAAGCAGATTAATACCTGACTGACTGAGAACAGTAAGTTGTTTACTGAAATGCAAGTGTGAACAGGACTATGAATTTTCTAAGACTGACTGTTTGTGTTAAAACATGGGTTTTTCAGTTTGTGATGGGCGCTTTTAGAGGAATTTCGGCATTCATGTATATATAAACTAGCCAATTCAGGTTCCTTCCTGCTATCCAAGTTCTTTCCCGTAGCAGTTTCTGAAAAGTGTCTGTGCTTGTCTTCTCGCTGTCCCACATCGCATCTTTGCTAGGGCTACTATTTTGTATTTAGTTTGCTCAGTCCTCCAAACATCTTGTGACGATGAGAATCATTCATCCCTAACACATGTATATATCCATTAGGTTAAAGTCATAGGCCTTGGGTAACTCTGGTAACCACAGGGTCTTGGATACACGATAATTTGTTCCACTTTCCTCTCGCAAAATCAAGAAATGGGTCCTGGCAGAACAGGGAGGGGATTTCTGCTCCTTTGGCAAACGCTTCCCTGCCGTGCCCCTAACTCTGCTAAGTCCCTCTCTGCGACCTGTCTTGGAAGGGGGAAAGAGAAGGAAAATGTTTTCTGGTCACAGCTCCTCGTGGCATGTGGAGCATTTTCACTCAGCTCTTGGAGCAGTGAGCTGTGCCTGCTGAGCTGAGGGGACAGAAAGAAAAATGTCTGTTCCCGGAATCGGCTTCTGCAGAGATGCAGTGATGGGTGAGAAAACTGAGCGTTTTTTACACACATCAGAAATACATTTCTTGTGACTTTCTTCCCTCAGGTTCATGAGTGAACTGCATGAAATCTAACTGAATTTTTGGACAGATATGTTTCTTCTCGTGACATCTACATAATACATTAGCAGAGATTTGAGGTGGGGAATGGAATCTGCTCTGAAGGGAGACAAAGTAGGAGCAAAAGCAACAGGTTGTAGAACTCAGTCCATTTTCTCCTTCTTTCCCCACCTCTTTTTATTGTGACTTCTTTCACTTAAATAAATCAGACACTTTTCAAAAACAGTTTTTTTGCTTTGCAGTGAAGGAAAAAAATACTTGTTCTTTGCCTTACTCAAAGCAAATTTTAAATACACAAACTAGGTAATGAACATTCTGAAGCACAAATTGCCTTGTACAAAATCCTCCAAGCTGTATTCTTCAGGAATATCACATTAGCTTAATCTTAAGGTCAGCATGATATCAATTAGTAAGCATTATTTATAATGAGAGAATTTTGAACCACATGGCATTTTCTGGTGGAAGTTGTCTGGAAGCAGGGTAGCTGAAATTAATAATCTCTGTGCTATCATGCTGCTGCCCATGCCTTTGACTCTATTTGACTGTAAACCGGGATTGATTCCTCCTCCCTTCCCCATTTAGTATCACAGTGGATTTAAGTCTTTTATAAAACAATCCTGAGTCCAGACATAGCAATGAATCCACACTGAATTAATTATATGCTGCAAACTGCAAAATTCAATTCACTCTTTTCATTTTTCAGTCCTGAATGAAAAAGCAATTGAGGCAATGACAGGCTTGAGTGTTGACAACAGAATGGTTGTATTTCCCTGTGTAATTGCTCTCTCGTTAATTTTAACTGTTGAGAGCAGCTGCTAACAATTCTCTACCAGTTTACTTTATAACTAAAACAAAGTACTTGTTTAACAAATGAATTGACATTGTTTTCTGGAAAAAAATGGAAAAAAAGAAAATGTACAGTGCTATAGCAATGATTAATAACAATGCCTGTCATATATTCAAAGTAACACTGCTATAACCAGCAAGCAACCCCCGAAGTTAAAAGTCCAGACTTACCAGTAAGCACGGGTACAAGCTGTTAACCTTTTATTTGCATTGCTCCAGACTTCAGTAGTGCTTTCAGGGCTGTTCATGAACATCTGTAGTCATTTTAGATACTTTTGTAATAGTGTAAATGTTGACTGATGTGAGCTTGGATGATGACTTAAAAAAAAAAAAAAAGAAAAAAGAAAAACCTTTAAATATTGCTTTATGTGCAGACTTTTCTCCCTTTACTCTCATTTTACTGCAGTTAGCTTGCTAAGACAATCCTTAGCCTGGGCCAGTAATTGAAGAGAAGATTAATTTTTATAAAGGATTTAAACTTCCTTGATTGCAAAAGAAGAAGAATTGAGAAAGGAAGTTTTTCCCTGGCATTTAAATCCCTCCTGAAGTCACCACATCACAGCGCTGACACTGTCATGAGGGCAGAACTTCGTTGAGTCAGGCCTACTGTGCCTCCTGTTGCTGGGATGGCAGCTTCCAGCTTGTTTCTTAAATAGAAAAGCATGCATCTGCTCCTCAGAAGTTTCGGAAGCATCAGAAAGATAGCTAAGAATTACAAGTAAAATACAAGTTTTCTATAGGAAACAGCCTGGCAGTCCACACTTTGTTATTCACTTGATAAGCAGAGTCTTTTTGACAGTCCTAACCTTCTAAACTATAGGTCCTGCTGAGCCCAGCATGAGTCAAACGCTGGGTACCATCTGTCAGAGCTTTAGTGTTTTTTTTTTTTTTTTTTCCCTCTCTGCTTTTACTGCAATCTGTTAGGAGGAGTATGGAATAGAAGTTGCTTTTCTACCCTTAAATGAGAAAGCAGAGAAATTCAATAAGAAGCATTAAAGAAATCCTGCTGTTTCTGAAAAGCTTTGTAGACACTGGGCAGGAGGACAAATTATGCCATGTGTTCTTAAAGACTTTAAAAAAAAAAGTATATAACGTGCCTCAGGAAGTGTGTAAATCAAAATCTGAAACTCAAAACTGAAAACATAATTTTGAAATATTAAGTTATATGAACTGTGACTATACCAGGATTTTCGAAGAAATGCATCGTTCAAAGATTGCAGCAATTTTCCTATCGAAAGACTCTTACAGGATATTCCAAATTTCCCACTGATAGGCATTTAATGTGAGGAAGTGGCTGAGAAGAAACGCCCCCCCGCTGCTCTGTAACAGAATTGCCAAAAGGACATTTTTGTGTCTCATTAGTTTATATTCAGCCCTAAACTGGCACCTGTTCCACTATTAAAGTTTGCTGAAAGTTTGCAGATACAAATGAATATTTTTCTTTAACACATTACTAACAGTTCATCAAAATAGAGGGATTTGCAGGTTATTGGAGACATATGTGCACACATACAAACAGGCATATAGCAAAATAAATGCCCTGTTTTTCCAGTGCTGAGAGTCATGGTAGAAGATGTATGCATGGTTACCTGCCTAGATGCAGCTGGGATTGCCCTGACTGCTTGGACACAATCAGGTATTTACATATTGCAACCAGATTCTGAACAACCAGAGTGGTTGCTTGTACTTAACGAGGAAGGAGTGGAAAATTGTTTTGTGACTTTGGCTTTTGAGCTGGTGGTCTAGCAGTCTGTATCTTCCAGAGTAGCCTCAGGACTAAGATCATTCTGTATCAGCATTAGCTATTCTAGTTCTATACCTGTAAAGCCACTCTGTATGTTATAGACATCCTGAAGGTGGATGCTTAATAGCTTTCTTGATCAAAAGAGATGTTTTGCCCACCAGAATTTAGCACTGTAAGTCCAGCTCTCCCTTGTATCTACCGTACTCAATTTTCACGTGAAGTGATTGTAGTTGACCACAGAAAGTAATTGCACATGAACAAAAGTCTTGCTTGGAGAAGGCAGAAAACCTTAAGGAACAGACTTAGGTTTCCCATCACTTTATTGCATAGTTCTAGCTGCACTGGATGGCATCACATTATTTCAATTTGTGTTTATTTAGCTGAAGAGAAATGTGGCCTACTATGAATATAGATTGAAAAAGTTCTAATAAAATTTTACTGTCCTCTTACTGTGTCTTTAGTCATAGCAATTCCACATTGTCATTTGAAAAGGTCACCGTGTGATTTCAGTGAGCCGTGGACACTGCTCTCGCTGCAGGTTTTTGCTTGCGCAGTTGCGTGTGCCCGGGCAGAGCTCTCGCTGGCAGCACTGTCTCTGAGAGGTGAGTGGCAGGAGCCACAACTCGTGGGTCTCCTGTGTTTCTTTGTGTAAGAAAAGTCACGAGGAGGTACCTTTCAGGCCTGTGGAGGGGTAGTCTGCAAGTTTAAGGATATCTTTTTGGGCAGTTTTATCTGTGGTTGTTGTCGTCTCTGGATGCCAGCTGCTCCGTATGACTTGAGCATGGTGAGGTCTTGACTTGCCCTAGCAGGACACTTCTGTGGTGGTATATTAAATGCATATTTTACATTTTAATTATTACAATTATCATTCCTCCTCCTTGCATGTAGTTACTGTGGTAATAAACTAAGATAAATCACAGAAATCTCCTAGTCCTTGGTGTTGCCTGAGCACTGAGCAGTGGAAAGCTCCTTTCCTGAGTGGCTTCTAGCATAAGTGGATAGGACATGTGGAAACCAAAAAGAAAGTTAATGAGAAAGGAAACAATACAGACCGTGAGCAATGTGTTACCAACACCTGCGTAGTCACAGTTGATTTTTTAATTATATATGTTATATATATTTTAATTGGTATTTTTCCTGAGTGATATACTATAAAGCATGTATTTTTCCATAGTAGTGGATTTCTGTGTTAGCAGTGTGGCTGCTTAAGCTATTCATTCATTTGCTGAACAACATTTGAATATATATTTATTTATATATATATATACACACACACACTTTTTTTTTTGCTATGAACATCTTTGGTTAACTGTACTATATGGTTGATTTTGTGCCTAATTCAACATCTGCTGTAGGCTGTAACTTCCAGAAAGAGCTTTACTAGTTGCTTAACCACATGCCAATGTAACATGTGACAACATCAGCTTTTAAGCTTTTAAAGATGCATTGTGAGAGAAATAAAACATCTCTAGGTAGATATTTGAGAGAGGGTGAGCAAAACCAATAGGGTTTTTTTTCCTTTCTTTTTTCTTTTAATTCCCCTCCACATGCATCACAGCTGCAGTAAGCTGGAGCACCTGTTCTTTGCATATTCCTGCTGGTTTGTGCTGTTTGTGTCTGCTGTCAGTGGGATCCCAAGGGAGGTACAGAAGCTTTTTAATGGAACAAGAAAAGCTGGGAGTACATAGGATGTGCACTTGCACAGCAGTTGTCTCTCTCTTCTTAAAACGACCACACTTATGAGGCCAAATCACATTCTTTTGATATAATTAATGAAACTACATGAGAATGAATTACTCCTCAGCATGCTAGGTTGCTTTTGTGGGAAAGAAGAGCTTTTCTAGTTAAACTAATATAATAAGCGAGTATCACGTTATTCAACTTTTAAAGATGCAAATTGAAAACAATTTAGCAGTGGCTCTGGAGTGTTTAGCATTTTCTGACTGATTTGTAAGTGGCATTTATCTTAATAAACTAGTATTTGTGTTCCGCCAGGATTACTAGAAGCTGTGTATGAAGTACTGTTTGTTTTCCTATCGTGGCAGACCAGAGAGAGTTAATAATTATTCAGAACAGTGGCTTTTGTTAGTGAAAGAATGATATGCAAAATAGAATATCTTTATTCCAAACTGTATCTCAGGTGATGCAAGTACTGTTGCCTCTAAAATTATGTCTAAACTAACTAAATATTGGTAATTAGGTGTGATTTTGTAAATTACATGTTCTACTCCATGTTGAGAATAATTTCTGTTCTGCTGTTGTTCCTTAATGTCCTACAAACTTACTGGCTAAAATGATAGGTTTGAATGATTGGATCTAGTTGAATACCTAGTGAGTCAGCCTAACAGTGTTTATAGAATTGTAACACGTGATTTCAAATGAAAATCTGGATTATTTGAAAACTATGAATTTCTAGCAAAATAAAGCAAACAACAGCATCATAAGGCTAGTTCTTTACAGAGATACTAGCATGTTTATGGAGTAGAAAAAAAAACATGTCTTTTATGTCAGAAAATTATCCTGGTAGACTCTTTCTCCAACAATGGCGCATTCTTATGCCTTGCCATTTAAGGCAACCTGAAGCAATTAGTTTCTTTGTAAGCTTGGCAGTGTACAATTTTCATGCTAAGCAGGAATCTATGGACCATAATATGGGTGCCTTCACAACCAGAGCAACAGAAGAGCCCAGGCAATTCTGCACTGGTAAGGGAGAGCTCTCCCCTACCCTGGGATGCAGAAGGCAGTAAAGCAGAAGGGGCTGTAGATCTGCTCTGGAGGTGGATTTTCCTGGAAAGTTCTCATGTTCCATTAACTCCCAGAAGCACTGTCAGTTTTGAATCCTCTTAAATTTCCAGGGTTCTGGACAGAAGGAGGCCCACATGTTAGTCATTGTATGTGTCATGTTTTTGCTTGAAAGATGATGTGGTTTGCAGCACTGGTGCAAACCAAAGTATTGTTTTGCAGCAGTCTCTCACCTTGAGAAGAATGGATGGCAAGGATGATGGTGGGTAGAGAAAAACAGTGCATCATGGCAGTTTACAAATAGTAAGCCATTACTTTATTACTTTGTGCTGTGCTACATCTAGTAGCCTTAGTAGTCTTAGTTTGCATTAGTATATAAGCTAAAACAAAATTTTCCTTTCATCTCTATGCTTTTTATGGTCTGTAGTTTTGTAAATTACTGAAAACCCTGAACCAAGCTTGGATTTAAGTAATAATATCCATTCCCTCCTTTCTTCTCTCAGCTATTCATGATCACTAAGTTAATTCAGACATTTTTCTTGTACCTTGCTGGATTAATGAAAAATGCAGTTTCCTAAGTACCAAAAAGTGTCTGTCATTAAAAAAATAAAATGTTTCTCAAAATGCAGACATTTGCAGCTTATGCAACATGCTGATACAGAGCAGTAACACACCAAGGCTGTGGACTGTGCAATTTTTTTTGCCTCTGTTTCAATAAAAGTAAAATTCAGCAATTTGATTTGGTAAAACAATTGAGTAAAGAAGATGAACAAAGGAAGAAATACACCCCAGGGCATTTTTTACCTTTAACTTCATTTAATTTTATAAACTTGTTTTTATTACATATTTTTATAGCGTATTTCTAGATTGGGTTATTATTTTAAACATATTGTTATTAATAATTCCTGTACTGATTGTCGCCAGATCACCTTTCCATATTGGATAGACCCACTTAGGGATAATTATTATTTACTACTTTTATATTAGAATTGCACAAGTCTGGCTCTTCCTTAAATACTTAAGGCAAAGGAAGACTCATCTAGTCATGATTCCATAGTCATTAATTTCAATGGCAAAACTACCATTGATTGAAAGAACCTTGAGGCCTCATGCTGTATACACTGGGTGATGTTTCAGAAGACACGAAGTAAAAATACCTTTTCTGGAAAAAATAAACTAATGCAGCTTTTTCTTTTTAAAGCTAAAATCACTCTTCAAGGTTAATCTGTGTCCCGAGCAAGTCAATTTTTACTTAAATATTAAAAGCAATTAATGAAATCCTTTTAGATTGCAGTCTGTGTAAATCCCAACAAATACTTCTGAGGTGCACTAGAATCTTCAGTTGTAAAATCCTTTAATAAGTAGCTAACTGAACCTCTAAAATTTGTTGACAGATTAAATGCCATGAAAGCATTTTATAATGAAACCTACAAAATAGATGTTTGCTTTACAGTATCATATGTCATACGGTGTTATATGTACCACTTAATTCAGCATGGACTTAAGCGTTTTCTGTGCATTTTTCATGTCAGATGACATAAGGTTCCTTTTAGAGGTATGCGGTGATTAAATTTACATGTGACTGGTAGAATTAAAACTGATATTTGACTTTCAGTCTTATGCAAATGACTAGCATGCAATTTGGTACCAGTAAAATTACTGACCTTTCAAATGTTCATTTGGCTTCAAGTATCCAGTGGGACCTATATAGGCATTGCTGTCTATATTTTATATCACTACATAAAGCCTTAGAATAGGTTGAGTTCCTTCCTTCCAATGGATACTGGTAGGTATATTTTAATACGCGTCAGGAGTTACTGATCTGTGATAAACTTTCACATTTTTTTACACAGTTTTCATTCAATGAGTTGCTCAGTCTGCTTTGGAAAAAGTGTATCCGTACTCCAAAACCACCTTAATTAATATTGTTGAGACAAATTCCTTTGCATATTTTTTTTTAATCTTGCTGGTTATATCTTTCTAGAATGGTCTACAAAATAGATCTGTTTTGAGAAGAGTGTTTGTCAGGTCATCTGCTAACTGCCTGAATTTCCCTTTAATGTTTTTTCAAAGATGGATTGAAAATAAGAACCTCGCTGTTAAGCAAGAGCCACTTTCTGAACCCCAGACATTCAACAGACAGTTTTGAGTGGTGTACTTGGAGTTTGTCTGCTTGCTGGGTTTTTCTGAATAAGATGGGAAGGATTTTTTAATAATTAAAAAAAAAAAAAAAAGAATTAGTTGTATCTTCTAAAAGAAGTCGTGAAAGTGGATGAGTAAAGTTTTCAGAAAAGGTTGTTTCGTATGAATTTTATTATAGTCCAACTAATACTATATTGAATGAGGTGGATAAGAGAAAATAGACAGTATCTGCTAAATAAATGTATGAGCCTTGTTTTATATTCATTATTTTAACTGTTGATCCTTCTATCCATATTTAGTCGGTCTTGCCTATTAAATGTATATTTTTAATTCCAAACTTAAATTTTGTTGACTGTCCAGTATGAAACAGGCACACATGATTTTTATAGTAAAAGGAAGAGTAATCTGTAAAGCAGCTGCAGTTATAAAATATGGTTTGAACACAGTCAGAAATGCTAAACATCTTGGTCACAACACTATCTTCCTAAGAAAGAGCACAACAGAATCTCCGTTCTCTTTGCCTGGTGCAGATCTGGCGGCAGCGCTAACTACTCTGTCTTGCCTCTCTTTGACACTTTTTTTAATTTCTTCTGTAGGGCAGACCATAGGCTGATTCAAATTATCCTAGGTTTGTAACAACAGTTTTAATAACATAGAGCAGCTGAATATCTGCTTCAGCATACTCTTTTCACCCAAATACTGATTTTTTTACTATCAACCTAAATAAAGTACATGTTTTCAAAAGTTACTATTTAAATTTAAAATTCAAGGCATTAAGAACAAGCATGAAAGGAGAAAGTCTGGGGAGAAAGAGTGAGAGACAGAAAAGGAGTCTGCTTTATCCAGCAATGATGAATAGGATTAGAAATAGGAATAAGATTGAGCTCTTACCTGTCTTTTATCAGCTTGCTCTTTTTGCTGATTAATGGAGCTAAATCCGTTGTTCAGAGGTGTTTGTTTTAATCATCTGTGGTGCCCAGTTTCACTCTGTGACTTGGTGGACATTAATTTGCTGTTAAGTGCTCGGTTACCTGCTGGAACACATGATGTGCCCGAGTAAAATAATAGGAGCAAGTTATTAACACTTCAAGGTTGACCCGCCCTTTATCCCAGAATTCTTCCTCTACGTCTTATTGATCTGCCTCATGCAGCTTTTTGTCACCTGGGAATTAACAATTCAATGTTTTATTTGACCATTTATCTCTTTAGCAAAATTGTTGCAATCTCTTTGACCTTTTAAAATGTTTACGACAAGGTGTTTGCAGTTAATTGCACCCATAAAAGACACAAACCCTAAGATCAGGTCTAGGAGCTGCAAAGAGCTAAGCCGGGCTTCCCTACAAGAATGTTTTGAGCTATGATGGGAGCGTTTTGTGTATTTGCCGTATAATTAGCAGAGAGTAAAGATTTCCAATTCCAGGAGCACTGATATTCAGGAGAGCGACTTGTGCCCTACCGCCACAAAAATAATCCTGCTCTGCTCTGCCTTCCTACTGCTTTTTTCTAGGGGGGATGGTAGGGGTGGAGGAGGGTGTCTTGTGGATGGAGGAGCATCAATTGAGGGTATAAAATATTTTAAGAATAAAATTATTCATTAGAACTCTATTTCATAAGTAGATGTGGATATGTTTTTTGTTGTTGTCATTGCTTAGTATTGGTGCCTTCTGTGTGCATCATCTCAGCACTAGTTTTGCTGTAGCCAGAAAGTACTTTTGGCTGAGGCTTGTGGGACAGGACTACCAGGTTTGGTATTGCTTCTGGCAGTGCTTTCTTGGAGTAACTGCTGAGGTGTGTCCGACCCCACGGGCCAGCGGAGGTGGTGGCCTCCTGGAGCCTTCTCTGTGCAAAAGGCCCAGTTTCACGTAGGGAAGGAAATTGAGAGACTTTCACCCGGGGATGCCAGGGCCTGAGGGAGCAATAGACAGAATGTCTCCTGATGCCATTTTAAGCACCCCAATAAGTTGCCATTCTGGTATAAATCTCCATCCTGCCAGTAGAATTAATAGGGTTAGCCTGGTTTTCTTAGCTGCTGAACTAGATTACGCTTTCTACCTTGTGGATCCGAAAATAGGAATGACTGTGCTGTACAAAATACTGAAATTATGTAGTAAGTAAGTGTAAAGAAGTGAGTTTGGTATCAGAGCTATATGAAATTTTACAAAACTAGAAAATGGACTCAGTAATACTGATACTGGGAAAACAAACCCAGTCACTGAAGAATCCTTGAATTGTTTTCATAACTAGTAAAATATTTTTATGTATGTTCACGAGTGACTAATTATAGAAGTCTATTTGTGCCATGTATATACTGCTGCTCTCATTTTATCAAAGTAAAATGGAGTTCTGTGGCTTGGCCAGCTGTGTATTTCCCAGAGCTAACCCAGCACATGTTCAGTGTACTTTCCTGTAATTTTCAAGGCCCCACTTTAAATGATAAGGCCTGAGGTGCTTGGCTTATTCACATCTGCTGCTTTCCTGGAGGTCAATCAAACAGTTCTTCATTCAAGAAGTAATGGGGTCTTACAAAGGAAAACAATTATTTCACTTGAAATCTATTGATCTGGTTTCTGTGGTTCATGTGGTGTTTTGGGTGCAGAACAGTTGCTTGAAACAATTTGAGATCAATTCAAGTGTAACTGAATCAATAGATAACCATAACTGAAATGCACTAGTCTTGTTTTTTTATAAGAATATATTCAATCCTACTAGTAGTAATAGGAGAATGCTAAGGGTGATCAAAATAGAATGTCAGAAGCTTTTTTTATATTATTGAAAGCTTCTAGAATCAAATTTCAGCCTAAAGGAAAGCTGAGACATAGTATTATGAAATATAATGATTTTGTATTTTAGATTGCATTTTTAAAAGAACTTTCCAGAGAGTGGGGTTTATTCATTTTTGGTTCTGAATACTAAGTTCATCCAAAGCTAAATCTGCTACATTAATCGCATTGTCAAAATGTTGATATCTTTAAATAATATTGCTGTAAGATTTACCTTTTAAATTAATTTATTTTCACAATGAACTCTTCTGCTAGAAATTTTTGATTTTTTTTAACCAAATCTTGTTTTATATTTTCAGCCCAGTCAGTTTTCATTTTGCTCATTTTTTCTATTTACTCCAGTTCTGTTTTCTGTTGAGAGTTTGTTCAGGCAGAAAATTCCCGACTATTCAAAAGAAGTTAGAAAACAATGGAGAGGAAAGTCAGTCAGGGTATCAGAAGATGTGCTCTGACATTAACCCTTCATCCTCTGCCAGAGCACTAACTCACAATAAAACAAAGGGATCAGGAGGAGCTTTGGCTAAAGCAGTTACTAACCATGAGAGATAATCATTTTGTTCTTCACTTAAAAGAGTGGTTTGAAAATCTTTCCTGCAGTATGCTGGGTCTGGTGGATACCAAAATAGGCATTTTCAGCCCCGCAGAATGTTTCTGCAAGTTATGTATTCTGAAGGGATGAGAACTTTGTAAGATCTATGGGAGGAGGATCATAACTAGTTTTTTGAATCCCCCATTTCTGTGGGAGAGAACAACTATCAGAAAAAAGCTCACTAATGAAATAAGTAGTGAAAGACAAAAAGATTAAAAGCCCTTTTATGCTTTTGTGAATATATTTTAGCTGAGAAACAGTAATGCTTTTGAATCCTCCTACCTTGCTTTCCTAAATCAATGATTTGACAAAAGATTGGTAATGGATAGGAGACAAACTTGCCACACTACAAATGTACACTGCCATAGATTTTCACAAATGACTAGCAGATTTTTAGTGAGGCTTAGGCAAATTTTTGAATGCATAATTGCTCATGAAAGGTGTGTTTTGCGTATGTGATGCTCAGATAAATCTGCTTGTTTTGCATGCAGAAACGCCTTTTATTTGCAGAATACTGGATACCTCAAGGCAAAAAATATTGCATTCAGAGCTGAGATTAATTTAATGCTGTGAATCGTGGTAGTGTGAACTATCTTAAAATATTCAGATTCAGGGAGATGCTTCAGATATTCTCTGAATTTAGTTGATTGTTAGGTCTGCCTAAACTTAGCGATTTCAGCAAAATGCTCCCGCAACAATATTGCTAACAGCAGCGACTCTCAGCAATGGGAGCACCAAGCGAGCTGTGATGTAGTTGGCTCCAAGAGCTTCTCTTGGAGGTCTGAGAGTTACATTTGCTTCTGGCACACTGGGTAGAGTAAGAGCTTCTTTTGGTGGGCACGGCCTCTACACTGTTGTCTGCTCTCCACTGTGGCAGTGGCCATGGCTGGACTTAACCCAGGCAGTCAGTGTGTCCCCTGTTCTTAGGTGATCTGAACTTGCAGATGGGAGAAGGCATAAGGTTGTATTTCTGGATCCAGGACATAAAGGGAAATGTTCCCAACTTCATTGCAAACAACACTGCTTTTAGCTTCTGTTCACAAGAGTTTGAAGCATTAGTCATGGTGATGAGAGTGGGCAGAGGTGAAAATCCTCTGCAACTGGGTGGTTTATCCACTTTTTTTTTTTTTTTTTTTTTTTTTTCTGGCAAAGAATAACTAGCCAGTGTTTTTTCCAGGAAGCAGTTAGAGCTTCCCCAGGACCTCAGGAGTCACCAGAAATTTGTAATTCGGGGAAGAAGAACAAACAGCACCGTTCTCCCAAGGAGGTAGGGGAAGGAGGAGAAAAACCCTACCAGCACAGGGAAAGGAGAGCAAAACAGAACCCCAAAGCACAAGCTCATACTAATACCAGCCAGCTTCCCACCTGCCTGCAGGCCAGGAAGACGACAAAAGATAGTTCAGTCATGTGGCAAAAGTTCAAATTACAATAAAAACACCTCAGTCCATCAACTATTGTAAAATAAAAGGAAGGAAAGATGACCAAAACCCTGTTAAGAAATGCAGCCGTATACATCAACAGTAAAGAAGATACTACCAAAAAGAAATTGTGCTATTACAACACTTCTATTGATGTTTTTTTGATCATTAATATAGGACAGCGACTTTCTGTTTGTAAAGTGAACTTTATATTTTTATAGACATTGTTTCCTCTCAGACTTATCATTAAACCCCAGTTGGGTGACTTAGCTCAACTGTGTTCTAGTGAAAAGTATTGGAGAACTAGGTGAGAGATGAACAGAGTCAGGTAGAAGGGGAGAAAGAGAGGATGGGGAGGAAGGAAGATTACAGTAATAGTCCAAGTAATAGCTGTTAAAAAATCACCTTCTGCAAAGTGTTAGTGCCCCTTTTCCCAGACAGAGCAGTGATAAATCCAGTCTTCAGGCTGAGCTCAAATAAACCATGTGAAAACATGCTAAGTTTACAATCCGTTTAACACTCAAATGGGCCAACGCTTCCATGTGAATTAGCTAGTTTTGATCATGGCAAGATGTTGGTTTTGCAACACTGTTCACTCACCAATTCCTGAGAATTGTTAGATTAGGGAACTGCTAGATTATGAGAGAATGATGAACAGCTCCTGTGACATTAAACAATGGTGGTCTCGGCTGGGCTTTTAGAAAGATGCATTATTCAAAAAAAAATAATGCATTCACTCATCTCCTCCTGCATTGGAGACTAACCTTCATAGTTCTGCTCCTCATCATTTTATTTGCCTCTGGATGTGACTTTCTCTAAGTTTAAGGAGAATCTTCTATGCACATCTCTTTATGGTATGTCCTGCATGAGTTATTCCAGAAGTGCTGCAGTGTGGAATAGATAGGAATGATCTGCAGTGCAGAATGAGGTGAAGAATCATCCTTATGAATGTGGCTGTGGAAGTGAGAACTGCATTGGATGTTTTCATTTAACATACCAAATGATATATCACAATTCATTTAGACTACTACAAAGACTAATTAGAAAATCAGGTATCATAAGGAGTAGTGAATCTTATAATTAGCCAGGATTTAAAACCTGACAGAAAATCAAGATGTTGAGGGTTATAGTGTGAAAGAAGGTACTTTCCTGCTCAGCCACTTCATGGGTGACCAGATAAATGCCATGTCAGGGTAGGCCGCTTTCCTCTTTGCACTTTCCTTGGTTGCTCTAAGCACACAAGTAGCGTAGCTCACTTGATGAGCTGCCCTTCTGGCATAAGGAGTTAAGTGGTAAGGATAGCTTATTAAACCAACATTGATGTCTTTCTCCATTGTATGTTGTGAGAGAGAGTTATCAGGGCTGTGACAGTTAGGTCTTATGTTGTTTATTGCATGGAGCTTGAAGGAATGAAGTGGGAATGATAGATGAGCAGTATATCTTGTGGTTCTCTGTGTATTGGGCAGGTGTCCTAGACCTCTGCAATCTGCAGTTGGGTCACATAAATCCTAGGACAAGCCCAAGTCATTCTCATTGCACCCCAGAACAGTCCGTAACAAATGACCTTTGATTTAGATATAAGCATATGATAGTCACAGAAGTCAGCCCAAGGCAGTTTATAAATATTTGCTAGTCTGAAATTAGGGTGAAGATTGGGTGAGGTAATTTGAACTTGTTTAGATATGATTTAAAACTTGTTTTTTCATTTTCCAAAAGGTTATTCTACTGTACTCAAAGTAAGACACTCTTCATAAATATCAACTAGTTGATTTTAGAAATTGTTGTACAGAGAAATATTAAAATCAAACTGAGTTAAAACTCGAGGAGTTTAGGAAGATTTCCTTCAGGATAAGTCATTCAGGGAGACTTCATACCATGTGTTAGCCTTGAAATGCTGACCATTGCATGCCTCCCAGAAGGACACAGCAGAGAGAGAACAGTTGTCTTAAGTTGCCTGAGAGAGACTGAAAATTGGGCACTGTCAGAATATACAGATATGTAATATGAGACAGAAATGGCATCTCCTGATAGAGGAGGGAGAGCTACTGGTGGCATTAAGGAATACACAGCAGAAGTTGGAAATTCCTGACCTTCTCACAGGAATAGATTAAGTGCCCTGTCCCAGACTGAGCGTTCAGAAGGTAGCAGCAGGTGGGAGCAGAAAAGGGTAGGGCACACACAGAACTGGTGCTAGTGAAACCTCGACTTTCTACTGTTCCCAATTCCTAGTGTCATGATCAGAAGGTGACAAATGCTCCCTTCCTACAAATTTAATCAAGTGTAGGATTTCAAACAAGAGTTAGGAACAAACCATATAGTTGTTCTATAATGTCATTTTAAAATGGCTGTAAGGTTGAATGCCCGTACCTAACAGTTTCATAACTTAATCTGTTTGAATTTCTTATGCATATACATTACATATGTTATATGCGTGACTTACCCTGTCTATGAGTTTTACCTGAAACTTTTAAATTCCCATACTTGACACTTTTTCTTGAGGAATAATTCCCATAATACTGTTATCCTTAATTTAAACGATATTATGTGAAACAATGCTTAATGTATTTTTATTTGAGAGCGGATACTAGCCCCTTTGAAGGGACCGTACCTGGGAAGGTGTAACTTCTGGACTAAGAAAGACCTGCTCTTGGTAAAGCTGGAGGGAAGGAAGTTTGTGACGTATCCTGCCCAAGAGCCGTGTGTTGCACAGATGGCTGAACGGTCTTACGGGGCGGAAGTCAGATAATTCTGTTTCATGATCAGCTATTTGTCTGCCACCTCTTTGATGTGGAAGTACTGTAGCAAGTACTTAATAATTTACATACAGTACAGTATAGCCAAATATAAATGATGCATTATTCTTCCATTTAGCCCCATTTGAAATAATGATTACCAAATCTTCCATTTATCATTTATCAGCATTGTGATTATTTATACCTTTTGCTGAGTTTACAAAGTAATGCATCAGTCGTCAAGAAGCTGAGTTGCACTTTACTGATTTATAATGGATATTTTAGTGATCACTGCTTGATCCTTGCGTTGTTTAACTTGTGAATATGTGAATACTGAGCTAGAAAGGGAAGCCAGAAGATATGGTGCCAAAACTAATGCTGAAAGAGATAATCCTCCTTTTTTTTCTTGTTTTGCATTACTGAATTTTACTGTTGTAATTTATACTTAAAGGCTGTATTATAAAAAGGAAGGAGTATGCTGATAATTTTACTAATGAGCCTGAGAAGGGCTTTTAAGTAAGTGGGCGAGTAAGGACAATGCCTTTTTCTGTGTGCTAGTGAATGGTTCATCCACAGTAGGTTTTCCACAGAGTTTGACCTCAAACCTAGCCAGCAGTAGCATTGTGCCTTCCTCAAACTGTAATAACTGTTAAAATTATTTGAAAGGAAAAATCACAGAATAGGTACTGTTATGGCTATTGATAGCTTTTATATTTTAGCACTGTGCAACCTTCTGTTGTTTGGACTCAGTGAATTGCTTTTTTTCGTTAAAAATTCCACTAACGGTAGCAAAATGAAAAAAGTGTCTTTCTGGAGATGTATGTAATGTATAGATCCCTGGCCTTCCACCATATCCACTATCCTTATTAACATTTGCTCTGCTAAAAGGAAAGAAGATTGAACATAAAAAAACCTGAAGGTCGCCCACACAGTTGTCTCAATAGCAATCTGTGTGACTTGAACCCTGTTGAGGAAAAGTAATTACCCTTTGGCTTCTGCTGACCTCAACTAACCTTTGCTGAAGAACCAGAGAAAATAAAGGCTGACCAACAGCCTGCCCTTCCTGCCCTGTGGTTAACCTGCTCTGGGAATGAGGAACACCCTCCACAATAGCATGTGAAAATGTTGCCATGGAAATATTGTTGGAAGAAGAAACAAAAATCTATTACAATTAATAGTGTTTTATTAGGTGACTCCTAGAGAACTGTTTAATCCATGGAAGTTGTGCTATCTTAAGATCAGGGGTTAGAAAATTCAGGAGGGATGAGAGAGGAAGGAGAGCGAGCCTCTTTAAAAATTCAAGTGCTGCTGACAGAGCTAGAGTGGTTTGCATGAGATAAAGTAATTGGTTATATCTTGCAAACTTTAAATATGGGAAGTGAAAGAGACAAATAAATGCGATTACAGTAATTACAAATGCTAGCTGTCCGCCGCCTCAGGAAGGGGGCTGAGACACAAATGTTGTACTTGCTGCTGTTTGGCAGACTGGGTTGTTCATCTCTTCCTATTTTTCATACTCCTCAGTTCTTCAAAACTGGGCCCTATAGTGCTTTCGTTGTGATTTTCTGCTCTTTTCTTTCTATTAATTATATTTAACATCTAACATTACAAAATGTTACATTTCCATTAAAATCATTGGCCTAGTTAGGTTTGGTTTAGGCAGAGTTTTGTGCTGTTCTTTTCCTTCAGTAACTGGTAGCTTCAGTTGGAGCTGACAGAGCTGCACATTTTCAGTAGTGTAACAAGTTTTAACCTTTTCTGTTATTTGGCTACACAAATGAACAAAAATTGTGTAGACATTAAAAATCTACATGTTGATGACCTACACTATTGTACTTTCTAGTGCACGATAAAGCATTTCAATTGATTCCGTATTGGACATTTCCTTATGAATGCACAAATTGCAATGTGTTAATGTAAGAAAAAGTTTTAAATGCATGTTTACTCAAGCCATTTTAAATTACCTTATTTCTCTTAAGAGAAATGAGAAATCTTGCAAGATTCAGATTGAGGTATTAATACGTAATTGTATGTGTATGTTTTCTAGTAGAAAATGAATTAACAAAAACACTAATCTTTTAAAAATGATGCACAAAGTAATGTATCAGCTTCCTTTCAGTCTGCTTTCAAAAGTGCAGAATGTTTTTCCTCAATATTTTCTATGTTTTGTCTCTCAGTAGCACAGCTGTGGATTTTCACCATGACAGTGCTCTTCAGGTTAAGTGTATTTTGAAATGGTAGTTTGAATAGGGAACAGAATAGGATAGAAACTGGAGGGAAACAAACTTTTATTTGGGAATGAAAAAGACCTGTATTGCAAATGTGGCCCTTTTCTTAACCGTTTCCAGGATTATTCAATTTCTAAAGTTTGCTTATTGTTTGAATTCACAGTGCACTCTGTCTAGGAATAGATTTGCACTGGTGATAATACACCCCAAATTTTGTATATGAAACCTCAAATTAAAACTGTCTTTTGCTATATTTATTTCTAGTTATGTGAATATTTAAATGGCTTTGGTCAGATCGCTTTCACTACGTGAACCTGTATTTCGTGTTATCTGAACAGTTGAGGTCCTGGATCAAAGCAATATATTTTCATTAATTTTCAACAATTATTTCTATGTTGTTGACTCCAAATGATTGTATGCTCGTATAACTCACCTGGTTACAGTGCTGTGGCAAACCATTACCTGTTTCATTGACAGTTTCACTATTCCCCTTGGATTAGTGCCAAGATTTTCATGTTAATCTTTTTCTGTTTCCAAATGCTCTGGGTCCGTGGCATTCTGACTGAAGCTCAGAACAAAAATCAAGCAAGTCCATCATCACATGTGGAGTTTCTGTTGCTGCGTTTACTGGAGATAGAAAAACAGGAGAAGAATTACAATGTGTTACTCAAAGGTAAGCATATGGATAGCCTGTTCTGTTCTCAGTACTTGCAGATTTTGAGAAATGTCTTTAAAATATACCTATCATATTATTCTAGATTAAAAGTTGTCAATAAGTGTTTTCATCTTCACTTGTGGATTATGTTCGGTCATCTTTTAGTTGGAAAAAGAAAAACCACTTCTTTTTTCATTTTACTCTGACATAATTCTAAGGCTTTTAATGTCTGAATGCAACAAGATTTTAACTTGAGGGATCTATAAAGACAGAGGACTAAGAGAACTAAGAAACGTTAGTTGTTACTGTTGTTGAATGCAAATGAATGATTAGCTGGCTAAATTATGAATGAGCTGTAGATACTTATTCTGCTTTATAGTGTGTTTCTTATATTCATTCTCTAAATTGTATTATTGCCTGTCATCATCAACTTACTGGGGAATTAAATAGATACTCTGTAATTAAAGTGTTTTTTTTTTCACTGCAGCACTTCTTTTTTTGATATGACCGTACAGGTGTATGTTATGTTATGCTAAGTATAGTATAAGTTAAATAAAGGATGTAGGTAAGTAATATCAAAGCAAAATATTACCAGAAATGTTCTTAATTGAGCTGCAAAGTCTGATCACATGCAATCACATTCTTTAAAAACCTAAACCATATTTTTCCTTAAATTACATTTGGTTCATATATTGTTGATATTTTCCCCATAAAACAGAAGAATATAGTTTAGTAACTATTCATGAATCTCGCTACCATATTATCATATATATATGGTTGAAAATCAGGAATGAAATTATTTCTATTATTTCTATATTACTCTGAACTGACGAATTCTTAGACATATATAGAATACAAAGCTTCTAAGTACACTGCAATTGATCCAGCATTGCAAAACTGTGTGTATTTAACTAGTGGCCTCCTATTGTTCTGTAGCATTATCTAAAAATACTATGCCTCTTAATAACAAGACTAACAATATCATGATTTAGTTATTGTATTAATGGTACAGGGAGAAAAGAGACACATTTCAGTTATTAATGACAGTTGTAGCAGAAACAGTAATTATAACAAGCTTACTTCATGGCAAACTATATAATATTAAAAGTACTGATTGAACATCTGATTCTCAAAAATTTTAAATACAGTCTGAACATCCAAGGCATTGCAAAAATGTTTAGGATTTAAAATGGCAATTTATACAAGTTACCGAGGAAGTATTTATTATAAAATAATACGGCATTTATGTAGCATATTACTGTCACTTTAAAGTAATCTGCTAGATATTTATTAATAACACAGCAAAAAAGCATTGGATATAGTTTGGATAACTGTTTATTAGTAGCTTACATCACACACACAAAAAAGGATAAGTAAATCTTTATCTTGAATAGTTTTGTTTTTAAATCAACAGCAGTGTTAGATATCCTAAAAGTTACCATAGTCAATTAAATACCTTATAATGCTGTATCCCTGGTAATCCAATTTATAAAACTATATTCTCAGCAGAAAGTCCTGGGGTACATGGTAGTTCTCTTCAGTAAGCCCTTTCTGCTTTTTCTTGTCAAGAAGCAGTGGTAGTACATTTTTATCCTGTTGATAATTTGACTCTCCTTAAACTATTTCTTGTTGACCCACTGGATTGGTCTTTATTAGGGTGGAGGTAGCTGGAAGATTGAAGGACTGCAGACCATATATCATTCTTCCTTTTTTAATGTGCCTTAATATTCAACATAGCATCATTATTCTGAAGCAAAAAGAGAAAAGCTGGTCCATCATATATTCCACACATTGCTAGTCTTTCCTTTATGTCCTGCAGTGCCAGAGAGGGGGATTATTGCTGCAGAAAAAAAAAAAAATCTGGCCTTAGTGTAGGAATAATCACTGCAGTCCGACTCACCCCCACACCTCTTTCTCTTTCTCTCTCTCTCCCTCTGTTTGAGGCCCCAGCTGATTCAGTCTGCATCCATCCATACATAAATCATTGCCCTTATTCTATTGGTTACATGGTACATGGCAAGTATTGATTTTTTCCGTTGCCTCATTGCTGGAGAACCCATGTTTTTTGTGAGACTGAAAATGCAAAATTTTTTGCCGGAGATCTTGTCAAGGTACAAAAATGACAAGCGAGGAGGGTGCTATTTTAAGGTTTGTGTGATTTGAAAAAAATCCACCTTCTCTGTCCTACTCTACAATTGCCTGTGTCCCAAAAAGTGGAGGCTGGTTTAATCACTACTGCTTTAGGTAGGCTTAGTGGCTAAGCAGCCGGAGAATAAGTAAACAGAAGCAGGGCCTGATCATGCTGAGAATGGCATTGCTTATTTCTTAAAAGTTTAATTATCTTCTGAAATGTTAACAGAAAGATGAGAAAGGATAATGATATTTTAAGGGAAGAAAGGAATCCTTAGCACAATAGGATACCATGGTATAAAAGCAGACATATTTTTATTCCGATCTGCATATTGCAAAAATATGATACTGGGTTTAATTCTTGAGAGAGATCTTTATGGCATTTTGAAGCATATTTGCTAACCTTTTATCAGTATGATTGCTGTATTGAGTTAGTCTTCCTCAGCATTAAAATTTGCCTGAAATGCCTCACAAAGATGGCACCTGGCTTCCTCAGAAAATATTTGAGGAATAGGAAGAATAATTACGAGATTTATTTTAGTTCAGTCAACCAATTCCTTGTTATAAGCCTCGCTCTTACAAGGAACCTAGTCCAGAACTACTGAAGTCATCAAAAAACATTTTCACTGATTCAGTAGGTGCTGGATCAGCTTCAGATTACACAGAGGCCAGTATTTTCCTGTGTGAGATACCATTGCTTTCCTCCTCCTTTAAGAAAAGGTAAAATAAAATAGGATGGGCGGGTATATGCAGATATAGAATTTTATTTTATTACTTATTACATATTTTAACTCAAATGTATGCAAATATATATGTGCTTGCTTTGATACGTGTAATGCAAAATGACCAATGCCGACCTCACCCCCCACTCTCGATTACTGTATTTTGCTTTTTTATTTTTTGAAAGCCACTGCCCCTTCTCTTCTGTATTCTGTATACCACTTTTAGACCTCAGTCTTCCTTCAAATGATGTGTAGACTCCATTTAAGTCATTGTACCTTGTTTCTGCCAATTGCACTTCCTGAGTAGCTCATATTTTCTATAATTTGTGCAAAAAAAGCAAATGTCTTAATAATACAGCTTTTGAGCTCTTGTGCTTTTGGGGTTGTAGAAATGGGTGATAAAGCTAAAATTATTAGTAGAGAATCTCCAGCCAGAGCCCATTGTTTCCTATACAGGCCGTATGGAGGCTGGATGTGCAGTGTGCGACACTTGCTCCAGTGCGGAAGCGGGGCTGGATGACTTGCCCCTTGCCCTAGCAGGCACCGTTCCTGTGCAAAACAATCCGTGCTGACCAAAGCTTTGGGTCATCTGGCACGTCCTTGTGAAAGTGATTGTGTAGAAAGGGTTTGTTGCAAGTCTGGATATTAAGCATTGGTACCAATCCTTTGGTTTAAGTTCACTCTTTTCAGCTTTACTGTTTTTAAGAAGGGGGGTTATTCAACTAGCAGGGATATGCTTTATAAGCCTAGCACTGGTATTTCAGTGATTAAAACACAAAGAGAAGACATAAAATAAGTAGCAGGCTAAAGTGAAATAATAGCAGTGGGCTTTCATCTGTTTCTTATGGAGTACGAGGATACAACATGCTTTCAGATTTTGTTGCTAGGTTCATATGGATATTCCATGAGTTGATCAGTCTTTTTTTTATTCCTTTGATTTTTTTTCTCCTTCCCCTTTCCAATCACGCAGTGCATTTCTGTTGGCCTTTTGTATGGAAGGCTGGATGCTCTCCTCGCTAGAGTCATCGGGCGCAACACACTCCCCAGGCCTGAGATACCGGCTGCGGTACTGCCCGAGGTTGATTCTTAGTATGCCTCGAGTTCTGTTGTTACCAGTCACAGCAGTAAGACAAGTAAGAACTTGCTCAATTCACTGACGGAGACAAGAATTGGTTTTATTCAGTGCATTTTTGTAGTAGAACTTGCTGCACAAATCCTTGCTGGAAGCTCCTCGACATGGTGCCAGGTTGTTATTCTTGAGAGCTTAATGATCCCGAATCAGAGGCTGCTGTGCTTGGGTTTGAACAAGGGAACACCTTAGATTTTCTCCTCCCTCAAAATGGACATAAATCACTCTGAGTCCTGCAAGAGTCCTGCCAGTGTGTTTATAAAATATCCAGTTGTTTTCAGAAAAAAAATGGAATATAGAGAGTGTGATACCAGAGGATGAGATCTAGATCATATGGTGGAGACCATACCCATTTCTCTAGAGGAACACGGGCAGTTATTTGAAGCATAGTGGAATTTTCTTCATACCGCTCAGAGGCTGCTTTTCCATCCTGGTTTGTGACACGAAGGTGGGTCTAGTGCAGCCAGGTCAGCCAACCCCTTTTGTAAATCTCTCTTGGAGAAGGGCAAACACTGGCCCTTGAAGGTGGGCATGGGAATTCATAAATAACAAGGACAAAAGGTGAAGGAGATTTTCCCAGTGACAGACAACAGTATTATCTTTGTTGAAAACATAAATGGAAAGAAAAGACTCCTGTTACGTAATAATATGAACTGAAGACCAAGTTTTTGTAAGATACAGGTGAAGCGGTCAGGGAGGGCTGACCAGTGGCATTGCCTGCGTACAGAGGGCAGGGAGGCATCATCTCCAGTGATGGCAGGGCAGAGCACCCAGGGCAGCAGCACGTCACAGCTCTGTGGGGTGTTACACTAGACCCACAGTTAGCATGAGCTGCAGACTTAGCCGGCACCAACTTTCCTGATCTCCATTTCACCCAGCTTTACTGACTTTATATCCCTGCAGTGCTCACCACTATTATAAAATAAGTCTTACTAGTATCTCCCTTTCATAGGTGAAGAAATCAAGTGACAGCAAGAGCTGGTATTGAAGTTGAGGGTGTTTTTTAGAGCTCTTGCTTGTGACATGCATGTAAGAAAAATTGTTAAGGAGCAGTTCTTACATACGGAGATCTGACCCCTATAATGCAGTCAAGGGCAAGTGAGTTCTTTAGTGATTTGCTTAGCAAGCATCAGTCACAAAAGCATCTGGCTCAGCTCAAACGTGTACATTGCCTTTTCTCAGAAGCGTGCGTGTATATATGAAGACAACAGAGAAGGAAATAGCAACATAAGTCTTTTTTTGGAGGAGGAGAGTCTGCCTCTTTCTGCTTTTCTCAGCCTATTTTTGTGTAAATCACTCTTTTATACCTGGCAAATTAGCTGCGCTCTCTGAAACGTGCTGCAGGAAGTCTGTTGCAGATATACCCAGTTAAATAGGAGTGTAATCCAGTGCCACTTCATTTAACCGACACGGAACGGTGCATAAGATCCCAGAAAAGTTATTCAGCAATAATGATAAATTCCATCCACGTGAAGACAAAAATACCTGCAGACTGTACACTTGAAGCTTGGAGTTGCGATAAAATGCAGGGAAAGGTTATTTTACCTGAATTTATCGCTTAGCAACCAAGAATCTACCTCCAGAGAATGCCCTTGTGTGGGTTACCAGGGAACTGAGGGTGACAATTACCCCACAGCTGGCCCAGAAATCTGCATACCCTTTAACCTCGGTCAGCTGAAGGGTGGGCTGGTGACAGCTAACAAACAATAGAAACGCACCCTAATATTTTATTTAAGAGCTGAGGGAAGCCACAGCTGTATGGATCGTTCAGCCAGCTGGATTTAACTGTTTCAAACTGTGTGTCGTGTCTTCAAGAAACTGGTAAGGCCAATGTTGTGTGTTTAAAACATGTTCATGTCTTTATCTTCCAAAGTTTGCATACAGTAACAAAATCCAACCAGCAAAATGGATACTGCTTTTGTGCACAAAAGATAAATGGCAAATTATGAAGTGTTTGCATTATATATGCAACTGATTTACTCAATTTTCCATGATTTTTTGAAGCTCATGTTATATTTTACTGAAAGTAATGGCTGTACTGATTATCAGTGAAAGGGAGAATCTTAAGATATTAAAGGAAGAATTTAGAATGAAGAAAAAAAAGAACTGAGAAGATAAAATTCAGAAAAAAGAATACTGAACTTAGATATTGAAAAGGATGAGATGGATTGTGTCTGGGGGGTGGTCTCCTGAAGTGTGTGAGTGTAAGCTGGAGAGCGTAAAACACTGGAAATGTTAGAGCCCATTACACGTATCAGTTCTGCATGGTGAGAAATTGTGAAAAATTTTGCTGCTTTTTTTTTTTTTTTTTTTTTTTAATTGCTGTGATGTTGCAATGTTACAAATAGCTTTTCAGCTCAAATGGCAAAATGGCAGATGCCCCAAGTCTGTAAAATTTTATGGATTAACCTCATCCTATAAGTTATTCTAAGTCATTCTTTTTAGTTTAATTTAGAAACAGGAAAAAGCTGTAACTGAAGTGGCAGTGAACTCAGCTTCTCCCTGCAGGCTCAGTGCAGGTATCAAAAGAGGAGAGCATTTGGAAGTCAGTTGTGTCTTTTATTGCTAGTCTTTCTCTAGCATATCCTAGTGGAGATCTCATAATCTACTTTGATCCACTCTTTTCTTTCCCTGGCATGTTCCATATACTGAAATAGTAAAAAAAATGGCTCAGAAATTGTCTTCATCAGATTTCCACTGGCAGAGAATGCAAAACATGATTTATTCCTGGGCTGTTTGTGTCTGGAATCCTCTTCGCATTGGAAGATTCTTTTAACTTCCTGGTCAAATGAGGATACAGGTTTTGGCCAGCTCAGCTTTTTTACCTTAATTTTAAGGTAAAATGGTAGCATTTACCTTTCACTGTAAACGGGTAGGCTAACTTTTCAGGTATTCAAGCTGAAAAGGATTTTTTTTTTATTTTCTCAAAAAGATTATATAAAATAAAATACTGCCTCATCATCATCATCATTTCATATAACAACACCTCTCATGGCGGAGAGAGGTCCCACTGAACATACAGACAGCTTTTCAGGCTGAGTCCATATTTACCTGGAAGGAAACAATGTTGGGGACTGTTAGGTACCTCTTTGGGTCCCCTTGTTAGTCCTTGGTGATGATACAGCTGCCAGCCAGCTCCAGTGTTGGGGAGGGGTAGGATAAAGGCACTTCAGGCCTAAACAGCATCTTGCCTATTTTATTGCTTGTTTTGATTTGTATATTGAGCAGGAGTGTGCAGTCTGGGGAAATGACAATCCTTCTGTTTGCCTTGTGACCATGCCTTAAGAGACAGTCTTAAAGAAGATGTGCATATTCTGCATTCTACATGAGACTCTTTGCCTGATTTGGAGGGCAGCTATTCAAAGTGTTTTTAATGCCCCTTGACCTGTGAATGGTCCTAAGCTTCATTTAGTTTGCCCTGTTCATATATGCTCTAAATTTATAAAATTACTAGTATCTGTTATGTTCCCCATGCAGCATTTGAGTACTTCACAGCTGTTGATAATGTCAGTTCCAGTAGTCCTTGCAAGTACGATTGCAAGTTGTCAGTCCTGCTTTAGAGCTACAGAGAAACTGCGATGAGAAACACCCCCTCATTCTGAATGCCCGATCTGAGGTGCCTGGGGGCTGATTTCTCAGCTGGAGCAGAGGCTCTGCTGACGCCGTTTGCCGGAGCAAGCGCTGCGCTTATGCGAGTCGCACGGCAGGGCCCCCATGGAGCTGCGCACACCCTGGCAGGCTTCGTGCCCTGGCTCAACCTGGGCGCTCGTGCAGACTGGTGGTACAGGCTTCCACCTACACGCTGGCCTTGGCTCCTTTCAGCACGCACATGGTGAATGCTGCAGCAGAGCAGGATGCCAAGGCCTCGTCCTGGTCCTGCACACAAGCACCGCTCCAGTGTTAGAGACAGCTTGAAGAGGGACACTGTGGTCCCAGGCTCTTCAAAATGTATTTGTGCATTTGCTTCCTTATTTCTCACTGCATTGCAGGCTCTGCCATCTGAGCCGTGGCAATCTCTGACAGGCATCATAGGTGGGTGATGACCTTTCTGCCTGTGTTTCACATGTGCTTGCTGAGAACAGAAGACCTTAGGTTCCCCAGACTGGCTGTTAGCCCTTCCATCACGTCTCTCCCTCATGTCTTTTCTTTCTTTTGTGCTTTACTGTGCTGATCTGTCCAATTCCTGAGTCCCCCTGTGAGGCTGGGTAGCCTCTGTGACTGTCCCCAGTATTTCTATGTACTCACTTAGCTTGTCCTGAGGTCTTTATTAAAAAAAATTTGGAAGTAGAACCAAGATTTTAAATTCTTTGAAAGTTCAAGAACTTTTATTTTCATGTTCATTCAAAGTATTTTTTTCTACTTTAGTCATAACTGAAAAACTGACGAAATGATGATTTGCCCTAGTCACAAGCCTCATCCATCATGACTATTCAGGTTATGAATATGCATATGCTTAGAAAGTGAGTAACAACCTTGAAAATATTTATATAAAAAAAAATGAAATGCAGCCTTAATGACTCCTAATGACTTCTGATTGCTGTCATTACATGGCAACTACATATTTTTGGAGACATTCTGCCAGACTTGTAAACTCTACTAGCTTGGTGAAATGTCTGAAGAGGAACAGCGCATGGTTGTAAACAACTCAGTGCATCTTTGAGGACGTCAGAACCATGGCAGTGATTCTGGAACTACTCTAATATTTGTTACTAACCTGTGGAAGGTGAGTTCTTTACTCACTGTTTAGCGTGTCGCTTAGGCTTATTGCAGAGCAGAGGTGCTTTCACTCCTAAGCTGACTGTTGGCTTTCTGGGGTCTATAGTGAGGTGTAGATCACCTTGATTTCTTTCTTGCCTCCTGTTAGCTGTTTGTCTCCATGTTGGGATTTGGATTCTTTTTGGCTTTAGATGAAAATCATTACTGTCCTGTTTTTTGGCTGATAGTTGGTTGGTTACATTGACAGATGTTGCAATGATTCTTTTTGCAATATTCTGTTGTGCTGACTCTTCAAACAGGAAATTCATTTTTTAGTATTTGCACATGTTAAATGTTTGTTTTAGTAGGAATCAGCTCTGACAGCAGGCTGGTCAAAGAGAGTATTTTTGGAGCAGAAAACTCCGGAATTCTCAGGGTGAATTCTCACTGTCCCAAAGGGCTCCTGATGCTTGGTCTTGGAGCCTTGTGTCTTGAAATACCATCCAACCCTGTTCAGAGGAGAGGAGATGTGAGCTTGAGCATGGGCTTGAGCTCTAGGTAGCTGCTTTTGTCTCTCATTTACAGAACCAAAGAGTAAAGGGCTTGTGGCATATGCTGTGCGTTAGGAAGTGAGGAAGAAAGAGCTTTTCTCCTGTGAGGGACTAGCTGAGGTACATAAGAACAGACATACGCTGTGTATTTGGGGAAGCAAGGTATAATCTGGCCAGGACCTCTCCAGTTCCCTTTGCTGCCACTTAGTGGGTGAGAAACAAGTGGCTGCAACTTGCATGTGAAAGCTGCTCTGTGCCTTGCCAACCTTTCGGCAATACTTCAGAGCTGCAGCTATTTTGAGTAGTGGAGCTTTGAAGTGGAAAAAGGCTTTGTGGCAAGCCTAACACATGTATTTCTGAGAAACACATTCAGTTCATATATAGCTATTTTTGTGTAATTTGACAGGAAAAATCTCAAGTTGATGAGAAATGCTCAGGTGAGTCAGATTACAACATTCACGTGTATATTTGAAAGTCTATTTGTAAAGTGTATTTGCCTCAAAGTTAGGCAATTGTGTATATGAATGACTGTCTACATATATATTTCTGACTTCTGCTTAAAATTCAGGTACAGAATACACGTTCTTCATAAATTTATAAGGAAAATAGAAAGATTTGTTGGCTTGTGAGACTTCCAGAATTTTATGTCTACAAGTTGATAGAAGAATCCTTGAGAATGCAATACCGATTAGTTTTGCTGTCCTTTCAAAACCTGTTATTTGTCTGTTATGACATTTGGAGTGTTATTGTCAGTTTGGAACTTCAACTAATCATCTGTCAGTTGATTTTGATATATGCAGTTTCTGGAGATAAAATATCTTAAATGCTTTAACAATTTTACAGAATGCCAAAATTTTAGACTTTCTTTATCTTCCTATCTGAATTTCTTGATTTATTAATTTTCCTCTCAAATTTATTCATCCTAAGCTCTATTGAATTACAGTATTGGTTATAGAAGGGGCACACTTTTTTCGAATGAAACTCGGAACTGTTTTCTTACGTATTGAATAGCTGTGTTTTGTATGCATTGCAAGAAAATGCAATGTCTTCTAACAAAATTTGTTTTAAGCAGAAAATAATCAAGATTTAAATGTTATTAAGCTAACTTTTTGTGTGAAAAGGAATTGGATTTATAAAATGAACCAACTCCTCAGCCAGACCCCTAATGAATTGCAAAAGCATCTCAGAGATTTGGCTTGAAAATCAAGGATGGTTTTTAATTTGTCAGAGTTTGTAAGAGATTTGAAGGGACATAACATTTATTTATTATTTCTCTGAGTTTCATTCCAGGCCTTGGAAAAAAACATCTGACTGTGAGTTTGTTTGTGTATTTTAAATGTTTGCTTAACTATACTAGGCTCATTAGTGAGCCTTGGAAAAGGCTTGCTTTGTTAAAGTTCCTATGGAAAACAAGATACTAAAGGCTCAAATCTGTCTCCAGAATATAAATAAGCATAGTTTCCTTGAGACCACGGTTTGACCGCACTTATACTGGAATCCTTGTTTTGGGGAGAGGTACAAATGTGTGTCTGCTAAGAAATGCTGTTCCTCCAAGAGATTTCCCAACAGCGGTCACTGAGTCTCTGCCTGCAGGCCGCGTACACACCTACATAGAGCAGGACTGCAGTGGATCCAGAATAGTTGTATAGGCCCCTGTGGCATGAATAGGACGTCTCTTACTGCTGCATGGGAGATGCTTGCCTGGCCGATGGAGTGCAAGAGGAGTGCGGGCCTTCCCTAATTATCTTCTATGCTGGCAGCCTGAACTCCGTTTCCTTTCTGAGCCCTCGTACCAGCCAGCAGCTTTGAGCAGGCGCAAAGGAGGAATATTCTGCTGCTGGCTGCCCAGCCTTTCCTCCTTGGAAAAGCTTCCCATGTCTTTGGATTGGAGGAAAACCAAATTATTTTTCCTTATTTTGCACGGAACAGCTTTGGTTATAGTTTAGCCTCTAAGGCAGAGCACAGATTACTGTGCCGCTACACATAACAAAGACATGGCAAACTTGAAGCTGAGTGAAGTAAAGCAATCCTGTTCTTAATCAGTGCAGGACACAGTATAGATACTGTAGAGTTCCCTAGAGAGTGGTGTCCAAGAAAAAAGACACTGCTAAATATTATCCTTTATGAGATAATATAACAATTTTTCTGGCGTTACCTGAAGAAGTCATTTCTAGTTGAGCATCTTTATTTTTTGATAGTTTTTCTTAATTAAAAGATCGGATTTGAGAATTTCCTATGTATTAAACATCTGTCTAAGCACCACTTATCCATTTGGCACAAGGTGGCTGTGTCCTCATTAGTTAGAATTTATATTTCCCCATTAAGCCAAAGTCATTTCTGTTCACTATCATTATACTAAGCTGGGTCCTTTGGTGATCTCCTAATTCAAAAAACACAATGGCCAAACAAACCCTGATAAAATGATGATCACTGTGCTTAAGCTAAGCATATGGTAACCTTAGAGGATGTAAAGAGAGCAGAACAGCAGCAGTCCTGGGCAACTTAGGGTATTTTGGATTTCTGTCTGAAAAAATATAAATTGGTGATGCAAGGTGCAGAATTTTGCAAGGTATAGAAATGTGATCTGAAGCTCAAGTCTCATCAAACTGAAACTCTCTTAGTTAATGAAATATTTAGGGCTCTGTGATGCCATAGGGCTCTGTAGTACAAAACTGCATAAATAGTTTTTATTGTACACAATTATAGTTGTAAGTATTAACTTTACTTTTCTATCACAGTAGAAATTTCCATTTTCACAGAATGTTCTTCAGCTTTCTTCACTATTCTTTATCTGAAATCACCTTTTGTAGCATCCTTTGGTTGCTGTACTGTCTTGTGCAGCAAAACTACATTTAGGTCAGTATAGCTGTGTCAATTTTTTTGGCTTCATAGCATATGCATTTTATCATAGTTTTCACTTGAAAGATCAAATATTGTGTCTCACCTAGTACTATAGTGAGGCAGTGCACAATTTTATCATTTGGAAGTATTTACTAGCATCCTTTCTGAACTATATGAGTTTGGCAGGAGAAAACCCTTTTCCTACCCACATACTTGCTGTGCAGCTCTGAAGCTGCATGAGAGCAGCCCTTTTTCTGTGCAGTTTAGCAGACATGCTGGAGGAGGGACTCCCTAGAGCTCTGGGACCAGCAGAATTTGCCTCCCTCTTTCCTCTCATATCCTCTTTGGCTGGAGCTACAGAGAAGTGGACTGGTTTTAAAAGGAGCGTACATTTTAAGTATGCAGATAGCAGAAGGAAAAGTCTACTTAAATATCCGCTCAAACATTTTGGGAACCCTCTGGGTATTTAATTATACCTTTCAGTAGCCAGCAAAGCTGGTTGCGGGTGCATATACAACAAATCATTCCTTCTGGATTTTGCAGTCATAGTAAAAAGTTTACCCCACTGGACTTACATGTGGTACTATGGATTTAACTTGGTTAAATGAAGGCCATCTTTCTTGGAATAAGCAACAAGTTAAATCTATGATCTTAGTCTTCAACTATCTATCTGTGACTTACACAGTTTCTAAACTCTAAGGTACTTATGTCCTTAACTGTGTAATATCTTTATGAGATAATGAAATTTCTATCTTCCTACTATTCATTAAGGAATTTGGGTTCGGGGAAATGATACAACTCTCCAAAGAATGAGAGATGTTCATGTCTTTGGCCAAAAACTATTCTTTTCCTCCCTTCATTTGTTCCAGAAGGGTTTTAAAACTGTTTTATTGGAAATATGCTTAGTGTAGTGGCTGAACTACTGTATTCTAACTTGGTGTTTATGTAGACATATTTTGGTGGGGTTTTTTTGAGAAGTTTAGAGCGTCAGATGAGGAAGCAGGTTAGAATAGAAACTGCAATTAAAATCAACTGTTGCAGTCACTGCTACTTGTACAACAATTCTGAAGAAAACAGCTCCTTTGACTCATAACTAATACATAGTTTTCTAAGTTTAGTAAACTATTTTCTTTATGAATGAAAGAATGCAAAGCTATGCAATATTTTTCTTTCTTGATATTGGCTTTCATTTAAATAGTATGCAATTATACTATTTGCCCAACATATAACTTCTGCAGTAATCATTATCACATATTTGTTGTGATGGTAACTTTGTTTCTCTTGCTTGTCTTTAATCCTTGTTATCTTTATTTTTTCATCTTTGGGAATGTTCCCATAACTGTTACAGAACTATGAGAGATGGAGTGGGCTATAAACAGCATATAGTTAAGTAATACATCTGTAAAAGAGGAAAAAAAAAAGTAATTTATTCTCTGCTACTAAGTGGAAGAATATTCAGTTTGCTCCTGAATGTTTCAAGCATGTGTTAGGATCCACTTAACAGACCATATCAAACATCCCAGTTAACTCAAGTGAGTCTGGGCAAGGTAATTTCTCATTTTCTGAGTCTGTGACTCTGTAGTTATTTACAGTGAGAAAGCAAAAGGATTTAAGAATGCTTGGCAGAGTTGTCTTGGTGCTTGATCCTTTTCAGGTTAGGAATTGCAGTTTGTTGACTTCAGTCTCTGGTTCAATGAGATTATATCCCATAACTGATATCTAATGAGGGAACTTACCATCTGCCTTCCAGGAGGATCCATACCCAGTTCTGTGACGGAAAACACTCTGTCACGAGTGGTACTACTCTTTAGAGTAGTAAATGGTAAGGCAGTGGAAGTATAGCAGGGAATAATTAGCAGCAGGCATGGAAGAAAGACTTTGGGGTGTGTGCAAGCATAATTTGCTTGCTTTGTAGGCAATGATAATGCTCCACAGCCATCCAAAGAAACTAAACGGTGCCATCAGAAACAAACAAACAAAAAAAAAATAGCAGAGGTTTGATGGCCGATGAATGGGAGCCTAGCATTTTGTGTGAGAGCACTGGAGTAGAGGAGCTGTTGAGGTAAGACAAGGAAGGAAGCTGTACTGCAATCGGTGTCGGGCAGGAAGCAGAGCTATGATGTGGCGCATGTGCGTAAGGGGCCAGGTCTGTGTTGGCCTCTGGAAGGTGTCCTACTGCAGAGACATTGGAGAGTGAATGAATCCCATAACACTGGCTATAAAGAGAGCAAGACCAGCTGTGCAGGTCACATCGGGGTGGATAACTGGGCTAGTCACATCTGAATCACTCACTGATGGGGTTGGCACTGGGATCTCCCATTCTTTTTTCATGTCATTGAGGTCACCTAAAGAGATCTCTAAGGTTTTTCTTAGAGTTGAATTTCCAGATTCTACACTGGTGAATGATATACTAGCCCTATTTTATTTTCTTTGTTTTGTATCACTAACCAGGAAATAATTGAATTAGCTCAAAAGAAAGATAAGATAATTATCTAGGAAGGAGAATGAATTGCGTGTGCTTGACATCAGGTAGCTCCTAGAAAATTCAGTCAGAATTGGCTGAACTGTGAATGAGATCAAAGAGGAGGAGCAAGTCCTCTGGAAAGTCAAGATTAATGCATACTGCAAATTAACAAAGAAAATCCAGAGGAATATGAATGTCTTTGGGTAACTTCTTTCTGTTCTAGAGTGTTTCAAAGGATTGTGCTCACATTCTTTCCGACTGCTTTATTTGATGATGAAGGGAATTTCCTTAAAATTTAACATTTCACAGTTGTATGAATAGGTTTTGGCAGAAGGATATTTTTCCTTCTCTGTTGATATTAAGATAGTAAATTTTCTATCCCTGCATTCACTTGCTACCCTTCATTTTTTCCTCGTTGCTCTGTAATTTAAGTTCATCTTTCATGAAAACCATATGTTGGATTAAAGACAGGGTATTATTTTCATTCATTGTAATATACTCTGTTACCTCCTCCATTATAGCGCTATGTAAAGTGATTATTATTCCATGTGTCACTGTGAATATATTTAAGATTCTTTAGTTCGTCTTTAGCAAGAGTTGATTTCCCTTCATGATTAACCATTCTCGTTCTTCTTTGTAGGTCAGAATTAGCCAAGTATAAATATCTCTATAATATAGAGAGACTTTTAAAGATATGAAAAATGCTTATTACAAAACTGAATTAGAAAAGGAACTAGATTACAATTTAGTAGAATATTAAATTAGTGACAGTAATTTATTTTAGACATGAAGAAATCTAAATAAGCTGATAAGCAATTTAAAGAAAATAAATGTCAAACAATGTTAATCATTAATGCCTTAAAATAGGCAAAAGAAGCAGTTTATACAATCTCATTAACTTAGATGACATTTGTATTTGGTCTGATGAAGAAAAATTAAACCTAGATGACTTTAAGAGTTTGTTTATATTTTTGCAGCAATGTTAAACTGATTATATTAACCCTATAGAAAGACATTTCATTTGGCAAGCTTACTTTATTGTTAATACTATTTTTGCACCAAACATCAGCTGTAACTGTGTTATGTAAAAGTGCAGAAAATGGTATAGTATCCTCACCATCTGCTCCACGGCTTTGTTTTTTGTTCTGGCGTTCCAGTTGAAATATATTACTTGAAATCATGGGTTAAGTCGCTGAAATTAGATGGGACCCCTGCAGTCTAATCCATAGAAACCAGCCAATTCTTTTGAGTTTTCTATGTTTGATTAGTTGTACTGTAATTAAAGAAATTACCAATAGTCTTCTGTCTGGATGTGATTAACTCCCCAAGTGCTCATACCTATATTCTCTAAGCATCTTCAATACTACAAGGCTTCATTTATGTTTCTTAATAAGGAAACAAATGAATAGAGCAGCCTTAATACTGTGGCTTATGTGTTGCAAGCTGTTATATCTTGTTTCTCAGCAATGTCTATTTAATTGTTTCTGATTATGCCTGAATTTTAATTAAAGAAATAAAATGCTGTTTTATAAATAGGAACGTGCTTCTCAGTAGAACCATTAAATGTGTACAGAAAGAAATCAGATAATAGTTATGAGACATCTAAGGAAACAGAATGTGTTACGTTCATCCACTGTATTCGTGGGGAGGGGAAACAGTTGCTCCATTAGGCTTCATGCTCAAGAATCTGGGCTTACCTCCATTCAGGTGCAAAAAGCAACAAAACCTAAAAAAGTCCAACCTGACTATTTGGTAGTGTTAATGACCTCAGTTATAAAAATTGATGCAAATTGAACTGTTTTGTTAAATTTGCAAATAGAAGGAGCAGCAGACTATAAGGTCATCCTTATGGGAGGTTTCATTGATTGAAAGAAGCAAATTCATAGACGAGAAGGAAAGGAAAGGAAGAAGGAAAATGGTACTCCTGGCACAAATGCTTCGCTAGGTAGGGATGTGATCTCTGTGGATTCAGTGGGGCAGAATCCTCGCGGGTTTGCTGTCTTTGGCCTGGCCTCCCGTGCGGGGACTATGAGACACAGGCCCTTGTGTCTGGCAGTTCGCCAGCGTCACGCACTGCTCTGCTGCACGGCTTTCCTGACACCCAGGTGGGCTCTTGGTCTGGCTCTGTGTGCACCATACTCGCCAGATGCCGAACTTGAGGCACAGGATTTTACTCTGGGCTGTGAGCTGCCCTTCAGATTGCCAGGTTTCTAACCAGGAACGATGGAGCGGAGGGGAGAGAAAAACAAGTGAGTTTTCCCTCCCTGACCTTTGTGGCCCCAAGATGAATAAGGCCCCGGTGCAGCTGCGGCCCCCGGGGCAGCTCTGCTTGGCCTCGCGGAGCGGACGCTTTCACTAGCTGCCTGCTCCCCGCTGAGATAACACAACAGTAACGTCTCAACGCATTGTATTAAAAATAATCTAATTTCCTCCCGAATAGAGCAGAGGAGGGCTCATGGAAAGGGGCAAATGGGGAAGGACTGATAAGATGTTTTTGTTTTGTTCTGGGGCATGTGTGTTTTCACGGTAAATGAATTTCTGCCTAGGTGTTGATCCTGCACATTAGTGAGAGACTTAAATCTCTTCTGTGATCCTGACATTTCTATAGCCTGTCATTTTACTGTTTCTACCTGTAAAAATGACGATAGAAAATGTTTATGCTTCAGAACATGCATATAGATACAGTTCACTTGAAGGAAGCAGTATGATGTGCCATGTGTCTGAACAGAAGGGACAGATGCTGTAAGAAGTTTCATGGGGTTCTGAAAGTGTTCTGCACTCCTTTGTAGCAGACTGGGAAGTAAAATCCACCGAAATCCTAAATTAAGAGCTCTATAACTGGATTTTTTTCCCTAATGAATCCCCCTAAATCATATTGTTCTCATGGAAGCTTTTCAGTGTTTTCCCAAAAGTGATTACTCTCATGGAATCTGTGTTTGGCTTAAAAACATCTCTCAAGCATTCAGCATCTTTTTGAAAAAACAAGATTGATGTAATCAACGAAGCAAAACCTGAAAGTCAGTGCCAAACTGAGTGCATATCATTAGGTTCTATAGCTCTGTAATGAATCTTAATGAAATGAATGTATATTAAATATGGAGACTGCAGCTGTGTCAATGTTCATAATGATGTTTCAGTGGTATATCACAAGAGAGGGAGAACACCAAAGTGAAAGCTTGAAAGAAAACCATTTGCTTAGCCAAGGAATTATCTCTATCATGTTTTCCAAAAAAAAAAAAAAAAAAAAAAAAAAAAACAAATAAAATGTAGAGTACTTGTTTATCCTGAAAAATAGCAATATAAGTTCTTTGACAGATCTGTGCTTTTGACAAACAGAATGTGCTGTTGACATTAAGGAGGAGTCCACAGATGAAATGAGTCCTAGTTCATCTGTGATAGGAACCTCGGCTCAGATCCAAACACTGCGTTTATCAACAGAAACAGTCCCTTGATTTGCTTGAATTTTGACTGTGTTAAAAGATGCAAGCGACTCCACTGAAATGGAGCATGTGAGCAAGTGTGGCTGAGGCAGTGTTGACCTTGCAGACTTAAATTTGGCCGGGTTCTGGAGCTGTGTATAGACTTTGATACCTGGTTGTAGCTTCTCTACGTGGAGGTATTTATGTGATCATCTTCTCTGGATAGTCAGCAGAGAGGAGAGCAGGGTATCCTGGTACCTCTAACTGCAAGGCGGGTCTGAGACTCCTGAGAGAAAGTGGCCATTGCTGAGTCCCTGGCCAGCAGAATAGTGTAGGGAACTGGGCAAAGGGAACTTCCTTCAAACATAGTGTAACGCATTGTCACCCTAAATACTGGACGTTTAACAGGTTCACTGAGGCCACAGATCATGTCTGGGGAGAGGTGAGCTAGGGGAAAAGATAGCCCAAAGAAGAAATATTCTTAAGACTTTAGACTTTAAGAACATTAAGACTTGACAAAAAAAGACAGTAAAAATGGGAAATGTTTAAAATTTTAAATAGGCTTCTTGCATCTTGCTGTTGGCATGATTGATACAATAGAAAACAGGAAGAAAAGGGAGAAATGGAAAGTGTTCATGTACCAAAACTGGCAAATATTTCAGAAATAAATGAGTGTCTTATAGGTTGGGGTTACATTTACCTAATGGCTATTAAAATAGTTGCTGAACTATTTGAAGGAGCTTATATATTTGATTTCAGAATATTTCAGTGTGCCATTTATGTTCTGTCTCACTAAAACTTAATTGGTAAAAAGAGCACCCAGCCATGAACAGCAACAACATTTTTGGGAGATTTAATGTAATGCACTGTCCGCATTTCCTCAGCTCTTCTGCAACTATTTGATGCAATACATTTTATTTACATGCACCAGAATTTGTGTTATCCTAAAATACGATGTATAGTAATGGGTTTGTTCGGTAAACAGAATTTGTGGCTTCATTTGCTGTGGCGTGTGAATTGAAGTTCCCTGTGTAGTTCCGTACACACAGAATTTGTCACTGGACATTGATTGTTTTCAGACTGTAGAAATAAGTAAGTGAATATGGCTAAGAACTGTCAAGACAATGAGCAAGATACCATATTATGCATCTACTCTTAGCACTTCAGTAAATGCTGTTTTGGGTCCTATATGGAGATTGTAAATATTACTGCTTTTTGTGTTTTGGAACAGCATCCACCCTCTGAGAAGTAAATACAATATAGATGCTATGGAAAGAATGTGAGTTTTCGCTAGCTCTGAAATTATGGGGAAGTCAGAAATGTTTTGACCCATTTGTACCACTTTCCTTCTTCTATGACCTTCCAGTGCTGCCTAATACCTTCAACTATTGACAACTAAAAAATGAGAAATCAGGAGTAGAAGGGGGTTGCCTAATGTGATGCTTGAAAGAACTGCATTTGAGAGCCTTGGCCGTAAATGCTCAGCCCTTTGCAGGGCGCTCAAGGCCCAAGAGACTCGGGAGTGAACAGAGAGCAAAGCCGGGATCTCCCCCGTCCAGACCTGCATCCTGCCTGCTGACAAATCCTCCTGTGTGCAAGGAAGACTTTCTCTTGGGTGGTTAGCAGGCCTTTGCAATGTCAAGCACAGATGTATGGCCTCCCTTCTCTGCCAGCTGTTTTCCTGCTGGGAAGGGTGGTTTAGCTGGAGGGTGTGCTTGCGTTGTGTGTGCTTGCCACAGAATGCATTTTTTTTTTTTCCTGAGCAATAACAGCTGAAAATTGTTACCATCCAAATGTTGATTAAGCATGAAAGTCACAGCTATGTTTAAAGCAGATGGATGCTCATTGTCAAAAATAGATGGAGCTCATTGTCAAAAGTAGGCTGTTTGGGTTCTGTACTGAGGAAAAGGGAGGTAAAGTCCAGAAAAATTGATGGCTTGACCAACCTCTTACCGAACGTTGTGGCAAAACTAGAATCTGCAGATGATCCTCTGCCTGCAAAACAGAGCAATAGACGTATCGTCATCTCTATTTTGTCTGCTTTGATTGTACATTCTCAGGACAGAAAGGTGTCTCTTACTCTAAGATGTGCAGTGCTTAGAACAGCATGTCTTCCTTGTGGATGGTACTTCTAGGAATTATATATTTTTTCCAGATGAATATGCATCATGGAAGAATAATAACACACATCTTTATTGAATGTCCTATCCAACATCACAAGGCTTAAATGGAAATAGAGAATAAAGCTGCTTTTCTGATTCTAAAAATAATTCTTCTGGGTCAAGTGGAAAATCATGGCAGAGGTTATTTGTGGGAGTTCAAATGTTCAGTTGTTGTGCTGTACTTTTTCTAGGAATTACTGCATGGCTGAGTGTCAGCCTCCAAAATTCTGAAAAAGCTCATGAAAAGAGCTGCTGTGTTTCCTTTGGAAAAAAATGGATGGCAACATAAGAAAAAAAAAGTGTTAGAATGTGTTACAGTTTTACTGGGATTTGGAACTCTAAGCTATAGTTTAGGAAGGATTTATCCATGGTGTCACAATTCAACATGGACATGGTATTCCTTGGGGGATAGAATTTGTTTTTCTTACTGTGTAGTCGACCATGAGAACAGTTGTGCTGTTCACTGATGGAAACGTGTCAGTGGAAAATCATGACGCTTCCTTTGTGAAACTCTGAAGTTTCTCAAAGTTGGTCATAAAAAGGCTGAGATGGTTGTTTGGATCATCTTCAGAGGTGCAGATTGGCTACTGCTGTGCTGGGCAGGCGGACGCTGCCGTGAGCCACTGCTTGCGTGGGCCCCGATGACAACAGGAACCTGTAAAGTTTGACCAGAAAAAGTAGCTTTCCTGAAAGCAGCTGGCAAAGTCAGGACACTGAAATAGTAAGAATGCTGACCAGCGATCCTGCATGAATAGCTGTTTGCCAAAACGTAATAATTTCTTTTTTAAAGTCGAAGACTGAAAATAGGAAAAAATAGAACAAAACAGCGTGGGCCTAATGTACTGTAAATCATTGCTTGATACTAAAACTGTTGTCAAACCACAAGGCTTAAGCATTGCAGCTACCAGTGCTTTCTTTTGAGTAAAAGGAAGTCAAAACACATTAAATACCAGATAGATTACTTTAAGTAGGCCCAGACTTTAAGAGACTGCTTGCTCTGTTTAGTTGCTGCTTGGTGTATGTGTGTTTAAATCACGACGGGAGCTTCCATCTCTTGGCAGTCTTTCATCTTTTTCTGCACAAAATGCCTTTTTGGATCAAAGGAAATAGTTGTATCATAGCTGGGAATTTCTGTGTCCTGGTAACAAGAAAGTGGGTGTGAGGTAGGGGGAGACAAATTTAAGAGGAAAGCAAATGGTCAGAAGCTGTATAGACATTTTTCATTTTCTGCAGCTCCATCCTGTTTGCTGTCACTGACACACATTAATTGAAATAGGGCAAAAATGGGTTGTGCAGCCTATAATACACATTGCATTGTTTGCAGTCTATATGTGTGGAAGAAAAATCTTTGATTTTCATGTAAAACATCTTTCTGTCAAATGAGGGAAAGAATCGGCTCATGCCTACCAGCACTCATCTTGTTTCAACAGCTGACATTTTATTTCATGTTCCACCATCTGGAATGTAACTGTGGGGAAGCAAACCACCACCACACTGTTCGTAGAAATCTGTTCTACACAAAACAGAGCAATGTTAGTTTGCGTTTGAATTTATTTTGTAATATCTGTAAAGTGCAGGATCACACCATTAACATTTCTCCTACTCCCGTGTTCTATCAGCAGACTGAGAGATGCTGAAATACAAGAAGCTTCTTGCCTGCTTGAGGGTGCAGGCACAATCAACTAGTATCTGAAGCACAGAAAAAAATCTAAGCAATTGAAAGCTGTTCCTTCAGCCTTAATTTAATTACTTGGCTTTAATTTGTAGTCTCCCTTAGTATATGTAGCAACACGATTCAGGGAGATGAAAAATGTTAACGCTTTGAAACATAACTTTGTAACGTGCTACCAAAAACTGTGTAATAACACCCTGGGAAGTGGAGGACTGTGCCAGAAGAGAGGTGATTTAGTTATAAGCAGAGCTAAGTGGCAAAGGGAATTTGGCATAGGCAGCAGAAAATTTGGATTTTACTCTACCAGAGAAATCAGAAAAAGAAGTTTTGATACTGACTTTGAACCTTCTTGGCTTCTCAAATATATATAGGAATCAGTGAATAATTACTGAATACTATGTAGTGAGAATTTCCTCTCTTATTAGATATATGTGCTGCATTTGCTTCAGGATCTCCATGCAAAACTTCCTGCGCGGCGATGCTGCTGTTGAGGATCTGAGTTGCAGCTGTCTACTGCTCGTCGCTGCCGCTTGTGAATACTCTTCTCTGCATTAGTCTTGTTCCTGCTACATGAACTCTGGCAACTCAGGCAACCTCACATACAAACTAATCAGGGCTTGGGCTGGGTGCTGGAAATTCTTATTTCCCTAAGCAGTTTAAATCCTGTGGAAAATTCCCACTGACTTTGCTGGGATTATCCATTTGTGGAAAGTTATTTTGGGGGAAATGCATTCCTTTGTAAAATGGCTGGCAAGAAGTCTGTGCAACACTAAGGTCTCCATTCTGGCATATTATTTTTGTTGGTCTGGATTTATTCTGTGCATAGCACAGTGTATTCCAGGACTGGAGCTCGCACTTCCCATTTTAGTCTAATAAGAAGTAATATTAGAAAAGAAAGCAAGGCTTAAGTGCATAATTGTTTGCAGATAGTGGACCCAGGGGCTATATGATGTTTGTGTCTTTAAGCAATTCTCTGTGGAGATCAGAATGCAATTCTGCTTAAAAATGTAGATCCAGCATAACCTATCTCTCATCAGGGGCTCTGGGCTCCTAAATGAGGAATGTTGTATTTTTTCATGAGCTTTCTGAATATTACTATTGTATATATTATTTTTATACTTTAATCCCTTTAATTTCTGCAATTTTAGTTGTCTTGTGATCTCATTCGTATATGTGTATTTTCAAAAACATACTGATTTTAACTGTAAATTAAAGCAAAAAGCTCCCTAGCTTCTTTAAACAACATGTTAAATACTGTCTGGTCAGCGTATTTGCTGGGATGTTTCAAGACAGCCATTTAAATTCGAGAGTTTGATAGTAAAAATGCCCATCTTCTTGAGGTTATTTAAAATGAGATCGTACATTTCACAAATCCTTCTGCTGTCTGAAACACAAAATCTCATTCTATATTACCATGGCAGAAAATGTTAGTGGATAAAGTGCAGAGCAGGTCACCGTATTTCTAATTCAGATTAATGACCCCATTCAGCTTGTCTCCTTAGCAGGAAATTAGAAAGTGCTGGGAAGGAGAAAATAGTGATTCGTAATGCGTGACTCTTGTTATTGGCAGTTGCACTCATTAAAAGCTAAGATACTGTTTTGATATAAAATAATTGAGTCTGACTTATTTATGGGATATGGCCTGTCCCAGCTCGTACAGTTTCCTTGGGAAGACTGCTGGCCCTATGCCCAGGTCAAGGAAGACGGGGAGACCGAAGCTGCTCGACAACCCCTGACCAGGTTAAATGCACAACTGTTTTTTCATACTGCAGAGATGACCATGGTGCTGCTCATCTCAAAAATCCTAGAAGGGCAAGTGTTTTGTTCTTCAGGAAGGTTTTGAGAAGTCAAGGAAAAAGCAGTGAGAATCCGCCTAGGAAAGCAGCTTATATTTTTGCACGGTTCGGTAGATGCATTCGTGCTGAAGTGCAGGAGCTGCATCTTGAGGAGCATGGGAGAGTATGTCAGCAGTCAGCCTAGGCCCCAGGCTGTGTCCATGGGGGCTACCTGCAAAAGAAGCCTCCTGATCTGTGCACCTCCTTCAGCCAGAGTCCAGAAGAAGGCTGCAGCACCCAACCTTGTTCACCTGCCAACCTTCCTTTAGTAAGGATTTCTTGCTCATGCAAAATGAATTTCCCTGCAAAAGAAAGGCAAAATACTGTCTGGAGAAGCAGTTTCTGTTCAAGAGCATGTGATACCAGGCTAATATGGATATGTGGGATGTCTCGTCAAAGACAGTGAAACTCATGCATGTTACCTGGGACTGAGTAGAAAGAAACTATGTGTGTGTAGAGCAGTACATAGGAATTACAGGTCATTCTTTCTCCCTCTCTATTCCCTGTGAAGGGAAGTAGTGGGACTGCAGGGCACTTTTTCTTTGCAGCCAGCTGCCTAGTGGATGCCGTGCTGCCGCAAGGTGCATGGTGCCAGCAAATGTGCCAAGCTGTGAGGTTTCTACTGCACTCGTCCATATAAGAGCAGGCATAAGAAAGGAGATGGTGCTGCTCCAGGGAATTTCCAACATTCTTGTCTGCACCACTGCTATTAGGTCTAAAACAGCAGACCAAAATAACCACTGGTTATTTTAGAGCCTTACAACTGTATTCCAGTATTGTTTCCCTCCCTCACATCATAGCAGTGTTGCAGTGGGGCTCTAGGAGCAGAAAGGACCAAGAGTCTCTGCTTAGATGTGAATTTCCTTGACCAAGACAACCTCCTGCCCCCAAGAGCCCCATTCAGTATTCCCTAGCTGGTCTGCCAGAATTCACCTGACCTCTTTGTTCCATCTGTGTTACAGTTGCAGCTGGTGTTCAATAGCTTTGCAGTGACTACAGCAACTTCCAGCCTCAGTATCCCGGTCAATTGGCTTGCTCTCCTTCCTAGACAGTTTTTGACAAATGAGCTTCCTTTTATGCCCATCTTCTGTTTTGTTTTGTCTCAAGCTGCAATTAAGCAATCAAGGAAGATCCCTGCCCATGCTGTTAAAACTTGACTGTTGTATTGGGCTAGAAAGAGAGCAGAGCAGACAGAGCACAGAGTTGGGTTCTTGCTGGTTGCTGAACTGATCCAGAGAAGCAAGGACCAAACCCAAGCACTTTAAAGTGCCGTAGCTGCTGGCTGTTACCTTTCTGCTCCTCTTGGCTCCCATAAATCTGAGTTCTTTTTCCTTCTCAGTGGGATAGCACCAGTTCCTGGAAGATAGTGATTTGAAAGCCAGCAGAAAGGAGAAATGACTATAGCAGAGCCTCCAGCATACGTGGCCAGTACTTGATCAGCAGGCTCTTTATTCAGTGGCCATGGTCTAAAGGAAAGGGGTTATCGCTACCGTTCCTTTATGAGATGTCCATTTCAGTTTGTACCTGTTAGCTTGGAAAGCACAGTGGATTGACACAGAAATAGGATGTTGAGGTCGAAGGGAGGCCAGGGGGTCTCCAATTTAAGTGCATAGTAGGCTTGGCTTTTTCAAGGCTTATGGATTTTCACATATTTTAGCATCAGATTTAGTAACCAAAATCTGCTGAAATCCTCTTTTGGGTGTCTCGCTTCGTTCTGGGCTGGCTAAGAAGTTCAGAGTGGCACCAGCACTGCTCACGACACGGTGAGTGTTGGCGTGATTGAAGTGCTGAGGGCAAAGGCCAGCGGGGGTGAGAGGTCCCTGCAAACTAACCGTACGCACGGGCTCTGAGCTCCTCACCCTCTCTGTCATGAAGACAAATGGCATTTTTAAAAATTCTCCCACTGAAGGAGCATTCATTTTCTGGCATCTCTTCCTTCTTTGTTGCTTCCTAATGAGCTTCATTCCCATAGCCGCTTGCCTCCCTGCTTCCAAACCTGCATTAACACCCATGTGAAGAAAAGAGGCAAATTGAACAAATTAATTAAACTGACCTGTCTAATGAAATGAGCTTTGGTGACTTCTGTGTTTTTTTCCCCCTCTTGCTTTTTAAAGAAATATTCCATATATCTTTGATGGTCCCAATTGCTGGGCTTTTTCTGTGAGCAGAGTTGGCAAGAGCTTTTCATTTTCTTTGTGTATTTACATGCAGTTGCACTCTCTCTCACATACACACACATCTTTATATATATATGTGTGTATGTGTGTGTGTATATTTTTACTCTTTATGTACTTTCGACAGATATTTTGCTTGTTTATTTTTTAGCAGTGGAATTTCCATGAAGGTGCGTTTAAGGAGCTATTTGGAATATTGGCTATTACTTATGGGAAGGAGTCAGTACTGTTACAGCCCACAAGACTTCCTCTAAGTTCTGGCCCAGACAAGGCTGTGTTTTCTTTCCTGTTTTTCCCAGACTGCTTTGTTTATAATCTGAGCTCTCTGTGCTGGATCAGCAGATTTTAACTAAAGTGCCAGTTACGTTTTTACCTGTCAAAGCTAGTGTGCTAGCACCTGTCATTGCCTCCTGCAACGGTCCTGTTGCGATACACTTCTGGATATAATCCTGCTGACGCTGCTTTTGCTCAGCAGTGCCCCTGCTTTGCGGTGGAGTAAGCCAGCGCTTGGAAACTGTACAACGGCTAACTACAGCACCGGGAGGATCTGGGCGCATGTGTGTTTGTTCCTCGTTATCACTGCTTTGCTCTTGAGCTCAGGTGAGAATCTTGACCCTTGTGCTGCAGCCTGGACAGCCACGAAACGCCCACAGCTCCCTCTGGGTGCCAATTCGTTATAGTCTCTGCAGTGCTGTGAGAGATTGGGTCGCAGTGTGGAGAGCATGATGAAACTGCTGAACTTTCAGAGGTTAAATGTGTATGTAAGAGTGGATGCTTCAGCTCCCGGCCGCTTCCTGGTATCTGCTGGCTTCTGTAAACACCCACTGCATGTAAAGCAGTCCGTGTGGTGAACCTCTTCTTCCATAGGATACCATGCGTTACCATCAGACAGTCTGAGCTTACCTTGGCAGAAGACAAATAACGACAGCCACATTTTTATTCTGTTTCAGTAATCTTTGTCATTGAACCCAACATGTCTCCTCTGCTACAAAGAATCTTATGAGAGTTTCTTATGAGGGTTTTAAACATGATTATGATTATGAATGGGTAGGACTAATAGTCTTCATTTGATTTTTTACAAGATAGCTATAGTCATGCTGTTTCCTAACACAGTAGCACTATTGTCAGAGGAAGGCAGTATGGATTCTTTCCAAGGAATGTGGATAATTTAACTGTTCTGTTGAGATCACTGAACCTTTTCCCCTTCCTGTATGCTCCATGTTTTCACTTTGAAGTAATAAATAAACATAGTGTTTTGGTGACTAGGTGGTAGCCATTTTCTCTCTTTTTATTTTTCAGCTCTTCATTATACTCGAAAAAGAGTGATACTCCAGTGAAATGAAGAATATATAAAACAGATATAATTTTGTACTGGTAAGAGATTGTATCTGAAACTTCAGTAGTGATAATAGGAGATCTAAAATGTCATATTGCAATATCAGTAGGAATCTGAGTTTGATCCAGCATTTACTGCTGGTTACTTTGAAAGTTAACTCTGTTAAGTTCAGTACAATTATTGCAAACTGAGAAATAAGACTTAGACTTTTTAACTCATTTTTCAAAATCTGTTTAATTCATTGTATGTGTGTCTAAGAGCAACATTACAAGATTTTGTTACTGCTTCTTCCTTTATACAGCTTATCATGCAATGTTTTGCCATACTGCAACTGGAATGTGTGGATAAGGATGACAAGTATGCTTTATATTACCCAGTTGCTACAGTATAATTTGGATGCTGGGTTTATTTCAATCGCTATGTGTGAAATTGAGGTTATAAACTCAGAAGAAATGAGGGAGATCTAGAATGAAGCAAAAGACAGCAATTGGGAGGTAGAACAGAGAGAGGCTCTCAATTTTCTTTTCAATGACATTTTTCTTTCTGTGTTTTCTATATGCTGTTGATGTCTTTATGTGTTCATACTGCTCCAGTGATAGAGGAGACACAAATGGCTCTCTGTGGGAGACTTAAAATTTGCAAGAAGTGTTGTTGAGATTGTACTGTGTGTATTGTATGTGTATTCCTGACAATATCAGCCTTTGGAATTAGGAGTGGGATGGAAATGAGTGTAAGCAATGGAAGCACTTGAATGAAAATTCTTCTATCTTGATACTTGAAACAGTGCATATCAGTAGGCAGTTTTATATGCATTTTTTCCTTTTAACTAGAGATATTAGAAATATATTATCTATGATGAGAAGAATAGCAAGGGTGATCCAAGTTTTGGACAGTTTAGTCTTCTGTGTTCAGGTGTACTGGCTTGGCCATTCATAGTTTTAGGTCTTCTATGACCCTTTTTCCCAGCTGGGATTTCCTGCAGTGAAGGCAGTGAGCATTCACCTTATTTTAGAGGGCCAAAGTTGTTGTGAACAAACAGCATCTGCCAGCCTGAGACTGTTTTTCATCTTGTTAGAAGAGCTATTGCCACTGATGGGGAGGGCTAAAATGGACAGGTCCTAAGTGTACAGTTTCCTCTCAGAACCAGAACATGAAGTGACATATTAAAATGCCTTTTTAAATTTTTTTTTTAATTTTTCTCTTTAATGTTCTCACACCATTTGCAGTAAGTTACAGCAAAATTCACTGCCTTGAAATTAGTCAGAAACTTGTGTAATGCTTTGACAGACCTGTTGCCATTGATGCTTAAGGGAGGTCTGGCTTACGTTTTGTCAGGGAGAAGGAGTGGTGGCAGGCCACGCGCGCTGCCTCAGCTCCCGCACGGCCCAGGGACAACTTTCCCATGAACTCAGAAACTGATAGGCGCTGATAATACTCAACTGTGAGAGGTACCTTTAGCTTTCTGCTTCCCAGGGATTTTACTCTTGGTTGGCAGCAACAACTGTGAACATTGATTGTTCTCAATATCAAGATGCCTTGAAGATTATCGATTTCCATTCCTCATTGATAGGGGTCGATACCTCTTGATGTCAACATATATCTATGGCCTTGTGTCTCAAGGTGATTTTGCTGTCAATCAGCATCAATAGCTATCAACATCAATAGCTCTTAGAAGGGACAGACAACGATGCCTATCCTTTTCCGAACTGATAGATGGAGATCAATATCAATAGGGATTGATATCTATTGATTACTGTTACTGTTGATATAGATCCCTATATCAAGCATCAAGCATCGCTCCCTCTTGCTCTCAAGGGTCATCTCTAGTCTTTGCTCTGAGACTGATTTTGCTCTGAGACTGATTTTGCTCTTGGTAGACACAAATGACTGTCAATACTGGCCATTCTCAGTATTGATCCATCATCACTGTGGGTGTTTCCATTTTCTGACTAGTGAGCACTGGCTCTGCCTGCCCCACTGCTCCCTGATCTTTAGTGCCAGCTGTGGCACTGCAGGGTTAGGGAGGTTTGTAATGCATGTTAGGATTTTAAATCCAGGTAAAACAGCAGAGAAATCTTGGCCTTAAATGTTACATCCTAATACTTTTTTAATGAATGTATTTCATACATTCTGATCTCTAAGAAGTGTAAGGAGACTCTCCAGTGCATCTTTGAAGAGCACACTTATATACTGTTTCTTCTCTACCATGGGCAAATGCATCCTCTTCTCTTTGAAAATACATTTCCTTTCCCCATGTAGGCTCCTGGAGCATTGCAGGCTGCGAGCTTGGTGCATTTAACAATATATTATTGTCTTTTAGGCCAAAACATCTATTGTTTAAATAGATGCAGACTTTTTAAATGACTAATGACTTTTTAAAGTTGTGGTCCTTTGTGTCAAGGAAACAGGATTGAGCCCTTTGATGATGACCACTTGAAGTCAGTGAATCACATGGCAGTAATATTTGCCTTGCAGGTTTGAGTGCATGGGTGAACTGGAAGCTGTGAGCATGAGATCCCTGGAAATCCTCCTCCTGCTTTTTAAAGTGAAGGTTGTGTGTGCGTACAGGCTGGGGGAGGTGGCGTTTCTCAGGAGGCAAAGGCCACTGCCTTGTGTTTTGATTCATGAGGGCTATGATCGTGTCTCATTTTAACTTTGCCAGTGAACCAGGTGCAGATATTTGTATTATTGTCTGGGCCTTAGGTTAGGAAATGTGCTCATCTCTGTCTCGTGTTTACTCTAGCAGGTGGAAGGTTAATCTGCGCATTTTAAATTAGTGTATTTCAGGTATCAGCAGCTGTCTCCCATTTCTTGCATCAGAGTAAGAAGAGAGATAAATTATTTAACTGAGAAAAAATCTCCAGATGAGTGAGTTACCTGAGATTCTTGATGCAGTGACCCCACATGGAGGGAAAGCTGTATAGAGGTGGCCGATGAAGAGACCTCTCTGCTTCTTCCCTGTCGCTTTCTCCTTTTCTCTTTCTCCACTTGTTTCCGCTGACAGTTTTTTGAAACATTCACTGGTACCTATGTGACAAGAACATTCAGAGACACTAGCTAAGTTGCTGTCTTTTTTTGTGTTTGACGCACTGAGAGCTCAAAAAACTGAACCGAACATAGACACAATGGTCCAAGAGGGGAAAAGAGAACATTATTAGTAATTAAGGAAATGTGGTAACTATCAGTAAGATAAAAATCACACATCAAAAGCTACAGAGGTATCAGGGAAAACAAAAGTTTTGCACGATTACTTTGTTGTGCAGTTTCTCCAAGGGTGTCATACAATTCATAGTTGCAGCTTTGCAAGAAACAAGAATTGTGGCTCCTGGTGAAAGGCTGGTTTCCTGCTCACAAAGAACAGTGCCTGTTGCTAGCAGTGAAGCTGCCTTCGGGGGGTCCTGATGGCCAGATTTTCCTATGGGACAAGGGATGGGGAATAAAGCATTCTGCTTGCAGTGTTCTCTCAGTCAAACAAATGATTACCAAAAATAGCAGTTTTTGAACTCACTTCATTCATATTCTTTTTCATTCTGGATATGTTTCTTCCTAGGCTTGGAAGGTTGCTAATTTGGAATGCTGGCAGGTATCCCTAGAAAAATTCAGTGCTATTGATATGCATTCTCTTTCTTTTAAACCCGCTTGGATGTAGTCCTGTGCCACATGCTCTAGGACATCCTGCATGTGCCGGGGGATTAGACTAGACGACCTCTAGAGGTCCCTTCCAACGTTAAGCATTCTATGATTCTTTTATTGGAGGGAGCTAGAGATGCTATCCAAAATGGCAGTGTTTTCAAATATTCCAAGTCAGTGTAAAGTTCAAGATGCTTTTGCTCAGATATCTCCTGGGTCATACCCCCTAGGGGTGAAAAAGAAGTAGCTTGGTAGAATACAGTTTCATTGTTTTCCTAATGTTTCAGTGCTGCTGTTTTTAATACCTAGAAATTCTGATTTTTCTTAAAAATGAAAAACGGGAAGGAGAAAATGGTCTCACATAGTGATTTCCTTACAGCTTGGAGGAAACGTGAGTGCAGTTCAAGGCTGCTCTCGGAGGCTTCCCGGCTTTTCAGACCTGTTTCCGCCTCAGGTCTCTCGAGTCTGCTGTGGGACCACAGAGCCTCATGTGTGTTAGAAATGGGCATGAGGGCTAGAGGTCAAAGGAGTGAATTTCTGTATGCATTAGTTCATGGCAGTGACTGTACACGTCCTGCTGGCTGCAAATGCCAATGTGGGAACCCAAACGTTGGAAACTCCTAATGCTGTTCCTGGAAAGGCCGACAAGAGCCCACCAGAGCAGTCTTACCTTAACTTCTCCCCCTTCGAAGAATGTCGGCCCGGGGCTCCTGAGCCTGCAGAGGGCGCTGTGAGCTCGCCATGGCAGCAAGTGCAGTGGGCGCTGCGCGAGAGGGAGCTCTTGGGCAGTGTTTTGCTGCAGTTAGGGGACGCTGAAATGGTAACTCGACTGTTTTTACTGCCACTGTGATTGCAAAGCAAGTGCTTTTAGATACGTCTTGTACACATGTTGAACTATAAAATCCCCTGTGGCAGCTGTCTTCTGTCAAAAAGAGTTGGGTGTGCTTATAGATATGTGATATGTGAAAAACATGTGCGAACAGCAAAGGAGAAGATATGTCGTTCATGAAGGAGTCGTTTAATATAAATCTTGTGTCTGCTTGCTAATTTGCAGCTAAGCAGTTGCTCCACAGTGTGCATATAAGCATGATGAGTATGAATATATTCATAAGTACTGGGAAAGAGGGATGCAATTTTGTTTGCAGTCCTTATGATACTGAAAAATGCTGTTTCTTAACATTGCTAGTAAGGCCATGTAGGAAGCTGGTGATGGAGGCGCTAATCTTTTCAGAACTGTTTATTCAAAATGCTGCCTCTTTCATGAATGTTCCTAGGTATTTTTTGACCTATGTAGGTGAAAATGACTGCAGGAGAGTGCAGCAGCATGAGGAACAACAGCAGCCTTGAGGCTTGAAGTTTTCTGGTGGCAGAAATCCTTTGGGGCTTCACAACCACTTGGTGTCTTCTGCTTGGTCGTGCTGGGAGGACTGGAAGTTGAACATGGAATTATTAGTTCTTTGCTGGGCTTATCACACTGCACATACTGGTGTGTGCTATGCTGGCTATGGGACATATGCAGGAGTGTTTGGGGACACAGAAGCAGTGATCAGGGAGGCGTCCAGCCTGGGCAGAGGTGGTGTATTGCCACTGACTCCAAAACAATCGAATGACTCAAATGCAATCTAGGGCAGATCAGCTGTGGCAGTAGATGGGAAAGAGCATTGCAGCAGTCAGGGCAAGCAATGGGGAAGCAGTTTTTTTTATAGGCTGGAATATCATTCCTGTGGGAAGTGAACGTTTCAGAAATGGGTTTTGGTCTAATGGTTGGTGAATTTACTGCAAATTTATCAGATGTTCCAAATGGTTTCCATTTGGAAAGTCAAAGCATTTTGTTTCAGCTCATTTTGACTGCATCCTCTAGATCAGTTGTAGTGCCTTAGGCCTCCCTGCCAGTCTGTCTGGATCCATCACCGTGGTGCACAGCAGCAGCTTTGTATCATGGCATCTTCTCACACAAGATCCAAGCAGGGAACACAGAAGAAGGGAAGAGTAGGGGGAAGAGAGGGGAGGCGTCACTCCTGTGAGACAGTGTGTAGCTGAGGCAGAGAGATTAATGAAAAACTGACCCTACAGGAGTATTTCAACTGGGTCAGCTGAGTGTTTCCACTGGGTCAACAAGACCTGGAACAAAATCTTTCATTTTGATTCCCCATTTAGGATAAAATATAAATGACTGCATTTTCCTTCAGAAGACATTAGGAGAAAATTCTCGGACAATTCTATTGGTAACACAACAGAGAAGCTTCCCTCTCTGAGCTGATAGGAAGTAATATTTTCATTTCTTGGTGTTCTAGGTAAGAACTTCAGGCTTAATTTTGCCTTCTTGGTGGATCCAATGATTTGGGTCTTTTGCAGGGCAAATGCAGGGTGTTCTTGAGACATTTAAGCCATCCCTAGTACCCATCTTTGCCATCTGGACTCAATCCATTACTCCTTTGTTCAGCAGAAAGTACATTTTCCTCCACCTCTGTAACAACTCTACTTTTTGCATTCTGGTCCAATTTGTTGTTTCTAGCCTAGAGAGATTTTCCTTTGAATTAGAGGTCCCATCTGTTGTCATCCTGAGCAGCACAGAAATAGAAAATGCTGCGGGTGAACGGAGCACTGCTTTGCAGGACCAGGCTTAGCGCTGTGTCCTATTTAATGCTCAGTTTGAGCTCTATTGAGGATGCACCTGAGATGGCTGGCGTTTTGGGGACAGTGTACTGAGTAAATGGAAACTCACATTTGACAGTGTTTGAGGTCCTTCAAATGAAGCACTCTACAAATAAGGAAACTGGTGGCAGGGGCAGATTTGCTGAGAGGCAGGGGTGGTGCTGAGCGCAAAGTTGCACATGCTTGTGGGTGCTGCTTTTCCTTCTGCTGCTTTATACTTTCTATTTTTTTTTCTTTTCCTCACAAAAATGGATCCCCGAGGCGGCAGTGTTTGTGGACAGAGCTGTGTCGGGCCAGTCATAGAGCTGTCCATGAGCATGAAACCCAGCTGGAAACATTTGGCCTTTGCTCAGTTTCAAGACTTCTCTGAACAAATATATATCTCCAAACTACTGTGTAAGCAGTTCCTGGGCGCAGTAAATAGGAATGGCAGAGTTCAGCGCCTGTTTGGCAGCACACTTTGTGTAGATACCTAACTTGTAAAACAAGAAGACATCCATTAATCCAAACATGCAACCCAACTGTTAGGCAGAGGCAATTCCTGAGTATTTTCAAACCATGACCTGTTCGAAATCCAAATGTTGATCTGAATTTTGTAGCCCCCCCCATCTTCTGTGACAACAGCAGAAGAGAGACTTTTGGGGTGGCTGCTGCCCATGTCGCTGTGTTACTGCACCCAGTGGGATGTTCAACTCTGACACTCATCGGTTCAGTCCATTGCTAAGTGAGTAGGGCCTGGGAAATGCAGCTGGTCAGGCTTAAGGGCGTGGGTTGGAGATGGTCTCATATTCTTTCTTGTCTACCCTAAATTATCTCCAGTTCTAAATGCCTATTTATTTCATATATCCAGATACGAGAATATTCCTCATCCTTTTGCACATCGGTGTCACTACTGAGCAGTACAATATACCTTGAAGATTCTGCTTTTCAAAATTAGTTCTGATAAAAGATGGATCTTCATAGGAAATCAGAATATAACTCCTGATATAAAGCCTCCAGTCCCAGATATTGAAACCTAGAGCGTGGATTTATGTCTCTGTGAGAGACGAGCTATCTACAAAGATTCAATGAGCCTGGATCTGAGTCTCAGTGAGTTACAGGGATTGGCCAAGCAAGTGGTGGGTTCTGTGCTGCTGTCCTGCTGAATTCAAATGGAGTAACCCTTCAGAGGAAGAGAAAGCAACAGAAAGTTTTTCACTCACTATATTTCTTTCGAGTTGGGATGAAACTTTTCAAATTTCAAAATAAATATGTGAAAAGTAACATAATGAGAAAAAATTATGTAGGCTTTGCAGCATGTAAAGTTCACAAGAAAGCAAAGAGCGAAGATCTATCACTAGAATCTGAGTGAAATTAATTTTATGGGTTTGGCTACAACTCAAATCTGATTCTTGTTTTAGATATAAAGTCCACAAATAAATTCGCATCTTGCGTCACCCTTAGGTACTACCAGTTTTTCATAGAGTGGATTGCAGCACCAATATGAAAAAGGTCAAACAGGAATTTATTTTGCTATTTTCATAATTGTTCATTGTGAAGTCAAGTTTTGTGAAACCCTCTGATATCACTAGAAGAAACATGTCATCCTAGTGGTAAAAAATAGCGTTGTGTTCTCACTCTTGGGTTCCTCTCTGTGTATTGGATCATAAACAGTGCAGAATGTACTGGAGCTCCGGTCATTGACATGGTTCTTTTGTGGCTTCCTGACGCACGAAGTACAGAGCTCCAGGCTTGTAGACATCTTACAACAGAGAGGAGGGCCAGGTAGTGGGGAATGTGCTTTTTGGATATATTTGATACATATGTGCAACCACAACACACGCATGATAACATCTTTTCACTAACATTTGTTCCCATTCTTCAGTAACATTTGTAGCAATGCAGACCAAAGAAGGTTGGACCGAGATCTCATTTTTTCAGGTGTAAGATGTCCCTCTGAGATGGAAGAAGTTTCTTTCCCTCTGTGTGCAGCACGACCCAGTACCGCTTTTGTCTCTTCCACTGCACAGGGTGTGAGTGGGGCCTGCAGGAGGCGTCACAGAGGTGTCAGAGAGGCAGAGCCGTCACTTCTGCATCCTGCGTTCCTGACACATGGGCCTGGCCCAGCAGCCTCCGCATGGCGGCTCTGTGAAGGTCGAAGTGTGATGTCTTGGAATGAGGCTTCCTTCCTTCTGCACTGGCGGAAGCCTGATAGAAATCCCAGGGAGGATTTTAAGCACGGGTTTATTGGAAAGCAGATGAAAGCCAGCAAACTAATCAGCAAACAGAAGAAAAGAGACATCCTGAAAGACTTAAGATGCCTGAATCACATGCCAGACCTGGAGCCAAAGGCACTTACAAGCTTGCCAGCATGAGTGCCAGAGAGAAACGCGGAGCAGGACGCTCGTGTCAGTGCACAAGACACTGCAGCAGCTGCTGCTCGGGTTTGGTGTGGGCAGTCTCCAATGGGAGGGAGGTTAGCAGGGCCATGCTCCGCTTGGCGTTCTGCACATGCTTGCTGGGCACCATCCAGCTGAGAAAGAAGAGGAAAAAAACAAAAAAAAAAACCAAACAACTAAAAACCTTTTCTTATTAAAGCATTCTTCCTCCTCTGCTCTGAACCACCCAATTGACAGCAGTTTCAGAAGGAAATTTTTAAAAATCCTGTTTGGTGTTGCTGCTTAGTCTTGTGTTTTTGGGTGTCTGGTCATCCCCAAGAAGCTGCATGGTTGTGCTCAGTGGTGGGGACACCAGCGTTTCACTAGCAGGGACAGTCTATCTGGCAAGAAAGACTTTTACTTTACCATTGAGTCGTAAGGTTCAGGCTGATTTTACTCTGTTTAAGTTTTGTAGTGGTAATTTATGATGACTGAGTATTAATTTATCCAGCCAAAAGTGGATAAATCAGCATGTTCACCTGGGAGAGAATAGTCAGACTCTTTTTTTCCCCCTTTTTCTTTTCTCTATTAGAAATAAATGAATTTCTAATCTTGCAGTGTTGCCACTGAGAGGAGATTTCATCTTGATTTGTCTTGGAAATGACAAAAATCGGAAGAATATATATGAAGATATGTTAAAGATATGCCTTAAAAATATGAACACATGTCTTCACATTGGTTTTCTCTCTTTTGGTTAATGCAAGCATGTTCAAGAACTTCTCGCATCAACTGGAAGAAACAAAGGAAAAACTATGAATGTTCATTTACGTATTTTTAAGAATTTGCTTCGACTCCATTTATTTTCATTTTGAGTTTATTTTTTGTTTGTAGCCTCCTGGTAGTAAAGTCTGCTGGAAAGGTTTGAACTTAATGTAACAGCTGATCCACAACAAATTAATTTTAAACTTGTAATACTGTGATTTTGCTGTGGAAGTTTGATACCAAGAGTTACGGCTATTTAGAAAGGAAAAAGCACCACATAAATTGAAGTATCTACTTATCTTCTCGAACACCGAGCTGCGCTAAATACTTCTGTACTGAGGGTTTTTAAGCAAACAATTTTTGATAACAAATGCCTTTGATAGCATGTCCATCTGTTACCAGAAAACTTGCAAGCAGAGTGGGGGGAGGAGATGAGCTGATCAGCTGTGATGCTTCCCATTTTTTATGGGCCACAGCTTGCCTCCAGCTGTAGGCCCAGCCAGGACGCCGGGATCGGTGAGCATGGAGGGCCAGGGACGGCTCCGTGCTGAGCGCTGATGGATTTGCACTCGTGGTGGTGGGTTCACTTGTGGGAGCCACTGTTCCCACTGCAGTGCCGGAGTCACAGCTTATCCCTGAGGAATCTCCATATTTTATTTGTTTATAAATGACTTTGCATTTCACTGGAGCCTCCTTCTTGCTGATTGTCTCTAGCATTGTTTTTTTCCCATGAGGAGTTAAGCATGTCCTTGGAGGACCAGAAAATTGCAGTTCATGGGTTCAGAAGTAGCCAGTGGGCAGACAGCTGCTTCCCTTAGAAGGTTATAAGTGCATATTGCTTGTGAACACATTATTCTCCTGCATGCTCTGTGACAGAACATCCATTCCCTCCCCATCCAAGGTTTTATTGGGCATGATCCTTCCTCTACCCATCTATTAATAAACAAGTGATGTCACCGTGTACCTCCTTTCTTCCTCCAAGCAACATCTAATGACAATGAGCAAATAATAGGTGAGATTTGGAGAGGGAATGCTGATAGTGTTGGAGTGCAGGGTGACACCGGGAACAGGCACTGTCCCTGTGGCAGAAGATGACATCAACACTCCCGCTCCGCTGACAGGTTTGCTATCTGAATAAAAAATGGGCTTAGGCCTGTGCTCCTTTTGTGTCACAGTTAATGCTGGCATTCACAGGCAAACAGAGGCTACTGTTAGTTAATCTGATCAAATGTAGTTTAATGGGATGGGTAACAGCGATGTAAATTCTAATGGGGTGATGCCATGCACTGATCTAGAAATGAAAGTGGGCACGGGTCACTCTGCGAGGGGAGTCAGCCTGCTGCTTGGCCGCTTAGCTGGGTGTGTGTCCTGGCCGGGGCAGGACAGCACTGCACATAACCCTAACATGTCCCTTCTGGAGCAGAAGCAGCTTTTGGACTTGGAATTAAAATTAAAACGGAGGTTTTCCGACCCCATCCTCCAGCCATCCTGTTAGTCAAATCTTGGAACACCTTTGAGATGAAGGTTGTTTAGCTGCGACAAACCAGGGCAAATGGACAGATGGTGGGTCCTGCTGAAAGCCCCTGTTTGTGTGCAGGTCGGCTAGTTTAGTCTCCAGCTTTGCCTTTCCCCAGACTTTAGGATGGCTGCTCAAAGCACCAGGAGCTGGTGCAATGAAAAGGTCTGAGAAGAAGATAGGAGTACTCGTGTATCTGCGTTGCTGTGGCCCATCAGAGATCTGCAGGATAGAGAGTACCATCCCATTAGGAATATTTTTTATGTATGTTAGTAAGATACTGAGGATGACTGCCAGGTAGGGAGTCTTTTTTTCTGTGGATCTTCAATCCCTTTGCAGCTCTGGAACATGCAGCATTTGAGTCTCACCCCTCTTCTCCACTTGCAGTTCTCTGTAACGCAGGTTAGCATGGAGTTCCTTTCTTCTGAGTTGCAAATACTGCACTTCCCTTACAGTGTCATGAAAGAAAACTAACATACCTCTGCTGAGCCAAGCAGGGCCGGGCTTTGAAGTGCTAAGGATATAACTCCTCTCGGAACTGCTGTGGGGATGCATCTGCCTGCAGGGCGCTCCATATGGGGATGCTTTTTTCCCTGATCTTATGCATGAGTCTTTCTGCTAGATTCCCAGAACCCTGTGGCCTTATTTTGCTGTCTTCAGCGGGTGTGTGGAATTTAATGGCTGCAGGTGACTGGGCTGCAATCTGCTCTGTTTTCCTTAGACCCAGCTAAGACTCCAGTAGCTTTAGCAGCTTTTGTAAATCAGAATGAATGCGAGGAGGCTGCCAGGCTTACACAAGGCTGAGCTGGCACCATAATGCCCTTTTTCTTTTGCATGTCGTGCTTTGGGTGCTGCAGAGAAAATTTCAGTTCTGCTGTTCATTTGTTCATCGCACATTGCCGTAGTGTAATACTAGTCTGTTTAGATTTATGGCATGTCTATCAAGAGCTGCATGAATCCCAAAGAAATCTGAAAACCATTCTTGAAAACACGTACACTGATATTGGATTTTATGTAACCATCTTTTAGACACTATTTAGTTCTGGAGCTACCCATCTTTCAAAAGAAGTGCTCTCTCCCTAGAAAAAAAAATCTAAAATCTGGAATATTACACTGCTGTGTAGTGAAGTGAATGATACAAAATAATATTTCAGTGGCAGTGTAGAAGGCTTGCATAACCAGGAACTGTCCTATGTCAAATCTGAATGGATGTTACTGGGAAGGCAGCACATTTTTATGACCAGCTAATGTAAGGAGTGTGTATTTTCTGTTAGGCAGTAGTTCACTGTTACATGAGTACTTTTCTCTGCTAAGTGGCTGCATATACGTCTTCGAGCCAGAACGTGCCTTGTTTATAGCGGTAAGCCAAGACAGCTTGCTGAGAGTTAGGAGACCTGGGTTTAGCTGGGCTTTGCTACCAACTCGCTATGCAACACAAGGTAGCCCAGTAATTCTCATGCAACTGATTGTCCTGCCTCTAACTTAGAAATAGGGACACTGGTCTTTATAAATCCCTTGGTCATCTTTGACTTGCCGTTGTGGTAGGAGGTTATCCAAACTCTTACTGTCCACACCACTGTTACAAAAATGAGGGTTTCTGTTATGGCGATTAAGAGTTTGAGGGAAAAGAATTAGTTTTGATTAGGCTATTGAATGGCTATTGATAGCCATGGGTGAGCTTTGATAGCCTCCTGTTTAGCACCACAATCTGCAAAATGATGTTCTTGCCAGGTGTACAAATGGTTTCATTTGGTATCGTGTCAGTGACCAGCAGAAAAAGCAAAGATACTTTATGTGCCAGTTTCTGTTTCCAGGATAATTTAAAAGAATCAAGAGATAACTCCAAATTCACATCACATTTTAGCTTCCTCTCCTCGGTAGTTCTGTGATGAAGGTCAGTTGAGGTGCAAAGTGAATTGAATCAAATACTCATATTTGGATCTCTAAAAGCCAAGGATGTTTGGTTGGCACTTAGTGTGTGATAAACAACTAGGCCAAGTAGGGCAGAGAGACCTAGCATATACAGCATTTCACTTCTGCTTTTTTCATAATGTCCTGCCAGCTGCCAGGTGTACATATGAACAAAATGTCCTGTACCAAGGAGATTGGTTTTAGAACAGCTAGGAAAGGACAGGAAGAAATACGTGTAAATCCAAACCAACTAGAGTCACTGAGGAGGTCTGGCAAAAGTGAGGCTGCAAGGGAGGTTTGAAAAGTGTCCATGTACTGTGGATGAGCTCAGAAGTGAGGAACAAGACACAGTCACATGGAAGAGTACGTGGAGGCTCTTGGTGAAGAGGTCAATAAATAGAGAACTATGAGATAAAAAATAATTTCACAGCAAAGATAGACGGAGAAAACAGTGTTACTTCAGACTGCAGCCTCAAAATCAGCCTCTCTTGTACCGAGGAGTTCAAAAAATCCCTCTGTCCAGGCAGACCGATTCCTGCAGACTGCTTGTGCCTTTAGCACTGTTGGATGTGAAGTTATTTCTTCACTAGGCAGACTAAAAAATGCTACCATGGATGGTATGTGAAATGAATGGAAGTGCAGAAAGCCAGCTCTGCTTTTCTTATGTACGTGAAGCTGAACAAAATCAGCTTCCTCAGCAAGTAGTACCTTAATTACACCCCCCTTCCCTAGCTGACAACTTCCATCACAGAAGTGCTTTTCTCTGATCAGCTTCTTGTTTTCAAACAACTTTTTTTTTTTTTTTTGTGTGAAGAAAGATTAACTCTGATGGGCAGGACATCAGCAAACACACTAAAAAAATAGAAGAGATAACAATATGGATTTATTTTCTCAATAAGTCCTTGTGCCAAAAAAAAAGCAGCATCTCTTTCTCCCCATTGGCTTTCCTGTAATAATCTTTTTGTAGTAACAGGCTATGAACAGCCGAAGCTACAGGCTTAGTAGCTCTAGGATCTAGTACTATTCAGTCAGAGTCACTGTTCAGGATGGAAAGTTTACAAAATAGAGTTTTCAGCTACTCCTGCTATTTTTAGCAGGAGCTTCAGTGGTTAAATGAGAATATTTTAACGTGATTATTCCTCGCATTTCACTACGGTATAATCAATTTCTTTATTAGGAACTGATACAAAGCAGTTTGAAGTCTATGGGATTCTTTGCATTAACTTTAGTAAGCCTCCCACCTAGCCTTTGCGTCAAGGACCAGAGTGAAGTTATTCCCTTAATCTGATCTCTCGATCTGTTCTGTGAGATAAATTAATGAGGGCACTATATCTCTTTTACAGACAGAAAAAGCAAAGTTGCAGTTTGATGTGTTTGCCTAGGGCCCGGGAGGTGATCATAGGTCTGGAGCAGAGCTCCTACTTTGGCTGGCCCAATCTCCTCCTATAGGTTGTACAGTGGCTGAATCCTAAAGGGTCTGTATAAAGCTGCAGGTTCCACCAAGTCATAAATGAGATCACATTTTAATTAAAACATTGGCATTATAAAATATACATGGCACAGCAACACATAATATTTAGAAAAATCTAGTAGGAATTACGTAAGAGTTTGTTCCATGCAATATTTAAAAGCTGTTAGATTTCACCTAGTTTGCTGTCAGCGTTGCTGGAGATTCTTTTTTCCAGAGCCCTCCCTGCACCACGTCCTACTTATTGCACCTATTTTCATAGCTAAGCTCTGCAAACATCTCACTTATCTTTATTGCCATCAGGATCTCGAACTCCTCACATAGTGGGCTCCCTTGCTTCATAACTAGCCCCATTAAACTCTCCTAGATACTTGTAGAGTTGGTCATCCTGTGGATGGGAGCCAGGGTTCACTTTGTGACTTGAAATTTGTCTTTCCTACTTTCAGGTAGTTTCTCCCTTTTAGTTTTTTATAACTCTTAATAAAGGCATTGTGAAGGAAGAATTTGTCCTGACAGTTCTAGATGAAAGTGTCCCTCATGTATATCCGTTATCATCTCTACTCCTTATCATGGGGCAAAGGTGGTAAAGTGCAGCTGGTTAATTGATGATTCATCCTATACAGAGAGCTTGCTCATATTCTTGAGAAGTGTTTGTAATTTTCCTCCTAGGTGTAGGCGTACATAGGAATTGCCTCTGGGTGGTGAATGTGCCTGTTCACAGTGGTCTCCAAGGGAATGTCCTGACTGGGAGCAGCTGGGGTGCTGTCTGCCTCTGCTCTCTGCCTTCCTTCACCAACACACCAGTGATGGGAGCTTTGGAAAAAAGGACCTGGAAATGAGCCTGAATTTCCTGCTGTTAGAGATTTGCACTTCTAGTATATCCTGGAAAGGGGGTGGAAGAAGGGAGACATGGTTTCCAGTCAAGAGGGGCTGCTGGAGGGAGAAGGATAACATGGGTAACAAGGAATTCCAGATGCAGGGACTAGCTGGGCTATCACTAGGCTTTGCCTTCAGTTCTGGGGCTAGTGTTGCCCTCCCAGGATTAAGTCCCTGTGTGCATGCCCCCTGCGTGCCACTTCATGGTGGGGGTGAAGCTGCACTCGTTCTGTTTCCTACCAAGCTTTTCAGGCTGTAGTGGGCACCGCAGCAAATCTGTGTTTCATTTCACTTGCTGTTTTACTTCCCTGGAGGTCTAATGTCATAGGCAATCACTGATGAGCCAGGTTTCCTGAATAACGCTGTCATTTATTGCAATATGTTGAACATCTTCCTTTGGATAAAGTGTTTCCTTTAAGGTGCCTAACAGAGCTCCCAGAATTGCCAATTCCTTTGCAAATTTTTGCTTTAGTCATGTGAGTAGAGAACTTACCTCCTCTCCCTGCCCTCTCTAGGGAAATGGAACTATGTCATCTTACTCAGCGCGGCTTATATCCATCTGGCACTGCAGCCATTTAAACCCAATTATGGAAGCTACAAAAAAGAAAAAAAAAAAGAGAGAGAAAGCTGGTTTTCTGAAATTGTATTCTCTTTTGTTACCAGTCTCTGATCAATGTTGTGGTAATTGGTGACACCAGCTGAGGAATTGCTGATTACTACAGGAGGTGAATGTCCAAATCTGTCAGCTGAGTCCAACTTGCTTATCTTCAGATCAGAGCATGGGGTCGTTGAAGCAGCACAGTCTTGTTACACTGATGGAGCAGGCAGTCTGCTAACGTCTTGGATACCAGATGGTAAATGCAGCTTGAGCTGGCAAATTGTTGCTCTTCTTCCTGCTGTGGAAACGATTTTATCTACAAGCATAATAATAATAATAATAATAATAATAATAATAATAATAAAAGAACAGGAAACCAAAGAGAAATATTTTAAATCAAGTATAGGAAATTTGAAAGAAAATAATAGCAATTAAAAAGGTCTTAATGCTAAGGGGAAAAAAAAGGATAAGAACAGATTTTGCTCCAGTACTCTGATCTTTATGTATTTATTTATTGCTTTGATTTATTCCCCTTGCCTGAAAGCTCTGAGGGACAAAGCCTGATGAATTTACTCTACAGATAAACCTAGTGAGGTCAGTAGGAATTATTAAAAAAGCAAGATATCACTGAGCTTAAGTCTCTCCAGCTCAACCATATGCAGAGCTTAATGCAGAGACACGAGGCTCTTCAGCAATTCTGCATTTTTTTCAGGATCATAGAAAGTGGCAGAGGTTTTTGAAAAACAGAGAATTAAAAATATATATATTTTTAAAATTGATAAATGTAGGAATCCTTGTGGGATGTCACAAAAATGAAGAAATTACACTGCCTTTTTAATGCACATAATATGCCTTGAAATGTAATCATAAAAACTTCTGCAAATATAAATCCCAAAGGAAATCAACATGTTTTGCTGGAAATCTTGAGAGACCTAAGTTGCCTAGTCTTCATTATACAAACAAATAATACCATTTGCCCTGTAATTCTCATCATGGGATAGAAATGTGTTCATTTTTATATGTTCTCAGAGATAGAAACTCTAATTTCTATGAGTCCAGCATTTCTTTTCAGGGGTATCATTCATGTTTATATTCTGTAATGCATTTACACATTCATTTTTTTTATTTATTAACTTTTTCAGTAACAGGTCTTCCTATCATATCAACATCTTCCTTCCTGCATTGATGGGGACATAAATAAATGGAGTCAACTTGTGGTAATTTTGATACGAAGGATTCTGTGAGAGGAGAGGGTATTTGAGTGAACTTGCCCCTAGCTCTTACTTTCTGTAGTGCATTCTGGCCCCTGCCCATGGGCCCTTTGTGCCGTGCCTAGGAGCTCAATAACGATGGTCGAGGGTCAGGCCAGAAGCTCACCAGGCCCCGGAGCTCTTCTCTGAAGAGTAAAGAACAGGGCAAGAGCCTAACGAGACTTCTACTACCCTCTAGAGATGTGCAGGTCAGGATTTCCTGAGCCAGAAAACATTTCATTAACTTTGAAAACTGGGCCATTTGGCCTAAACAGTTGGTTTGTGATGTGCTTGTCTCATTCATTTATCTGGAAACATTTAGAGAGCATTTTGATCAACCCAGGATCTTGCCTCAAACTAGAGTGCTCATTTGAGCCCTGATTATTTACTCGTGTTGTGAATTTCCTTGTTTGTGGCCTTCTCATTTGATGATGAGCGCTGCAGATGGCTTATAAATTGAGACATATTTTAAACTAAGTATGAAGCTGGTTGTGTAACCTCAGCTGCCTTGGGATTTGTGCTGAAAAAGAAAAAAAAAGAATTTCTCTGCAAGTACTCGGCAGACATTCAGCGCGCAGTGAATGAAGGCAGGGATGTCATTTCACATCAGCTATACTTGCTTACATGCCTTGTGGCTGGAGGCAGAATTTAAAAAGCGATTGGATATGGCTGATAGAAGGAGGTAATAAAACAGCACAGAAGGAACAAAGAAAAGCAAACTTACAACAGATAACAGCATCACTCTAAAATGAGCACTTCCTAAGGTCTGTGCTTTTAGAGAAAATGAGTTTTTTTCCTTCTGTGCTGTGTTTGATGCCACTGTTGCTAAAAAAAAAAAAAGTGTAGTTGTTGGGAGGTTTTAATACTGAAAAATCAGAGGAAGTTTGAAGCTGTGAGATTCTCTGGACGTGATCCCTGGTGCACTTCCCCTGCTCTGCAGCTTTTTCCATGACAGAGGGGGCTTTGCTAGGCAGAGGAAAAACACACATGTGCAGATGAGCAAGTGATCTGTGCCACCGTGGCAGCCACTGCCCTGGCCTCACGTCACGAGCCTCTCTTGAGCTGCCCTGTCAGCGTTGTGCAGCCCGCAGTGCTGAGAAATGGCCATCGGCTGTGGAGTAACACAGGGTTCCTCAGTGACCCAGCAGCTCCTGCGAGGCCGTTTTGCTCATTGGGACGGGTTTTCACAGAATAGATGGAACAAGATCATGTTGGGAGTGAGCTGGAATTCTGTGCAAGCTCCCATGAGCATCTTCCACTGCCAGGGCAAGATGAATTCCTCTGACCTTTCATCTCTATAGCAAAAGCCCAGAATAATGTGAACATTCAAAAAATCTCCCAAAGGCTTTTCAGGAAAAAAAAATACCCATTAGAGTGAGATGGTCAAGTTTCTTTAGCACTACGTCTTTAGTGCAAAGTGAATGTAAAGCACTCAGTCTTGTTCTGTCCCTTGCAGACAGAGGGGTGATGCTCTGAGGCACTTCAGTGGTTTCTTACGGAGATCAGGTTGGACCTCACAAGGTCTTTTTAGGCTGGCCATCATGTTCTCATTCACTGGCTGTGTGCTGCGAGCGATGGCAGAGCCTTGTATCCAGCCTGTACTGACAGTATGGTTTGCAGGAGCATTTCTAAATGGGTGGCAAAAAATAGCCCTCCAAAACTCAAGCATCAAGTGCTGTCTGAGCAGGAAGAGGCATTTCAGCCTGGGCTGCTTCATTTGCATGTAGAGAGCACGGTGCTTGTGGCAGCTGCTTTCTCATCCCAGGAACCAATTTAGCATCCTGTTCCCCATATGACTAAGACAATAAATTACACTTTAATCTAAATCTTGTACATTATTCCTACCACAATGGCTGGGCAATTTCCCCATTTCTTTTTTCAGCATCTCCCTTGGATCCTCTTTATCAGCTATCTTGTTTCATATTAGGTAAGTTATTGGGTTTACCTTTTAAAGTGTTCGTATTCAGCATGAAAATGAGCAATATACATATTCTGCTTGACATTTTACCCTTTAACAAACAGAACAGATAATCTAAGGTGCAATTTTACCTAAAGGAAAGAAACAGAGATGATGTGAGAAAGTATGGTATTTGGATGGGTCGTTTCCTGAAGATTCTGCCCATTTTTCACTCATCTGCTTTTAGTCAGGCAAATATGTCCTTGAAGTCCCTGTCGAAAAGCATGCTAGAGAGAGGGCATGGGGAAAGTGAGGGAGAATTTTTAGCAGCCAGTAACTGAATTTCAGAAATTGCAAAGCTTAAATAAAGCAAAGTGAGATAAATACAATGAAGTAAGAGGCCATTCACTGCCTGCCTTGGACCATCAACTAATAGGAGGTGCCGCAGAACATTATCAATAGTCCGTGTGTGATGACAGCAACTACAGTTGGCAAGAAAAAGTCTCACACTTGTTTGAGCCCCCTAGCAAGGTGCACTTTTGGATGTAAGTCATTCAAAGTATTCCTGGATAATTTATTGCCATTAGTGTTAATCTTAACTGAGTTAGACAAGAACACTTAACTTGTTCTCAGTGCTTTTCAGGCTGCTGTGTATGTTTTTGGCTTTCAGACTTTCCAATCAAGAGATGAATGTTGATTTACATGACTATTGTATCGTTACGATGTTTTTTCTAGCACTTTCCATGCAAATTGTATATTTACGTTGCAAAAGCGTGGCCTGTGGCTTGTAGGGGTTAAAGACAGGAATAGCAAACCATAGATTGTGGGAACATATCTAAGGGATGGAAGCTTTCCGATGGGAAGCGACTACGAAGAGCTGAACTAAGGAGATAGTGGAAACTCCCTCAACTGCAGGAATGTGATCCTGGAAAGTCCCTGAGCTGCAAGCATGAGAAAGTTGGGCGAGAGGGAGCTGTAATTAAGCTTGTCAGTGTGAAAGAAGGACTTGTGTACGGACCAGTGGTGTGAATGCATGCCCGTTATCCACAACCAACCAAGTGCGGTAGAAGATGTGTGGACAGTAGCATGTAGCCAATCGTAGTGTACGTGTGGCTGAAGAGCTTGCCGAAATGTACAAGGTGTATAGAGCACTGTAACGTGGAATAAAGTGATTTCTGCTTGACTCATATTGAAGCCTTCAGGAGTCGTGTCTGGCATCCTGCAGCTGGTGACCCCGACGTGATGCGACTTTGACGCATAAGAGTGGGACACCCCGATGGGAGCACCTGGCTGGAGAACAGCTCGGCAGGACCGAGGTCTGGGGTGGACTGGGTGGCAATCCACAAGAAGTGAAATGTGTCGCAATGTGTGCCTGGTGGAGGTGCGCAGCTGGGACAGGAAGGGGGCAGTTGGTGACTAAGGAAGAAAGTGCCATTGTTAAGCTTATTCTCTCTAAGAGAGGAATCAAATATGATGAACAGACCCTCTATTGGGAGGTGCAAGCTATTGATCCGGTGCAGAGAGAATGGGTAAGTATTGTAAATACGGGCGAGTGGAGATCGGCGGGGAGGGAGCCCAGTAGCTGAGGTGCTGCCGAGGAGAGCTATAGAATACCAGCGGGGAGAGCCAAAGAGCCCAGGGCAGCTGTGTTGTAGTTGGCCTGTGGCTAGGTGAGCTACCGGGGCCCAAAAAAAAAAAAAGGGGGGGGGGGATCAAACCCGTCTACAGAGGAAAAAGCTATATTGAATATTTGGGATTGCATGCTGTTAAAAAGAGGGAAGAATTGTAATGCTTTAAGTGAGGATAGAAACTGTTATTAGGGCTATTATTTCTATTCGCTATGTTTGTGTTAGCTGTTGTATCCCTTGTATAATGATGCTGACAAGAGGTATGGGTGAAACTGCTGTGAAAACGCTATCTGTTCGGGTCCTTTGTTACAATAGGTTGACCTCTACGGATCATAGGATGGCATGTATAGGAGGTGGAAATTTGTATGATCTGTAGTCATAAAACTATTGTGCGAAACAGAACCCAGACCTTGAGAAAGAAGAGGTTTGCCTGGCTGGGCTGAGTGATAAGGAGCACGGAGGCAAGTCCTCAGGCAGGTGCTCAGCCAGGTTCACAGCCAAACTCCTTCAAAAAGCAGTTGAAGGTGGCTGCTTGACCAGGCTTGTAGCCAACTTAATCACAGACATCCTCTAAACTAGTTTGAAGGTCAAACACCCGAAAGGGAGGAAGAAGATGAGGACAGCAGGACCCTCAAACTGACGGCTGGGCCCCCTTACTGGTATGTGTGCCTGCGCACTCCGGAGGGAAGGTTACACGACTGACAGCGGAGATTGTCTGCTCCCCGGCCTGCCTGCTGACACGGACTGGCCCTACGTGGCAGGATGCACCGAGCGTGAAAAAACAGTGCAGAAAGAGTGGGTCGAGACTCCTAACACTGAGACCTATGTTGTCTCTGCGGGGACGCCCACCAGGTTGGGAGCCTGTCAGCAACCCTCTAATCCGCCAACTCGAGAGAATGTTTAGTCTCAGTATCCTGCTGGCCAGTATTACCTCAAGAGTAATTATACTTTGCTTCTTTAATGTGTTTTTCAGCAACTGAGACAGTGGAGCTCACTAGTGGAGTGCACAGCACTCCTCACATGCACGTGAGGTCATGCTACTGGATAGAAACTGTGTTCGTGCTGTTTGTGTCTGTGGTCTTCAGGTCTTTCTTGTGCAGTATGTATCAGTAGAGAGGGCTGAATAAGCACACCAAGAAAGTGCAGAATTCGAAAGTGGGAAAGCAGGGAATAACTCAGACTGCAGCTCCTTCCCCCCCACAGTGGCTCAGCTGTTCCAGGGGAGAAGGAGGACTGGGAGCCCTACTCTGACTTGTATCCTTGAAAAGGGATTAGCAGAATACTTCAGCATAGGAAACAAGAATGAAACGACAGCCAAGCTCCAGTGCGACTGGCACAGAAGGACCAGCAACGGTCCACACAAATTGTAAAAGCCTCAATTGTTACTGGAGCAGAGGCCTCCTTAATATAAAGAGAAATTTAAAGGACAATCTGTAGTTAGTACTGGCTTGAGAAGGAAAACAAATTGAAGCTGTGCAAACACAAATAGAAATGAAAATAGAGAACCTCCCAAAATGATTGTATTCAGTTATGATTATTCCTGTCCCTGAATATATAATTGGAATTGATAGTTTAAAGGCACTGACTTTGAAACTTTCTGATGGTTTGTACCACCTTGGAACAAAGAACTATACTAATGCCTGGACAATTTTAGTCAGAAAAGTAAAAACACCCCTCAGTACAAGATTCTAGGGGATATGAAGACATTTCACAGATAATTAAAGGCCTAATGGATGCAGGAGTTTTAAAACCCACTACCACAGCTTGGAATAACCCTGTCTGGCCCAACAAAAAGAGTGACAGATCATGGAGAATGACTGCGGATTTCAGAGAATTAAATTAACACACCTCTTACACCAGCTCTTACAACACCTGTACCAGGTATTGTCACCTTGACAGAAAAAATCCAGAAGCATTCCGGAACTTGATACGCAGTAATTGATTTGTCTAAATCTTCCTTTACCAGACCCATTACTGAGGAGCATTCCGATCAGTTTGCCTTTACTTGGCAGGGGCGACAATATACGTTCACCAGGTTGCCCCAGGGACAGCTGCTCAGGCGAACATTATAACATGTCCCTCGCTCTGAGTTGCACCCAGGCCCAGACATGGGTGCAGAGTGTTGTTGCAGGTATATTGAGAGACGGAGACAACGGGAGATGGAGATCCGGAAAGATTATGTGGGATGCGGCCATGGAGGGGAAGCGACAGCTTCAAGTGTGGTGAAGACCTGCGATCTTCACCCACGACCAGTACCCTACGTACTGACCGTGGTGGATGTCACCATTGAGAAGGTCTCTCTGTGCTCTATCCACCCCCGAAGATGCTGCCCTTAAAGCGAGCTATGTTTGCTTTTGCCCAGGAGGGCAGATGACATTTTGAGATCAATCCACAGAGTAATACAAAAAACTGCATTACCTTATGTAGGAAAAAAATGCGTATGCTTTAGAACAATGTGTAAATAAGTGCTAATTAATGCAATTTATAACCAGACTGTGTTTACTGACTCTCGTGTGTGTGCTTGCAATGTAGTTGTTATTAGAGGCTGACATTTTGTGTATAAGCCACCTGTGTTTACTACTTAATTGCTGATTAGAAACTATACCCTATATCATGGCATAAACCCGACCCCAGTGGGTATGGGTTTGTCACTTGTAACAGAGATGTTAGAACATGCAAAGTTACAATAGGTTTGAGTGATGCTAAGGCAGAAGCAAACATGATCTTAAGAACTGTGCATTATGATAGCACCTTGCTACTGAATGAGGCAGGTGAGACACTACCTTGATGACCAACTGAAAAGCCTAGGTCTGGCTAAGCACCTCGTACCATAGTCAAGGGCAAGACTGGGTTGGCCTCTGTGTTCACCACCAAGAAGAACCTTGAGCTCCGCTGTTGGCTGC
>JAWLRI010000466.1:71195-92006 GCA_034781795.1 Crypturellus tataupa | reverse complement strand
GATGTGCATTGGGTGCTCCGCTCCGGGTGACAGCGGCTGGAGCTCCCCTGGGATGTGCATTGGGTGCTCCATGCTGGGTGACAGCGGCTGGAGCCCCCTGGGATGTGCATTGGGTGCTCTGCTCTGGGTGACAGCGGCTGGAGCTCCCCTGGGATGTGCATTGGGTGCTCCGCTCCGGGTGACAGTGGCTGGAGCCCCCATGGGATGTGCATTGCGGTCACAGCACTGGAAAACGCCGATTTTCAGCTACCAGTCCCCAAAACGAAGTAAAACGAATGTGAGAGTGGGGCCGGGACTGCCCCGGAGCAAGAATGACAATGTGCCCCAGCGCTCCGGACGTTACCAGGAGAGTGACAGCTCCTCAGGACGGAGCCTGGCCGGGATGTGACAGACACGGACTGGGGCTTCCCGTGGTCACCTTGGGGATGGCCAGGGTGTCCCCTGGCAGAGGGTGGGCGCACATGTGCGTGCAGGGGAGGGCAAGGGCTAAAGCTAAAGCACCGTTGCTGATAGTGATTGGCAAGTCCCGTTCTGCTTGCAATAGCAAATAGGCTGAAGTCCCCGCTGCAGCGTCGTTACGGGCCTCGTTATTTGAGGAGGTAAAGGAAAGCTGCAGGTAAAAATGGATTTTTATTTATTTTTTTGCTGTTGATGCTCCTCAGTGCATGGATACCCCGGGAATACGCAGGGATTGCGTCAAACCCTGGCCCTGTAGTTGCAGTGTTGTGCATGCACGGGGTGCATTACTGAGCGTGGAAGGATGCGGCGTGCGGATATAGCCCATGGGAAGGGAGCAGGGATGGGGAGAGGGATGTGCTGATCCATCCCAGCCGATGGAGCCCGGCCGCTGCGCTTTCGAACATGGAAATGAGGAGATTTGAATAATCCCGATGAAGCTCTTCTGTCAAATTGCCACCTAACATCCACCATAACTATCATCAGAAAACTGAACCTTTGGATTTGAAAGAATTCAGTAATCTTACCCAAATCCATGGAAAGGAGAACAGATTTTGTAGAATAAATAAACAATAAGTGATGGATTGTGGCTTTTTTAGTGGCAAGGAGGTGGTAAGAGTGATGAAGAGGAGTAGGGATCAGCTGCGCTTCCACGGACCCAAGAAGGTGACTCAGAAATTTAATTTTGATTCCAGAAAATTAGGAACCAGCGGAAGAACCAGAAGGGACAAGTGGGTGAGGAGGTTGGACGGGGTGATATCTGCAGGGAGGCTATTAGAGCACTAGGAGAGAGGCAACATAACGACTCCAGTTAATCATGTGCATAGAAATGAGCGTCAAGGGGAGAAGATACGCGCGGAGCCTTCTTGCAAAGCAGAACGCAGGGAATGTCATTGCTTTTCTGCGTGGCTCAGCTGAAGAGGTAGAAGATCATCACAGAACCTTGCAAAATCTGCCCTTCTGATGAGGTTTGGGCAGTCGGATCAAAGGGTAGTCCTGTAGTGTAGTTCACCTTGGCTGGGACCTGGAGCCCCGCGTGGAAGCGGTTGTGTTGAGGAGCCGGGGCTGGGATGGGGATGCGGGCGGCAAGCGGAGGCCGGGCAGGCTCGGCCCTGCGTTGAGGGGCAGCGGATCAAGGGGACGAGGCCTGAGAGCGCTTGTCACCCGGGAGTCTAAACCAGGACTGTGCGAGCGGGCAGCGGCAGAGGAGAAACGCGTTGGTAGTTGTGCTGCTCTGGACAGACAGTGTTCACGTCTCGTCTGGGTTTCCGAAGGGATTCATGTCCTTACGTTCATCAGCGTGCTGCGCTTAGCGATGCAAATGAAAGCACATCCATCCCTGCGCCTGGGGGAAACTACCTGAGCCTCCTGTTAGGAAATCGAGGGAATGGGGTTTCCCTTCTTGAAAAGCCGGTGTTACGTAAAGCTTCCCAAAGATCCCTGCCTGGAATTCAGTGATGTCAACCAAGGATTTTCTTTCCCTTTCCTTTCTTTTCCCTCCAGTGGCTTAACGAGGCAAAAATTATCCAGAGACTCGTGGAGCTGATCCACTCGAGCCAGGATGAGGACGTGAGTATGACAGAGCAGAGCTCTGCGTGCGGGTCTATCTGCTACTCCTTGAGTAATAAATACCATAAATACCCAAGCGACTTAGGGCAGGTGATAAGGAGGGCTGATCTTTATGGACATCCTGTCATTTGCCTGCTAATGTTTTGCTTTATATTTGATCTATCTTTGATTCATTTTACTATCAATTTTTTAGTTCATTTTTATGTTGAATGATAAAATGATGATTAAATTCTAAATGGTTTTATCAAACAATCTGTTTTTATTCATGGACATGACCTCCTCGGTAGCGATAAGCAAGAATGAAATACTTGTATTTTTAATTTGCAAGTGAACACCCTTGCTCAGAATGTTAAAAAAGTCTCCACTTTCTACAATCTTTGTGTTTAGTTGAGAATTCAGGAAGACTTTCTCTCTGATTTCAAAGCCTGTGAATTGTTGCACTGATGGGAGTTATTAGCATAGGAATGGGTGATCTAGAGCGTGGCACGCTTGTGTGCAAACACTCCTGTGCTTGGAGGAGATTTGCTTTGCTGTGCTTTGCTGTGCTGTGCTGTGCTGTGCTGTGCTCTGCTTTGCTCTGCTCAGCTTTGCTTTGCTGTGCTGTGCTGTGCCCTGCCCTGCTCTGCTTTGCTGTGCTGTGCCCTGCTCTGCTCTGCTCCGCTCTGCTTTGCTTTGCTCTGCTTTGCTCTGCTTTGCTCTGCTCTGCTTTGCTCTGCTCTGCTCTGCTCTGCTCTGCTCCGCTTTGCTCCGCTCTGCTCCGCTCTGCTCTGCTCTGCTCCGCTCTGCTCTGCTTTGCTTTGCTTTGCTTTGCTCCGCTCTGCTTTGCTCTGCTCCGCTCTGCTTTGCTCCGCTCTGCTCCGCTCTGCTTTGCTCCGCTCTGCTTTGCTCTGCTGTGCTCTGCTTTGCTTTGCTCTGCTTTGCTTTGCTCTGCTCTGCTTTGCTCTGCTGTGCTCTGCTTTGCTTTGCTCTGCTCTGCTCTGCTCCGCTCTGCTCTGCCCGGCTCCGCTCCTGACGCCGTGTGCCCCTTGCAGAGGCAGTCGAACGCGTCGCAGACCCTGTGCGACATCATCCGCCTGAGCAGAGACCAGAGCACGCAGCTGCAGGAGGCCCCCGAGCCCGACCCCCTTCTCACGGCACTGGAATCGTAAGTCCCCCCGGCGCGAGCTGCTCCTCTCTGCAGACACGGGCTGGATAAGCGGGTGTCCTGGTCCCTTCTCGAGGGGTAGAGCTCTTCATAGACCCCTCTTGGCCCTGGTGTGTCTGGCGGGTGCTGTGCCTTGAGAGGGGTGCTGGAAAGGGAGATGTGCCCCTTGCTAGACTTACTCTAGCAATAAAAAGGTACCAGTGCACAGTCTGCACAAATAACATTGATGGGAGGTTTTTTGTTCCCGTTTTTAATACATCTGATGGAAGGATCAGGAAGTTTTCTAGGAAAAAAGAGGTGCAACATCGTGCCCATGACCCCAGCTGCTGCTGCTGCTCAGTTCTTGCTTTGAGAACCTGCTCTTGCACATCCAGACAACCTGCAGGGAATCTCTCAGTGGCTTCTTTCATCTAGAGTTTTTACTCCAATTTTTCATTTGAAGTTAGGATTTACTTCCCAAATAATGTGAAATAGTGTACAGCAGAAAATACTGATTTTTGAGGTTTACTCCATTCCCTTGGCATTATTTCACTGTTCTCGGAATACAGTTCAAATTACTTTATCATGTTTCCACTTCATTTATTTGCCTCAGGCTTTACAATACTGCCCCTCTCGCCTCAATGCTGCTTTTCCCTTGTTGCCCTGCAGAAATCAGTGGCCTTTTTCCCCACAGCCGGCCAGGGTTTCCCCAGCGATGGGTGCGCGAGCGATGGTTTCCAGTGCGGTCGCATCCCTGGGATGGGAGTTCACGAGTTCGGTGTCCTTGGCAGCTCTGCAGAGGGGAGGTTTCCCCTTTGGCTCTTGTCTCACTGCTCCTGAGCCTCTTCCTCCCTCTCCTTCTGCCCCCTTCCAGCCTTCCCCAGCTTCCACCGTGTTCTCTTCCTCGGCACCACCTATAACATCCATGGAATAAATAAAACTTATATTCCGGTTCTTCCAAGAAGCAGTCTCAAAGTTGATATATCGCTTCACTGTTCATAAGAAAAACTATTTGGAACAAAAGTGATTTCTTGCACTGCTGATCTCTGCTCTGTAAGGGTTGCACATCTCACTGCTTTTCCCACCCAATTCTGGGTAGCACTGCTAAACTTTTTTGATTTATTTTTATTTTTTAATCAACGTTTTGGTCTGTGACTCATGAGTTAATGATCAGTACGCGCTGCAGGAGGGAGCCAGACCCGCCTCATGGAGTCGGTATCAAAGCTTGGGTTTTGGTTACTACCAAAACCATCTACAGCAGTTTCGCAGATTACCCTGTGCCACCGAGCGCGTTGGTTCCTCACCCCAGGCTGGTCTGTTCCTGACGCTGCCTTTTAACCTGTCTATATTTAGATGCTGTTTATTAAAATAATTTAATCTCCTTTTTTATTCACGTGCTTTCACATTTTAGCTCATATTTTATTTATACCCGTATATACCAGGACTCCAGAAAACACACATATTATTTACAATTCACATTTGCTGGCTCCTGTTTCCGGGTCCTGGGTCTTATAATGCTGGTGGCAAAGATAAGGCTCAGCTTAAATTTGTTACCTTTTATCCTGGGACCCTGATGGGTAATTTTGGATCATGAGTTAATAGCTTCATTTTGACTTTAAAAAACCTGAATAGGCTAAATTAACCCTCCCGTTGCCTTCCAATGTCTGATAAAAAGACATACCCTGTAGATGGGAGAGAATCACTGCTTGGGTCGGAGTCTGGGTGCTTATATTGCCTTAGAGATGAGTGAGCAGGTTCCTAACCTGGGGTTGCTCCATTCTTGTCATATGAGACTTTCGGGAGAGGAGGAAGAAAATGCAGCCTTTATTTTCCCCAGAAATGCCTTTTTCTGGGCTGAAATGCCAAAGCATTTCTGATGTAGTGTGTGTGTGTTGCTCACCAGGCAGGAGTGCGTGGAGCAGCTCCTGAAGAACATGTTTGATGGCGAGCAGACCGAAAACTGCATCGTGAACGGGACACAGGTTCTTCTAACGCTGCTGGAAACACGGCGCTCGGGGTGAGTCCGGGACGCTGCAGGATCACGAGCACGAACCCTCACTGGTGCAGCCCGCTCCGTGGTTATTCGTGAAGCCTGCAGAGCCCCAAGGAGCTTCAGTAACATCTTGGCTATTTTCAGTCAGCTGGGCAAGCAGTTTGTTCTGTCTTCCCCTCTATCTTATTCCCTGACTTGATCATGTAAATATAATCTTGTAAACATTATAATACTTACGCAAATGTACCTAGTGTCTGTAAATGATTAGTTTTCATATTTACAGTTGTTTTTCAAGTGAAAATGACCCACATAAACAGTGCGACTGGGTAAAATTGTAAGATTTTGTCAGATCGTGACTGTTGTGCTGTCTTCTTCGCAGGGTGGAAGGACTGATGGACTCATACACTCAGGGATTTGAAAGGTCTTACACTGTCAATAGCAGCATTTTATACGGTATTGAACCCCGGCTAAAGGATTTCCACCAGCTGCTGCTCAGCCCTCCCAAGGTAACGCACCTCCACCGTCCCCCGGAGCCGCCTCCGAGCCTTCCCCTTCCTGTGCGGAGCGTTCCTGCATGGCTCCTGAAAGCACCGCGTGCTGGAGCGGGCAAACCCAGTTTGTATCCGTGAAGAAAAGTCCTTGCTCCGTGTCTGTGAGCCAAGGGCGTAGGAACCAGCAGGAGATGCGGGAGCCAGCACAGCGTGTGGGAGAAACCCACAGAGCTTGTGCAGAAATACCTGGGGAAGGAGCAGCAGGAGCTTCTCGTTAGCCCTAGGGGGTATTTTGGCTTCAGTCTTCAGTTTTGGGAGTCTGTCCCGTTGCAGCAGTGCTGGGCTCCTCTCCCTGGAGCAGGAGGAGTGCGGGCAGCGGTGCTGGAGCTCACAAGATGTCCAGTGATTGCCCGGAGGCCCCGCTCGGTTTCCCCTCAGAAAACAGCGATCCTGACCACGATCAGGGTCTTGCTGAGGCCTCGCTCTGTGTCTCCCTGCAGAAAACGGCGATCCTGACCACGATCGGGGTCTTGGAGGAGCCGCTGGGGAACGCGCGTCTGCACGGATCTCGCCTAATAGCTGCTCTGCTTCACACAAACACTCCCAGTATTAATCAGGAACTATGCAGACTCAGTACCATGAACTTATTACTTGTGAGTAACATAGTGTGAGATACCGTGAAAGGGGCTATCACTATAAACTGGGAATCGTTGGCTTTTTCTTTGATCTTTTCACTGCAAAGTACGTTTCACGTGTGCCAGCACCTAGTTTTTTCCCTAAAATGCTGGAAGTGGGAACATCCAGTCTCAAAATAGCTTTTGTAGTACAATTCCCGTTGCTTAGTGTGTTGAAATGAAGCTCAGGCTTCAAGTTTATTGTTCCAGTAGCTCAGTCGGGTGCTTGTAAAGGAGTCCTTCTATTGAGAGCACTCGGGAGCACTGAGATGTGTTGGTCTTAATACTCGGTGCAGATCTTTCTGTCTAACCATGAACAAGACGTGTCCTGAGAGCTGCACTATAATCAGGACAGTTCAGAAAATTGCTATTTTCTGTTCTTGTGTATGATTTAATTACTAATTTTCATATAACTAAACAGCCACAGAATAGGTAACATATTTGAGGTGTCCTTGCTGTGAGCTCTGTGCGTCTAGCAGATTATTACCAATGTAAATTGTCTTAGTGCAGTGATTCCTTAATCAGTTAATGGGGCTGTGGTTTCATTTCATCTGATTGTTACAAATGGGAAGATGTGTCATAGAGTGGATATTTTTTTGCTTCTCATTTTGTTTCAGGACTTATTTTTTAAATACACGTGGAATAACTTTTTGCATTTCCAAGTGGAATTGTCCATAGCAGCTATTCTCTCGCACTCTGTACAAGAGGGGAAAACTACTACTAACGACGGAGAGGGCAAAGAAGAGGTGGTGAATGGAAATGCAGCCACAGAGAGCCTGGAGCCTCCAGAAAACAATCCTGAAAATATCATGGTGACTCACGTAAGTCTGGTCCTGTCGCTCGAGAAAATTTTATGACAAGCCATTCAGAAGAAGGGAATTTATCCCAAACTGTCCAGAGACATTACTTGCTTCTTCCAGTCCTCAGTGGAAGTATTTTTGCTCTTGTACATTGGATTTTTTCATGCAATTACAAAAGAAACGTACAACCAGGGCTCGTAATACCCATGATTGGGTAATTCCTGCCTCGCGGACCTGGCAGGGAAAAGGATTTGTCGTGTGTGTAAAATCACATTGTGTTTGCACCGTGGCTCTTGGGAAGCCCCGGAGCAGACGAGGAGTTTGGAAGTGTTGCTGTTTTCCATGGATCCTCTGAGCAGGATTTCGGGAAAGCAGCTCAAGGGCTGCACTGTGGGAGTGTAGGAATGAGCAGCAGTAACGCAGCTCAGGACAGGCCTTCCAGGGCACGGGTCTTTCTCTGGCTGCTCTGAAATCTTCTTTCTCTCCCTTGTTTTTCTCTAGTTGTTCCAGAAATGCTGCCTAGTGCAAAGGATATTGGATGCCTGGGAAGCCAATGACAAAATACAGTAAGAGATTTGGGTTCAGCATGCTGTATTGTGGGGCTGCAGGTTTTGAATATTCCCTTGAAACATTCTTTTATTTATTTGATTAACTTACAGTTTAAAGGTGTCTAAAATGATTTGGAATTTGCATTGTTTGCATGTTTACAAACAAAATTTTCAAACTGACATATAATTAAAAAATTCCAAAAAATAGGAAAAAAAATGTACTTAATGTTTCAATTCAATGTTTCAAATGCACAGGAAGCTTCTCTTTTGCTTTCTCCATAAATTTTACATAGCATTTTAACATAAGCCTATAATTTAAGTTTGCTTGCAGGCCATTTTCTTTTTCATTTATCTGTTGGGCTGATGTTAACATTTTGTGTTGGTAGTTCTATTGCACAGCTCTGATTGTGCACCCTTTGGTGGGTAACAAACGCTATGGTTCCTATATAAATTTTTTCTCACTTTAATTAGATAGGAACTAGAGTTCAGACATATTTTATGCTGTACACAGGTCCAGCCTGCAGATAAAGAAGAATTTTAATGTGCAGAAATCTGTATATTTTAGTTATTGGAGAGGTGTCTCAGATGGTGCTTTGAGAAGTGGGAGACTATAGGAAGGCTGCACTAAATGAGGAGATGGAATGAGGCCCTAGGAGCACCAGGGTGAAATATTAAAGGAATTGGGAATTTTAAAAAGCAGCAAAGAGAATTCTGGAAATACCATTTCCTGTCGGAACAGGAGATTTCTCTTTGAGTTCTCTTGGTTTTAGGTATTCTGCATGTTTTTCACAAAGGACTTTGTAAGTGAAGAGCTTACCTGCTAGGTATTTTTTGCTCCTTTGGATCTGCCTGGGCAATTAGAATTCTAAATAAACGAAGTGTGGCTGTCGGGGTGGGTTCGTGGTGACGGTGTTTTGCAGAGCAGGGCCCCGTGCGCGGTGCGGGCACAGGGGGCACGGAGCCGGTGCCCGCGCAGGGCAGGGGCCAGAGTGGCTCCCACAGGTGGGACCGGCTCTTCGGAGGAGTCACCGAATCCCAGAAGGGCTGAGGCTGGACAGGACCTCTAGGGATCACCCAGTGCAGCCCCTGCTCCGGCAGGGACACCCAGAGCAGGGACACAGGGTCCATCCAGGCGACTTGGAGATCCCCAGAGCAGGAGCCTCCCCAGCCTCTCTGGGCAGCCTGGGCCAGGGCTCGGGCACCCTCACCCCAAACAAGTTCTTCCCCACACGGACGTCGAGCTGCCTGGGCTGCAGCTTGGCCCCAGGACCCCTTGTCCGGGATTTTTCGGGTTCGCTGCCTTCCCCTTCCTGCAGGGAAGAGCATTGCTCTGCTGGGTGGACTCTGCAGGAGAGAGCTGCATTTTGCAGCCGAGACCCGGTAACGTTAGGAGCAAACTCCCTGTGATTCAATTTCCGAGGATTTTTTCCCCTTTGCTTCGATTCTGACCCACCATTTGCATTTGTGGTTGAGTCAGCCTTGTATTCTCCTCGTGCTCCATCAAGCAGTGGTGCTTTCTGAATGAAACTGCAGTGTTTGGGACACTTCAAAATACATAATATTGCAGTGACTGTTTGAAGTACATAGTATTGCAGTGCCCTAGCACCGTGTATCTGGTCCGGGCTCGCTTTCAGCCCTGTCTGGAATGCCGCCTCCGCTCACCTTGCTGCAGAGCTCCTGAGTTTTTCGTCCCACGTCTCCTCGGTCCTTGTTTGCACTGTGGAGAGCTGGATTAGCTCAGGCTCCTCGTGCCCTGGTTCTCAGCTGGCTTCTCTGCTCCCCGCTGAAGGAGACTGGATGGAGAGCAAAGAAAAGCAGCCCCGTGCCTGCTTGCACTTCCTTCTGGCTTCTGATCTTATTTGTAAGGGAAAAACCCCATGGTTTTACATGTAATCTCGTTTCTCCACTCATATTCACCTGCTAAATCTTTCAATCGCAAGTAAAACTATACCTTTTTCAGTAGCAGTGATTTACATTCTTATTGCTGCACGCTTTCCTTAGTGCAAATTATAATGGGACTGTTTACTTCCCTGCTGATCCTTGATTGTACCCGTAAGATCTAAGGCACCTGTGGAGAGGCCCTGGATGAGTGTTTCCTGGCTCCAGTGCATGGCAAAATGCGGCAAAATGCGGCAAAATGCAGGGTCCCCCCTGCCCACCCGCAGGGCTGGGGCGCATCCTCCCCTCTCCTGCACCCGCTGCTCGCGGGATCACGGAATGGTCCGGGTGGAGGGGACCTTTAGAGCCACCGAGTCCAACTCATGCGGGTGCCGGTACCGGGGTGCCACTGTTCTGCCCCCCTTATCGCTGCTGCTCCCGTCTGCAGGGCGGAAGGAGGGATGCGGCGCGGCAACATGGGCCACCTCACCCGGATAGCGAACGCCGTCGTGCAAAACATGGAGAAGGGCCCCATGCAGACGCAAATCAGCGAATTCATTAAAGGTATTACTTGATTTGTGTGGATTTATTAAAGGAATGCTTTATTTGCGTTACTTTATGTGAATTTAGTAAACGTATACTTTATTTGTATTACTTTATATGAATTTATTGAGGTATTCAGCTCCTTTCCTGCTCTACCTCTTTTTAAAATTTTTATTAGCTAATTTTTGCAGATCTTTTAGGAATGCATTCAGTGCCGTATATTTCATGAGACTTCCTTTTATAACAAAAATGACTCCTGGTTAAATATCGCAAATTCCCATATCTTAAAGACACGTTTTGACCAAATTTGGTCTTTGTTAGAGCAAAGTCCTGTTGAACTTGAGTTATTTCTGCAACCAGAGGCTGATTTGCTCCTTTCTGTCCTAAAGAAGGCATTTCTTTAAATCAGGATTTGTATGTACTTCCGTAGCATTTATTTACAGCATTCCGGGTTAGTGTTATTAACAAATAATTGTTCGTTGTCTCACCTGTTTGAGAGGAGGGGACACCAGTAAGCGATCCCAGGGCACAGTGACACCTGGTTTTATCTCACAGGAGCTTGGTGTGAGAGGAGATAGGGTTTTCTCTTGGCATCTACTAAGGTGAAATAGGGCCACAGCTGTGACTCAGTTTCCCCTTCTTGTTTCTAATGAACCCATCAAATAGCAGTGCAGTACCTTGCTCTGTTGCCATTTATGTGTTAACGTAGAGAAGGAACAGATGTGTTAGTAAAGACTGAAAGTTTCACCAACCCTGAGTATTTCTCTCCATGATATCACCATGGAAGAAAAGGAAAGGAAAGGGAAAGGCAAAGGAAAGGGAAGGAAAAAGTAGAACTCAGCTCACCAGTATGCTGATTTCCAGCAAGTTGCAGTAAAAGTTCTTTATCTTTAGCCTGCTGTAATTGCACAATGAGTTGAAATGGTTAAGAGCGATATCTGAGTGAGTTGCCTAAGGAAAGAGTTTTCCCTTTTCTGCACAATTTGCCATTTTTAGTCACAGATAAAACGTAATTCGTTCATCAGCTGCGTTCCCTAGCAGATGATCCCTTGTGATCGTTTTGGGGTGACCTTTCTGTTACAGAGCTGCCTGAGGATTGCAGAGGGAGATGGGAGAGCTTTGTAGAAGAGACGCTGACGGAAACCAACAGGAGGAATACGGTGGATTTGGTGAGAAGACCGATATTCTGCATTTTTCAGCTTTTTCTCCTCAGGCGTGTTATTTTCTGAATTTTCTTTACTAGAACATAGTGGCATTGATGGTCTTTCCCTACTTTTGCTTAGAGTGTTAGTAAAGAGCACGTTTCCTTACCGTTCTTGAAGCAGCGGTGTTGCTGATGCGTTCTGGTGACCCTACTTCGTGTTCCGTGTCATTCCCTGGGGCGGTTTCAGGCTCTGGGGAGTTTGGTCGTTGACTCCGTGTGTGCAATGCAATTCCCGGCGCCTCCTTAGCTTTCCCTTGTGCTTATGTTTGTGTTCCAGGTGAGCACTCACCACCTGCACTCCTCCAGCGAGGACGAGGACATCGAGAGCGCGTTCCCCAACGAGCTGTCCCTGCAGCAGGTGAGCAGCAGCTCCTGGGGCTTCGGATTCACCTGAAATCCTTCCTTCCTTGGAGCAGCTTCCCAGCTTTACTCCTCGTGCTCAGCTGGGTCTTGTTGTTTCCACTGTGCCTCCTTACGTAGCAGGCTCCAATCCCTCGATAGGGCAAGAATGTCTCCAAAAAACAGTCAATAAAGCAGTCAGGAGAGCCGAGCTTTGGGGTAGAGCAAACACTGCTGGTGTCTTGACAGCACACGGAGTGATTCTTCCACTCTGCTTGATGAACGTGCAGTCCCTGGGCCATTTAGCTAAGAGAAACAAGGGTTATTTGGAGATTTATGCCTCATCCTGCAAGGAGGAGCGATATAGAGCAAGTGAAAAATACCTTCTTGGTCTCCGTAGTGGGGTTAACTTGTAATACAGCAGATTTCATGTTGGGGAAAAGAAGCAAATGAACAAACAAAACAACAAAACGATATTTTAGTAGTACAATGAAGCAGAGTAATTATTTTCTAGGAAAATTTCACAACTTTCATTGGAAAAAATTAAGAGCAGCTGAGGGAAGCATCTGTCCAAGACTCGTAGAAGTCGGATTGGTCCTGCCGTGAAAATGGTGTTTGGACTGGGTGATTGCTCAGAGTTCCTCAGTTATCTGGGATTTTAATGCCTCCTCAGAACACCCGTTTTTAACAAAGCTAAATTGGATATTTTTGGACCTTTACAATAGCACTTTTTGTGTTCCGTTATTCAGGCCTTCTCGGAGTACCAGATCCAGCAGATGACAGCGAACTTTGTGGATCAGTTTGGCTTTAATGATGAGGAGTTTGCAGACCAGGACGATAATATCAAGTAAGTTTATAGAGCTTTGAGAGCGTGCTCTTTATTTAGCATTTAAGACTGTTTGCAAATAGTCTTTCTTCTTCTGGTTCAGGTATAAAATGAAGCTCAGTGTCTCTTTGGCTTGAGGGGAAAAAAAAAAGAAACAAAAATGCTGATCAGTGTCATGGAAAACAGCTCATCCTTTTTTTCCACAGTGATTTTCTTACAGGATTATTACCTGACCTTCTATGGCAGCTGTTGATCCAAGGAAAAGCTCTTCATTTTGAAGAGAAACAGTTTTAATAAAAATTGCAAATCTACATTCTGGAATATATGTATTTGCACAGAATGCAAAGCGTTAATGTTAACTCTAGGCAATTACACAGCTTTTCTCCAGTACAATGAAATCCTTACTTAAATTAAGAGTAGAAAGGTGGAGAATAATGTTCTGGTGAAGTCCACAGAAAATTCAACCCTTCTATCTTATTCATAAAGAAACATAGATAAACCTGGACCAAATAATAGATAAAAGAGGGAAGATAAGGATGGATTTAATGTAGATAACTTGCTGATTTTGGTGTTCAAAAGTGATGTTGTTTTTATAGAAAAGCTGCTGTAATCTAATTAAAACTACACCTCCCCTCCCCTCAAAAATTGTGATTAAGGGGAATGACCAGGACTGTAAATATCCTGCTTGTCTGGAGTCCAGACGTAGATCCTCTGTCCTCCGATTCGGATTCAAACAGGATCCTCTAGCCCCGAAAACTACCTGCCAAATAGCTCCGACTCTTTGCTTATGGGCCAGAATGGTCCACATTTGATTTAGGGAAGATCCTTTTGCTGTTTTCCCTTGGACTGTAATTTTAGCAGCTCTTGGACTCTGAAGTGCATTGGATGAAAGGACAATTTGGAAGTAGGTGGGTTGCTCCAGAGATGCTTTCAAGCACGGACCAAGCAGCCTTTTCCAGAGCTACCAAACAGGGAAGCCTTTAGGACGTCTTAAAAGTCCTTAGAGTGTTTGAAGATCAACTGGAGCATTTGCCGTATACCTGAAGACTGTGCTTTAATGTTGGGGTCCAGCTTTCCTGGGGTTTGGTTGGTTGTTTTGGTTTGTTTTTGTCTTTCAGACTAACAGGAAGGTTTAACTGAGTATGAATTAGTTAGTTCCATACATTAAAAAATAGGATTTTAGCTTATTCTGCAATAGCACAAGATACTGAGCTTGTGTGTGCCTGCAGATAAATGGAGTTACTTGTTAAGAGGCTACTGCAGATGTGTGTCTGTGCACGCGGAGTGCATGGTAAAATGAGGATGAAAGAGAGAAAACCCCTAACTGAGGAGTGCAGATGATCCTAAGACTGGGGCTGTGTCATTCTTTTTCCATCTAATGAAAACAATGAAAAATACAATTTTGAATATTATAAGTATTAATTGTGCTTCATGTCCTGCTGATTTATAATAACTTTTTTTTTTTTTTTTTTGCTAACTAAACAGTCTTTTTAAAGGAAAGTAGTTCTTCTGAAGTTATAAGTTTCTCGCTTCACTGAGAAAATAGTTCCTTGGCCCAGACGGTGCTAGAGGGAGGCTGCTGCTTCCTGCCCTGCAGCACCCTCTGCTGTTCTTAAAACAGAAAAACTTATATTCAGATGAGAAATTGTGGGATTTCGTGTTTTTTGCAGCTATTGCAGGTCAGTAATGCATCAGGGGGTATGCAACCAGTATGCACTCTAAGATTCCAAAGATATTGTGATTATATTAAAAAATAAAAAAATGAAAATAAATAAAACAGAATAAACAGACCATTTGTGTCCCCCCAGGCTATATGCTCCCTGTATGTGCAGGATTTCTGTCTCTGGATCTTATCCCGTTCCAAGGGACTGAATGGATTATGTAGCTGAGCACAGGGATGGAATTTCAGATGCAACTTCCTCTATTTTCTATTTTTAATTAATTATGAGTTGGGTTTTTTTTTTTTTTTTTTTTTTTTTTTTTTTTTTTTTTTTTTTTTTTTTGGTAAACTTTGATTCTGCTTGAAGCGGCTCCCTGAAAAATTTGGAGATAGCCCGTATATTGCCCAAATACCATAAGAGTTGCAGAATAACCAGTCGTTGGCTCTGCTTGCCTTGAAGACTCAAAACACCTTGTCAATAGATAATGCTAAAAATCTGAAGATATTGAATGTGCGAATGAAAAGCTGACTTTTTTAGATATTAAAAAATATGAAATAATGACTCTTTCATTGGAAGGAGAGGAAACCGTTGTTGATGCTGAGTGGTCCCTGCAGCGTCCTTGGAGTTGTCCCGTGGTCCAGCATTGAGGCTCCAAATTGCTGTTTGCTGCTCCGTGCCCTCACTGAAGCTTCTCTCCCTTCTCTTTGCAGTGCTCCTTTTGACAGGATTGCAGAGATAAACTTCAATATCGATGCAGATGATGACAGTGTAAGTGGCATTTTGGGTTATTTATCTAATAGGATGGAGTCTATCAAGCTGGCTAATGCGTGAATCAGCTGGAGTCATTTGGAAGGAAAGCAAATATTCAGCAAATAAGAAGAGGCCCTAGTGCCCGAGTCCAGTTACAGAATCCATTAAATGTATCCTGCGCGTTAGTGCTCGGGCCAGAGTCTGCCGAGGTTTCCCTCTTTCCTGCAGGAGACTGTTCCCTCTCTCTGCAGCGGGAATCTATTGCTGTTATTTTCATTTTGATAACCTTGCCATGCACAAAGTAGGGAAAAATAAAACTAGCGGAGCAGGGGTTTATTTTTTTCTGGGTCTGTATGTTGTCGTTGGTATCTTTTCCGTTTTTATTTGACTGTCATAAATCACTGCCTATTGGAGAAGATGGATAGTGGCTTAAATGATGTGAGCCCGGACTCCTCTCTGGACTGAAAGTAGTCAATATTGAGACTTAGATTTCCTTAAAGCTGCTCCTTTTCACTTAAACAGCTCTGGGGAAAGCTTTTCTTCTTTCTACTGTTCTTGGCCACGCCTTATATATATATATATATATATATTTATATATATAAAGGAGACAGAAAATTTGTCTCCTTTTTGAAATGGCCAGCTAAGGCACAAATAACTCTTTATTTACCTGTCTTAACTTATTCTTTCCTGACTGGACAGTTTTTGTGTCTATTGTAATTGCACGGCAGCTGTTGATCCGGCCTGTGCATCACTTTGATATCCGTGATGCATCACTTGCTAAATCTCCTAATCCAGAGATTCCAGAAGACTTGGGTTTTTACAGGGATATCCCACTCTACCAACGTCTGCTTGTTACTTAACTTGTGAAGAAGAATGAAATAAATGCAGACACCTCATGGCATTAGTTGTTTATAATCACTGCTTATGAGCTTGTTTCCTTCTCCTTCTCCAAAGAGCAAACGGACCTGACTTCTTTTTGCTGCTTTTAGCCCAACGCTTCCCTCTTCGAAGCCTGTTGCAATGAGCGGATCCAGCAGTTCGATGATAATGAGGAGGAGGAGGATATCTGGGAAGAGAAGGAGATAACCTATGCAACCCAGGTGAAGTCGAGAACAAGGTAAGATCATGAAAACAAAAGTCTTCTTTCCTCCCGAATTCCTTGAAGCTAAATTTCAGTGAATTGTTAAATTAGTTGTTAATTATGTTCTCTGAAGTCTATTTCTTGCGTAAAATAGTTTTACATGTCACAGTTCTGCGAAAAAAAAAAAAGAAAATAATTGTCTTGAATGTGAGAAAAGGGAATGCAGTAATGAGGGAAGCACTGGTTTGTGGAGTCTGTTATCAGTGATTAAAAGCCTTAGCTTGAAATACTTAGAACTTATTCTTTGCTCATATTTGGAGAGGACACTGAGAAGACTGTAAGACTGAGGCCAGGAGATAGAAGAGACTTTTCCAAAAAGTCCAGCCAAGACAAATATGTTTTGCATGGCAATTAGTGCTCTCCCGTGGTGTGTCTCTGGCGTTGCCCCTCATTTGGCATTTTTCAACTCTCTGATATAGTTAGCTATTAAGGAAAGTTATTTCTATAATGGCAAATCTAAAGTAAGAATACATGATGCAAGAAAAATGGTGAACACCTTAAAATTTGTTTGCCTAATATTAGTAAACTGATTTCTTACTAATACACATTTTATTAGCGTTTTATTTTGATCCCAGTAGCATTCACTTTGCTGCCGTTTGGTCTGGTCCAATCTCCAGGTCTGACTGTCCTGACACCGGTGCAGATGTCTTTGACGAGCAAAGCTCTTAGGGGCTTGATATCTGCTGTCACTTTGCTGCGTTTGATAAGTTTTGAGGAGATAAGCCCTGTAAAAACTCATCAGCTGATGAGTTCCCAACTTCTGCTTGCACTGAATTGCCCTTAAAAATCTAGATGAGGTGTCTGTGTCCTGGGCAAGTGCAAGGAGGAAACTGTCCTCCAGTGAATATAAATGGGTCGAGCAGCACCAGGCGACCGGGATAAACGTAGCTCAGCAAAGGGCAACTTTGGGGGTTTTGATCTTTAATAAAGAGCTAAGTGATTGTCCATACAGATTAATCTGTAGCATTTAGACATTATAATTTCTTATATAATTTCTTTCCCTGCCTATTTATTGACTATTAGGTGCTAATCTTTCATCTCTCATGTCCATCCTTTGCATGTAGAAAACACATGACAAATGATGGGTTTTAGTCAGGTTCCATGTGATATGCATAAAGGGGAATATTTTTCTTTACCGTATTTATTTCATTTAAGGACATTTCCTCTCAACTTGTTTACCTTGCCTGTATTAAATGACTTTGAGGTACTCCCATTATTTAATCAGTATCCTGTATTCATGTTTTCCCTCAGTAACAAGTAGAATGTACATGATTGTATTGCTTGCATCTGCCTATATCTATCTAATTTTGTGGGTGTTACGTTCTCTTCCATTGTCATTTTTACTATTTTTGTCCCTTGTATTTTAGTGTGGTTTTACTGCTGAGTTTTTGCTTTAAATTAGACTCTATGATAATCTACAAAGAAAAAATGCCTTTTTTTTTTTTTTTAGATTTTTACCAAGGGCATCTAACATAATTGCAAGTAACGTTTAGTTCATATAAACGATTAAAGAATTGGTTGTATAGAAACTATATAGTGGCCAATGGGGAGTTTCTTAAAATCCTTCAGAGAAGGAGAATATGAGACAGGGACTTGTGCAGCGGCCCCGGTGCCAAACGCAGAGCCGGGTCCTTTTGGGGCACCCGGACAGGGAGCGGAACACCGAGCGGCTCCCGTGCCGCCTTCCCCATCGCGCTCGTCCGCGCAGGTTCGGCGCCTCGCAGGCCTCCGAGGGCTCGTCCAAGAGCGACCTGGAGAACGGCGATCCCGATGGCAGCGTGGACTCGGAGGAGGACGAGGACGCGGAGCAGCCCGCGCCGGCCTCCCCGGCGAGCGCCGGCGGGAGCAGCGCTGCCGAGCACAGAGACGCGGCCCCCTCGGAAGGTAAAACGTGTCCCCGGCCTCGGGCGGCTCCCGCTGCTCCCCGGTGCCAGGAGCGCCCGTTCCCTGCTGCCCTGGTGGCACCTGCGCAGGCAGCAATTCGTAACCATCTGCCCCCAAATACCAGTGGGACCGAGCCCTGCCCGACCCTCTCTCGGGGCTGTGCTAGGACAGCCACACCAATACAAGCACTGTTAGCTCCTTTAGGATAAAAGCTAAAAAAGGGCCAAATATATATAGTTTTGGCACCCCAAAGTGCCTTTTTCTCCTCCGTGCGGTGCAGTGACTGCCCTTAGTGCAGGCATTTTCAGTTTTCAAGGTGTTTGTTTTATGTTTCTGCATGGTAACCGTGAACATAAACCATCTTTATTTTTGCAATCACCTCTCCACAGCCATTTAGTCACTATCTTCAGTTCTTACTGGGAGGAAGCTGTAAATACAAATGACACCCTGTGGTTCTGCACATCGGTGTGATCCCTCTTTAGAGACTTTGGCTCAAATTTTGGTTCAAAAACTCTGGTTTTGAGTTCGTCCAGATTTGGTGACTCTCTCACCCTCTGAGTTGTGTTCAAATCAAGCCCTCTGCCATGCGAGTCAATCCCTTTCCTTGAGAAGAGCTCATGGAAATGCTGTTTAAAGATGTGTGATCTGTAGGAATGTTCTAATAAACCCCTAAACAATAAAACAACAGACTGGACCTTGAAAACCAAATCCCGTGCTTAATTTTTCTCCAGATCACTTCTGTGATCTTAAACATTTTAATCCATCATTTCTCTACCCATCGTTGCCAAGATTAAACAGTTAATGTCTGAAATAGCTGAAAACGGCACATCTTTGGGCAAGAAATTAGTGTATTTAAACAGGGTCCAGTTGAAACTGGCTCAGAGAATAAAGAAATTCTTCAAGATATTTTTCTTAATCAGTGCTGCTTTCTTGTGGATAATATTTGTCAAAAAGGGATTTTCAAGTCGATTAATCTCAGAGACATGATGAAGAGATTCCCGTCTATCTTTTTATTGTCTTTTTTGTTAATTTCTGGGGAAAATGGGGGGAAGGCAGAGGATGGGGAGAGCTGATGGCTGCTCCGTGCGTGTTGTGTCGGCAGGCGCCGGCTGGACCGCGGTGTTCGAGCCGGCGAGCGCCAAGGCGCCGGCGTCGCCCTGCGTCGCCATGGACGTCGGCTCGAGCGTCTGGGACTCGGCGGCGCCCGGGAGCTCCGCGCCGGAGGAGAAGGGATGGGCAAAATTCACGGACTTCCAGCCTTTCTGTTGGTAAGAGCCATAAATCCAATCCATTTCCTTATGATTTTTGAACAAAAAAAATATTTGAAATAGGGTTTGAGGGAGTTCATTGATTATAATCTTATTTTCTTACCCTTCCATTCTCCCCGCTGCCCCGTTTATTTTATATTCTGAATATTCTTTGTCAGGGCTTCCTACTTCACCAACATCAGTACTCATGTCTTAAGATCCAGGAACACAGTATGAATCGCCAGTGCTGCTAGGCAGCAACCTTAGAATAAGTAAATAAGTTCAAAATTAAAGATATTGGTGCAAAGAAATAGTGAGGAGCAGAGTACCTGCATTCTCAAGGCTTTTCCGCCCTTCCTTCAGCTCGGAGTCGGGTCCGCGATGCAGCTCCCCTGTGGACACAGAGAGCAGCGGTTCGGACGGCAGCGCGAAGCAGAGTCAGGACAAGAACTGTAAGTGAGGACGTTAAACACAAACCAGATAAAATGTAACTGAAACTGCCTGAAATAACACACACCAGGGCGCAGGGGAGAGCTCTGCCATGCTGCGTTCAGGCCGTCAAAATAACACTCAGAAATGCTGAAGGTTTTGGGGGATAATCCTGTCTCACAGCAAAAGCATTAAATTCCAGATGGAAAGTACTGGTGTCACAGTCAATTCCTTTGTAAACTCTTTGATAGTGCTGGTTTTAGCCACATAATAAAAACTCCATAGCCACATAATCAAAATAAAATCCTGATATTAAAAACTCCTACCCAGAATGAGCAGGCTCTGCTGAGTTACCCTGTTGGGCACTGTGCCTGGCCGGCTGGTTAGCATCAGCCTGATTTATTTCCCTCCCCTTTTCTGAACAAGGTGTCGGGGCTCTCCTCGTGCAGGAAAAGAGGATTTACATTTTTGTTTGGTCATTTAAAAACAATGCTGCGTGCCGTGGGATCCGCACACAAGGCCTTATCTTGCATTTGCTGCAATTCTCAGCCTTCCGTTTGCTCCCGCCCGAATAGCCGAGCTGGTCCGCGCGGAGCCGTCCCGGGTTTCGTTCCTGCTGCAACGTGACTTTCCCTCTCTCCAGCCAGTGCTGCGTCTCCGTGCGTCTGGAACGTGTGCGTCACCAGGAAGGCGCCGCTCGTGGCCTCGGACAGCAGCTCCTCGGGCGGCTCGGACAGCGACGAGGAGGACGACAAGGCCGAGACGGTCACGGAGACCATCAGCACGGGCTCGGGCCAGGAGACCGTCAAGCTGACCGTGGACGCCAAGAACGAGAAGGCCGTTTTCAGCAGGTGCGAAGGCAGCGCTCGCATGTCCCCGGCCCCGGTTTGGGGTGCATCTCTAGGGTTTAATGTGTTCCCTCTCCTGCTCTTTTCCACCATGGTTCAAAATGCCCTGTGCAAAGGTGTCCTGCAGCTCTTCTTGTCTCATTGTGATAAAACACTTACAACAGGTTTATTATAGGAACATACATGGCTCGTTTTGGCCACTGTCACGGGTTACGGAGGCATCACACTGAGTAGCTGCAGCTCTGGCTGGGTTCGTGGCCCAGGGCTAGATCCCATAGGGACTGCAGGGCTGGATCCCGTAGGGACTGCAGGGCTGGATCCCATAGGGTTTGCAGGGCTGGATCCCATAGGGATGGCAGGGCTGGATCCCATAGGGTTTGCAGGGCTGGATCCCATAGGGATTGCAG
>JAWLRI010000466.1:27481-42791 GCA_034781795.1 Crypturellus tataupa | reverse complement strand
CACCGCTCGGCCGCGGGCATGCGGCACGGGGGACAGCGGGCGCGCGGCGCGGGCGGGCACCTGCAGCGGGGGCGTTCTGCGACTTGAAGAGGCCCACGACGCCCTTGCCGTGCAGCCCGCCCGAGCGCAGCAGCACGGCCTTGGTGCGCGCGTTGCGCCAGCACACCACGGGGAAGCGGTTCTGCCGGTAGCAGCGGGAGATGCGCTGGATCGTGTTGTCCTGGATGCTCTGCGGCACGATGAGCAGCCCGGGGTAGCTGCGGGAGAGCACAGGCTCTGCAGGGACCGCAGCAGCCGCCCCACGCACAACTCTGGCCGGGGCAGGGCCTCCCTCCCCGCTGCGGGTGCCGGTGCCGCTGCGCTCACCTGCGGCAAATGGCGTACATGCGGTTCACGGTGGAGATGCGGAACGGCTCCGTCTTGGAGCGCGTGAGGCTGCTGCTGAGCGTGCCCAGCCCCAGGCGCTGGTAGTCGCGGCAGCAGGCGCGCTCCACCAGGTGGTTGATGGTCATCTTGTCCGACGGCTTCATGGTGGTGCTGGGCGTCAGCGTGCTCCTGTCCATCTCTTCAGACACTGCAGAGCCAGCGGCCGCGCGGGTCAGCGCCCGGCACGGCCGCGCGTCCCGCTCGCGGCAGGAGGCCAGGGCTGAGGGCACCCCCGACCTCGCAGGGACGGGGCAGGACGAGAGCTCCCTCGGAAAGGGGCAGTTCAGCTACCCCGAACTGGACAAGGACACGGGACTTTGGTGCAAGAACCTCTCCCAGCGAGGTTAGAGCCCGAGAAGTCAGCCTGGGGTGCACCGAGGTTGGTTAGCTGCTGCACAGACCCCTTTGGAGCGTCCACGCTGCTTGACCGCAGTAAGACGAGGAACAAAAGGGATCTGTGCGGGGCGAGCGCTGCGCAATGAGCTCATTGCTCCTCCGTGCGGGGCGCAGGACCCAGCCCGGCCAGGCTCGCAGCCCAGATTTCCAGCTGGGCAAAATCGCGGGGCGAATGCACCGCGTTAAGGACCACTCTGCAAGCACCTTCCAAGGGCTCTGCTAGCGGAGCCCGAGGACAACACTCGGGTCTGTTTTGGCTCTGAACACAGTGTCTTTTAACAACTTAAATGCTGCTTATATGGATGCTTATAATATTCGCAGAGGACACCAACAAGTCAGGGAAACGGAGCAGAATTCAAAGCACCTCAGTGAAGAGAAGGAAAGATCTGAAATGAGGCACTTTCTGTCTGCCAGGCAGCCCCACACAGGGCGGGAAGGGGCAGCTCCTCTCCCCACTGAAACCCTAGATCAGATGGACCCCATCTCGCCTGGCAGCCCTTCCCACCCAGCAAGGCCGCTCTCTTCGATGCTGAAGAGGACTCGTCCCTTCCAGTTACTCTTAAATCGCTCCATCTAGGACACCTCCAAGCGATGAACACGCAGCAGAGTCCCCCGCAGGGTGGTTTAGGAAGGGGCCGGGCTGGCTGGCACCCGGCGCGCAGAGCCCGGGCACTCGGGGTGCCTCCGGGCTCCCTTTCAGGGCCAGAGCACCCTGCGATCTGGGGCTGCAGATTTGCCAAGTGGCCGCTGCAAGGGCTGTGAGCTGGCAGGTGGGTGACAACTGTAAGAAGTGGCCAGAGCGGCCACCTTCTGCCTCCAGGGAAGGTCCCTGCGCGCACAGCGGCAGCCGAGGGGCTCTCTGGCTCTCCCCCGCTCCCAGGCGCTCCCACAACCCGCTCTCCAGGACTCCGTTCCCCGTTCGGGGCGCTCCCGACCTGAGATCTCGTCCTCGTTGTCCTCCGAGAACTGCTGGCTGCTCCGCTGCTCCCAGGGCGGCGGGGTGTACTTCTTCCGCGTCACGTACTGGCGCCCGATCGTTTTCTTGGCGTTTTTCACCAGGTTTTTGGAGAGAGTCCTGCAAGGAGAGCAGGGGACATTGTGGCCACCTGGCGGCACGGGCACGGCCACAGCCCGGCTCGGCCGCGGGAGCCGGCTCCGAAGGGCACTCATGGCTACACCGAGAGCGAAGCAGAGACCGGAGCGTCCCGCGGTGCCCTGGAGGAAGGGGGCTCCATCTCATGGCCCCTGCGAGGAGGGAGCTGGGGGATCCACGAGTGGCTGCACGGGGACACGGCCGTCCCCACGAGCGGCTGCGTGGGGACACGGCCGTCCCCACGAGCGGACACCGCGCTGCTGCTCCCGGCGGAGAGGCCGTTTGCTGCAGGGCAGCGCTCGGTGCGGGGGCTCAGCCACGTGCCGGCTCCTCCGGAGCAGCCTCCCTGCTGCCCCGGGAGAGCAGGAGGGAATGTGGGGAGAGCCGGGCCGAGCGGGCAGACCCAGCTCCGTGTGCCGGCGCTGCAGGGGCTCAGCCTGCGCAGGCAGAATCACAGCGCCCTCCGGCCTGGGCGCCCCGGAGCTCAAAAAGCAGCACATGAAGGAGACGTGGAAATGCGTCAGTCACGAAATGGGTCACGTTCAAGCCAGAATAACAGCTAAACTGGTGCAGAGATTCTAGTACATCACCCTATTAAGTAGGGCTGGGGCCAGGAGAGCACCAGAAAGGGATTTCTTTTGCTTTGCAAAGCAGCCCACGAGGGCACCCAACTGCTCCCTACATTTATCCAGGAATGGAGAGACTCAGGACCGAGGGATAAGGCTGTCCTGAGAGCAAACGGTCACAGATGGAGGACACGAACTCGAGTGTTTTCTAACCAGGGGAGGGAGATTTTCAGACGCCACGGAAGGGAATGGGAGTGTAATTGTGGGCTGTCGATAAAGCAGCTCTCCCAAGTTCACAGATAAAGACTCTTCAGACTGTGCCCAGACCTAAGAGATGAGTGGGAACAAGCAGAGCTCCCCAGGATCCAGCACGGAGCACCGGGAGGCCCAGCCGCATCCCGAGGCTGCAGTGCTGCAGCGGGCAGGGAGCACTCGGAATCGGCAGCCTGGAAAAGGGCATTCCCGAAGTGAGCGGCCCACAGCCCCGGCAGCGTGCAGAGCGGGAGAGAAGAAATCCTGGGAGCAGTGAGGGCTACAGGCCGAGCCAACGCCACCTTGCAAGCTCCCGCCCAGGGCGAAGGCGTCTTACGTGGTCGAATGGCCAAGGTGCCCAAGGGATATGACCCCCACTGCCAGGCCCTGGAGCATATCGGTCACCTGCTGGGAGCTGAGTCACAAACACACGGGAGAGAGGCTTAGGCTCGAGAGCGCAGCGAGCACGAACGCAGCAGCGAGGAGCCCAGCAGCACCTGCTAGCCGAGCCACCGACGCAGGAGCAGGGTCCGGCCCGGTCAGCACCGCGCGTGTGGGGCTCTCCCTGCCCCATGCTCCCGGCCACCAGCACCGTGTGGGGCTCCGGGCCCCCCGGAACCTCTCCCCAGGGAGATGCCCCCTCAGGGTTTGCGACTCTCCAGCTCGGGCAGCTGGGCAGGGAGCCCCTCTGCAAGCAGAGCGCTCCCCGGGCCGGGCCAGAGCTCTGCTGTGCCCCGAGGCTGCGCCGCAGCGCGTGGCCCTCCTCGAGCCGCCGAACCCCCGAACACGGAGCAGGGACCTGGGCAAGGCGAGGGCTGAGCAGGGCAGCGGCTCGGCAAGGCTCAGCTCATCTCTGCTGGCTGCACCGCATGAGCGAAAACTCCCTACGGGCTCTGAAAGCGTCAAGGACAGCCCTGGTGCTGGTGTCCCCGCTGGCGGTCACTCCATTGCACAAGTACCTGAGCGAGGGGTTCTTCTCCTTGGCCTTGGGCTGCATGGCTTGCTTGGGTGACTGGCCCACGGTGAAGGCAAAGGTGCCGCGCACGTGCTGGGGGTAGCGCAGCTTGTGCAGGTGCTTCCTGAAGACCTCGGCGCTCTCCGAAGCCACCTCCTCATCAAAGGCGATCTTCAGCAGCTGCGGGGACAGCGGGGAGCAGGCTCAGGGCACGGCTGCGGCGCGCTCGGCACGGCCGGGCCGGCACACGGAGGAGAACGGCGCCCACGAGCCCATCCATGGAGCAGGGAGCGCAGCGCTGGGGTGCCAGGCTGGCAGTCTGGCCTTGCCTGGCAGGGACACCCTGTCCCAGTGCCTCTTCCCAGAGACTGCCCTGCTGCACGGGATGCTCCCGGCTCCTGCAGCGCAGAGCTCAGGACACCTACACAAGGCGCCTTCCTCCCAGCACCGCCGCTGCATCCACGAGCTCTCCAATGCTGAAGAACTTCCCACATCTTTACCTCTCGCCCCAACTGCATTTCACTCCCTGTAAGACCCTCCAGTGTTTGCAGAACCCCCTCCAAGTGCCACGTGTGGGGACATCACACATCGTCCCAGCACTGCGGCGGGCAGCAGCCCCAGCCAACGAGCCACACGTGGCTCCTGTGCACAACGGGAGCTCCCGGCGGGGAGCAGAGCCTTCCCCTGCACGGGGACCTCAGCCACGGGGACCTGTCACCTGCTCCGCAGGCTACGGCTGCCCCTCAGGCAGAAAGTGGCTCCAAAACCAACGATCCTGGGTAGAGTGGACACGGTGCCAGCAACGGCTGCACCCCCGGCGGGTGCCGTCACCGCCGTGTGGTCGAGAGAGCACGGCTCCCAGGACGAAGCCCCCAGCGCCGCGGTGCCTCACCTGGAACGTGCACGAGCGCAGCTGCAAACCCTCCTGGATGAACTGATCCACCTGGGCCTGGATATTGATCTTCTTCTCTTTGGTCAGCGAGGCAATGGGGAAGGATCGGATCACCACCTGCTCCCCCACTGGGCACACAAAGGGGACGGGTCAGTGCCCGCCTGCTGCCCCAGCGCTCGTCCAGGCTGCCCGAGCGCTGCCGCCAGCACAGAGAGCCCAGGGCACGAGCGGCAGCTCGAGATACCCGGGCTGCTGCAGCCAAGCTGTGGGGACACGCAGCCGGGCCAGGGGTGACCGTGTGAGCACTTGTCATCTACCAACGGTGGTGACGGAGACCAACCGCCCCCTCTGTAGCTCTGGGAAACAGCAAGAACCTTTGGGCCTCTCCACTAGTCCCCAGCTAGGTCTAAAAGTGGCTGCTCATGCGCCCAACACGGATGCTGGAGGCCCCTCGTGCAAGGGGACCGAGAGCCACCTCCCTCAGCCACCTCTACCCGGGCGGTGACACGGAGCACGCGGCAGTCCCTTACCCAGGGGGTCCGTGGGGGTGCCCTTGAAGATGATGCGGTACGTGGTGAGGAAGATGGCCCCTTCCGCGGGGAGAAGGGGCGGCCCCCCGACGCTGCCGCCGGCGGCCTCCTCGCGGCCGTCGGGCATGAGGTACACGCGGAGACCCTCCATCACGCACTCCTCGCCCACGAGCAGGCTGGGCCGCAGCAGCTTCGGCTACGCGGGTGCACAGGAGGGGTTAGGGGCTGCGGGCGGAACGCCAACCCCGCCGCGGCGCCCGCCGCGCTCCGCCGAGGCCGGGGCTCTACCTTCTGGATGGGGGGAAGCCTCTTGCTCTCCCGGTGCACCGCGTCCAGCGTCTCGATGTGCATCTGCACGATGTCTGCGGACAAACACCACGTTGGGGACCACAAGCCACGTCCTGCCTGACGCAGCACCCACACAGGTTGAGCTCCCCTTGGCACACTGCTTGTGCCTCTCCCAGCCTTCCCGTTCGCTTCTTCTCTTCTCCCATTCACCTTCCCATTCGGGGCTCCTCCGCGGGGCCCCGCGGCTGCCCACTCCCCAGCGCGGTGGCAAGGCGCGTTACCAGGGATCATGACGTGCAGTCCCTTGAGGTGCTCGTTGGTGACGCCGCTCTCCGTACAGACTTTGTCCACGAAGCGGTTGATGAATCGCACCACGTAGTTGGCCACGTCCGAGCTCTCGGCGTCCTCGAACCCGCTTTCGGTGTCGTAGCTCTCGGCCACGCTGCCAGCAATGCTGCCGTGCGGGAGAGGAGACGTCACCCCAGAGCATCTCTGCCCACCACCACGGCCCGCCGCAGGAGGCCCCTGCCCCACGCAGAGCCCAAAGAGCTTCCAACTCTTGATATCAGCCACCCGCGGGCGCTGCAAACTGCGCCGGTGTGACCTGCAGCTCATGGACGCGGGTGCTGCATCAAGGAGCTCTCCCTCAAGCCCAAGGCTGTCCCCAAGGTGTCCCGTCCTGCCCACCTGTTGGTGACAAAGCTGTTGCTGACGCTCTCCACATCGCCCAGGCCGGAGCTGCGCAGCAGGCGGTTCTTGCTCGTGTCCAGAGGCAGCAGCAGGTAGCTCATGCGGTTGGCGTAGTGGATGGCCTGGCTGAAGACGGTGCTCTCCTCCTTCTGGATCAGCTCCTGCTGCTTCTCCCGGCTCATGGTGGGCCACAGCCTCAGCTGCTCCGACGCGATCTCCAGGGCCGACTTCTCCTCCTGCGGTTCCTCCTTGCTCTCCTGATGGAGCGGGAAGGACATGTGAGTCCTCTGCACGATCAGGAGAGCTGCCAGCCCCCATCCCACTGCGCCTGCAGGAATCTCCCCATGGCAATCCTCAATCCCTCAGCCTTGTCAGCCCACGGAGCAAGGAGAGCGCCTCCTCGGAGCGCCTGCCTGCCGGGCACCGTCGCCGCTGCCGTTCCCTCACCTCGTCCGCGTGGTTCTCCTCGCCGCCGTCCAGGTACAGCGCTCGGATGTGGTTCTGCACGTCGCAGTAGAACATGGCCTCCCAGAACTGGATGTTGGTCCACACCACGTGCTCCTGCACGCAGCTGTAGGCAAACTGCGTGATGCCGGGGCTCAGTTTCTGAGGAAAGACAAGGGCAAGAGGGTTTCCCCTTGGTGCCATCCCCTCCTCGCCAGGCTCCAGCTTGTCTCTGGGGAAGGCAACAGGCCCCGGGGCAGGCGGGGAGACGTCCGCATAGACCTGCCCTAAGCAGTTCCCAGCACCTCCCCAGAGCCCAAGAGCACCTCACGCTACGATGCTTTCTGGGAGGCAGAATCTTAGTCTGGCTCGACTGATTAAGCAAGGCTGGCACCTTCTGAGGACCCTTCCTCTACGTGTTCCAGCCATCAGGGAGAACCCGGGGCACATTCAGCCTAGCCCAGCTTGGAGTGGAGAAGCCCTTGTGCTCGGCCAGCCACCAAGGGGACAGTGCGCGCTCAGGCTGGCCGCAGCGCTGGCGCCCGGCTCTTCAGCCCGCAGCCTCTGTGGCCTCCAAGGAGCTCTGGGTGCAGGTGGCCGCACAGCCGGGCTCCTGCGCTCGCAGAGGCCTGGGCACTCTCGCAGCTTCCCTATGGGACCCTGCACAGGAGAGCTGCTTGCAGCCCCTTCTCCAACCAAACCCGTGCAACGCACCCGGGCTACCCAAGACATCGGGTTGTTGCGGACACTCACTCGGCAGAAAGCAGTGACCAGGGGCAGGAGGGCCGCGGCAATCCCATGCTCATCCATGGCGGTGCAGTCCTGCGGGAACGCGCACAGGTTACAGCAGGATTTCCCCCCGGATCCCGAGATCCATTCCCTTCCCTCGGATGCAGCCCCCACAACAGGCCCTGCCAGCAGCGGGGCTCGGCCTTGCTTCCACACAGGCTCCCCAAATCCCAGTGCGGATGGATGCGGCCGTGTGGAAGCTGTTACGGGTTCAGCGAGGCCTCCCGGGATCTCCGCTCACGCTCCCCTCCCCATGAACATCCCAGATCCTCAACCCGTCTGTCCGCAGGGAGGGTGTTCTCCCCGCCGGCCCTCCCCTACCTGCAGGCAGCAGTTCATCATGCGGATGACGAAGTCGAACTGCTGGTGGTCGAGCACGGCCCGGTTCTGCTGCACGTGCAGGTTCAGCTCCTGGGTCAGGCAGTGCCGGGCCGCTCGGCCCTTCATGGCTCGCAGCACAGCAGGGAATAACTGCAGAGGAGAAGGGAGCCGTGGAGCGGGGAGAGCTCCGGAGCAGCCCACAGACGGAGCACAGCAGGAGGGGGATCACGTGCTGGCTGTGCTGCCTGCCATCAGGTTGTCCTGAGCTCATCCAGAGTCAGACACGAGCAAAATAGAACCAGACCCCGCAACCCCGGCCAGGCCGAGCACGGCCACTGGCACTGCTGTGCAGCGAGGCTGGGGATGCCCCCAGCCCGGTTATGCCACAGCACAGTCCCTATGGGCACCCGGGACATACGGAAATAGCTCTAAACTGGCTCACAGCGTGATGAGCCCAAGTCCAGGAACAGAGCAAGGAGGAGCAGTGACGAGGGGAGAACTCGTGAGCTTGCAAGAGGCGGGCGGTGAGCCGAGCCTGGCACCGGGAGGAAGCGTCCTCGCCGCCCCTGCTCCCCGCGGTCACCAGCCCCTCCACGTCCCTCACCTTTTTGGCTTCCAACATCTTGTTCTCGAAGACGTAGGAGATGCAGTTCCTGACGACCTCCAGGCGCCGGGCGCTGTTGGCCAGGGCGTTGCCGTTGCGCTCCAGGATGGCGGCTGGCGAGAGAACGGCAGTCACGTCCTTGAGGGCAGGGAATGACACGCAGCGGGGGACAGGCGGGTGCCCCCCCGTGCCCAGGGCACACCAGGTCTCTGCGCTCCAGAAACCCGGGCTGGAGGCTGAGGACGGAGCCTTGCGCGGTGCCCAGTGCGCTCCGAACAGCCCCAAGGGCAGACGCTGAAGGGCGCAGCGCTGCCGCCTCTCGAACCTGGCACCACCACCTGCATTTGGGTCCCACGGGGCCCTCAGACGTGCCAGAGCCCAGGACGGGGCCAGCAGCCCTAGAGCTGTCACCGTGCCGAGCCGGACGCCCGCGCAAGGGAAGGCTCTGGGGGCGCTTACCGATGGGGGGCCCCGATGGCACCATGCACTTCTTCTCGGCCTTCACGGCAGGAGGGGCCGTCTGCAGCTTGGCGGTGGCTTGGTCGATGATCCACTGCACCGTCCCCTCGTCCAAACGGGGAAAGGGCTTCTGGTGGAGACGCAGGTGACAGCCCTCCGTGGGCTTCTGCACCTTGTGCATGCTCACGGCGGGGTACGGGTTCTCCTGCACGGCAAAGGCACACGGGGGTTTTCAGGTGTCTCACGGGGCCTCCTGCAGCACCTCCCCAGCAGGTCCCCACCAGCCCCCAAGGCGTGCGGCCCTCGGGTGCCCACAGCAAGTTTGGTGCTCCGCTTGCTAAAGACCTGAGCTGGTCATTCCCTGTTCCAAAGAGCGGCTGAGCAGGTGCTCCAGAACAATGGAAAGGAATTGGCTGATGCTCAGACCAGCTGAAACCTAGGAATTGCCTTCCCAGGATACAGGGCGGATGCTCACGCCAGGCTGGACACTTTTAGATGCAGCAGCAGTTACTGCCACATGTAACGGTGCAAGCGACAGGCTAAGGCACCACGAGCTCATTGCTCATTCCAGCAACTGCTTATCGCAGCGGGAAGGACGGACAGACGGACCTGGGCCCTGACCCAGGGCTCTCCCTGCCCCGTATCCCCCTCAGACCAGGCCCCCCACCTGTGCTCCGGCCTTTAGGACTCACATTTTTGTAAAGCTTCTCTGCCAATTCCTTGATGTGCCGCAGGATTTTCTGCTTGTTCCCCTCTTCTGCACGCATCCGCTTCACTTCATAAGCAACGAGCTGAGAGAGGAAGGTTCCAGTGAGCGGAGCAGCTGGCTGCGCCCACTGGGCATCCCCTGGCCACGGTGCCCGCACCCTGAGCCCCAGTGACACCCAGCGCTGGCCCCAGATGCCCCCAGCCCAAGGACAACCCTGCAGGCAGGGTGAGCGGCTGCTCCCTTGCAGGGGGACGCGGGCCGGAACGCTCCCGCCCGCCTCCTACCTCGTCGAAGAGGTCGATGGAGCGGTACGGCGCCCCGCGCTCCGTCACGAAGCCGGCGAACGCCATGCCCTCCAGCACCTTGGTGAGGAAGTCGTCCTCCGTGAGCCCCCTCTGCCCGAGGAAGGCTGCCTGCAAGAGGAGGAACACACCGTGAGCGGGACGGCTCGTGGGGACGGTCACCCTCGCGGCGGCAGGCGAGGGGCCAGCGCGGCATGGGGACCCCGCGCTCCCGCTCCCCGCAGCGGCCCCACGGGGCACGGGCCCCTCTGTGCCCTGGGACACACGCGCCAGTCCGCAGCACCAGCCCCTTGTGCTCCCCATGCCAAGCGCCAGAGCCGAGCGCTGCCGGCTCCTTGGTTCCCCATGGAGGCCCGGCCTCCGCGCGGCGCCTTCGCCCAAGCCCTTGCTCCAAACCCGCCTTCCGAGGAGCCTCTCCGCAGCGGCCGCAGCGGGAGCCCCAGGAGCAGGTCTCTGTGCGCACGGGCAGTCTGGGGGCTCCTCCTCGGCGCACGAGCGTGAGGATTCATCCCCAGAGCGCAGCACCGCGGCCGCCGGGAGGAGCAGGAGGCTCCTCGAGCCGCGGCCGCACACCCCGGCACACGCGGACAAGCCACGTGGGGCCCTTTCCACGGAGCCCCGCGTGCTGAATGGGCTCTGGGCTGCACCACGGGCTGTGCCAAGGCTGGACCTGCCCCTTGGCGCAGGAAGCCAAGAGATGGAGGCTCCAGGCTGCAGCCCCAGGCACCGCGGGAGCGCGAGGACTGCTGAGTCCCAAGGTGCGAATGTGCCACGCGGAGCCACAGAAGGACCCACACACGGAGCCCACGTGCTCCGTGTGACACCCAGGACAGCTGCGTCACTGCCGAGGCTCCGAGGCCGGACACGGCCCCCGGGGACGCTGAAGCTGCTTGGCCACAGTCCCGCTCACCCCCAGGCCAGCCCAGCCTTTAGGAACGCGCAACCCAGAGACGCCGGGAGAAGGGTGCAGGCCAACCGAACGGCTTCACGCGAGCTCTGCTCTGTGTCCACCAAAGCCCGTCCAGCCGCCGTCCCCCCAGGGCATCGCATCTCCGCCAGGCGCTCGGGGACACACGAGCCGCCCGGCTCCGCGGTGACAGCGCTCGTCAGCGAGGGGCCGCGGGCACGCGACGGCCACGAGCGAGCCAAAAGCTGCAGTTCTGTCCCCCGGGCCGCCCCTGAGCACAGGAGCTCATGGACGTCCCGAAGACGTTGCTGGGGTGGAAGCAGCTGAACAGCTGAGGTTGGGGCTGTTTCGCTCTGCACTCTGTGCTCTGCACTCTGCGCAGGAGTTGATGCAACAGGAGTTTATTATGCTTTATCCTTTTTATAGTGATTTTATGAAAGGGCTTTTTCTTATGTGTCTTGAATGTCTATAGTTTTATGGAAGTGCTGAACCTCCAGCAGGAATAACCTTTCCTGAGTAGAAAAGGCGGTTCAAAGCCTTTCTGAGCATAATGCCCGTTTCAAACGTCGCCAGCACACAGTGCGCGCTCTGTGGGGCGCCGCAGAGCTGGGGACGTGCAGAGCGCACACGCACCCTCCACCAACACCTCCTGCTCCCCGGAGCTTTCTGCAGGCCGGGGGAATAGGGAGGCGGCAGAAATCCCCACAAGTTCCCACAGAAGCAGCATTAAAACTCCCGACTCTCGGTCCTCGCTTTGAGTGCCCAAGGAGAGGGCACAAGCGGAGCAGAAGGGAGCTGCGGTCCTGGGGGCTCTGTGACACGGCCACGCGGGAGTCCCCCGAGCTCCTCTCCCCACCTGTCCCCTTCCCTGCTCCAGGTCCCCTCCGTGGCCCCAAATGTCTCAGGCTTCGCAGTCCCTCCTGCCCTGCGCTTGTCCGTTCAGCCTCCTCTTAGGGGCCTCCGTCCCCTAAGAGCTCCCAGCCCTGCGGCACAGGACACGGAAAACACAACCTGGGTGCAAGCTCGGCCCGAACGGGGCCCGGCCCGCAAGGCCACAGCGCGGCCCAGGACACGCACGGGGGGCGGGTGGACCCGCAGCGACGCCGCGAGGGCACGGCTGGAAGCAGAGAGCTCTGCTCCCGAACACAGCTGTGCTGATGCAAAGCTCAGAGCACCGCACTGCAACCTCACCCTAACCCCGCTGCAAGAGGATTATTCCGGACAGTCCGAGAGAAGAGCTCGGTTTCGTGGACACGAGGCCTCTCCAGCGGAGGCAGCGGGAGCCACGGCAGTCTCCTGCCTTCTCCATCCCTTTCCGCCAGGCGCGCTGCCTCCGGGCACGGCTCAGAGCCGGCCGGCCGGAATGCCACGGGCACCCCCGCGCCCTGCCGGGAGCCGTACCTTATGGAAGCGGATGACCGGCTCCGGGTGGATGCGGATGATGTGCAGGCACCAGCGATAGCCTTGGAGGAGCTGTGCAAACAAGCGGAGGAAGACGGCCCGGATCTCCTTATCCTGCGGGAACGGAGGAAGCTCCGTCAGGCAGGGTGCTGCACCTGCCCGACACGGCCGCAAACCCAGCAGGGAGATTCCAGCAGGGAAAGGATGTGGCAGCCTGGAATCCCCGGGCTGTTTCCTCTCGGCAACATCCCACGACACTGCACAGAGGAGGGAGCTGCTCCCACCCCCAGAGCTGCCAGCAGCTTTGTGAAATGCCCCAACGGGAGGTATCAACCTCCAGCTGCTGTTCCAGCACGGAACAGGCAGCCCCATCCAGGGAACATCTACGGAAATGGCAGTGCCGGCTTCCAGGTCAGAATGCAACCCGGAATTGTGGCCTCACTGTCTTGGGAGCAACATGTTATGCCCTGGAACCCCGGAGAAATACTGAGCTGGAGGAAAGAGGGAAATCTTGGCTCTCTGCCCATGTCCAAGACCCAGGGTGTGCAGCAGAAGGGGCAGCCCCCGGCAGGAGCTCCCCGCTGAGGCCCGACCGAGCCGTCCTCCTCCCCCTGCTCCCACTCACCTGCATCTTGAGAGAGGAGGCAGAAACGGTGGCGGGGGGGAAGGCGAGGTCGGCCACCTCCAGCTCGGGGTCCAGCACCTGCACAGAGAGGGCACGAGGCGGGCTCAGAGCCGGGCACGGAAGGAGCATCCCCAGGGACACGGCAGGGCCCGCAGCCAGGGGCTGAGCGGCCGACACAAATCCTGGGCAACGGAGCGAAACCCCCCGGCTCCCAGACTCCTGCAACACTCCTCCACGGCAGCCTCTCATCCAGGCTCTCCAACTGCAAGTCACAGCTGGGGAAACGCACCACGCACGAGCTAAGAGCCTGGCATTAAACACAGCAAGGCAGGGAGACGGGGTGACAAGTGTGACAGGGACGTCCCACGCACGCGCCCGCTCGCCACAGCCACGGCGGGAAGCTCCCTTGGGCACGGAGCACGTCCCCGGTTTGCTGCGCCGGGCGCGCACGCACGGGGCGAGCAGGACCACGGATCACAGCGTGACCAAAACCTGCCCACCCTGCCCGCACAAGCGGGGACACCTGCAGCAGGGCGCGCAGGCCCGCGTCCCGGCGCGTTCCCAACATCCCCAAGGATGGAGGCTCCACCGGCACCCTGTGCCGGTGCTTGGTCACCCTCATGGTCAAGGATTTTTCCCCGTGTTCAGGCAGAACTTCCTGTGTTTCAGCTCGTGGCCGCTGCCTCCTGTCCCGTGGCCTCCAGGAATACAGGAGCGGCCAGGACGGCCGCCCGGGGCTGCAGCTGCTTCCTGCCCCGGGCCGGGAGCAGCCGCCGGTTCCCAGAAGCCGCTGGCAGAGGCGGCGCTGGTGGCAGCACCGCTCTGTGCCAGAGGCCACCAGGGTCACGCGAGGTCTCACGTGACACGGGCAGGACTCGGGGACACGGACAGGACTCGGGGACACGGACGTTTGTCTCACAGGGCTCCCCGGCGGGTGCCGAGCTGCCCTGCTCACGGTTGTCCCCGGCACACGGGCCAGGTCCCGCGGGTTGGTGCCCCACGGCACGCGGCAGCACTCACCATGGAGAGGGCTTCCCGGGTCTGCTGCAGCAGGGGCTCGGGGAGCAGGGAGATGTGGACACACTCGGGGACATTCACCGTGCCCCCATCCAGGTCTGCGATGACAACGTCCAGCTGCAAGGGGCAGGACAGGCATGAGAGAAGGCTTGGCATTCCAGAGCACCCTCCCCACCACCGCCGGTCACCGGGAATGCGCACGGGGACAGGCCCCACTTCGGACAGGAGGGTTAGGGGAGAAGCAGTCGCTTCTCTGCCGTCAGCTCGGAGCATTCTGCTCCTTCAGAGCTGTTTTCTCTCGCTGCCCGGCCCCACGGCACACTCAGGTAACGCACACGCGTCTCCGCAGCGCGCTGGGTGACAGCCCATCGCAGTGTCACACTGTGTCACGCAGGGGCAGGCAGGGGGAGGGACGTGCCAGCGGAGCGCTGCTCCGTGCAGACGCAGGAGGCCTCCGGACCCACCGCGGCTTTCACAAGGCAAACACCAGTGCCAAACTCAGAACTTCAACCTTGTTGTTTCATCAAAATTGCCTTTTTCCCAGTTGGGCAGAAGGCTGCTCGTGTGGGTGCCTGAGCTCAGAGCAGGCTCCTCACGCCGCGGTTTAGCTCAGCTTGCAGACTGAAGGTTGTGACACTCGTGAGGGCCAGCACGGCCGCCGGGACCAGCACCGCCCGCTGTTTCAACACCAAATCCCCCAGGATTCAGGCAAATAAGGCAAAGCCGGCCAACCCTGGCCGCTCCTATGTGGCACTGTGGGCCTAGAGCCTGGCTGGGCACAAGTCCCGATGGCCTCGCTGGATGGTGGCCGAGGTGGCTGCCCCAGCGTGCTCACCGTGAGCAAGAGGGGCCCTTGCAGCAGAGCTGCTTGCAGTGCAGAATCCCTTGCAGTGCAGAGCCCCTTGCAGCGCAGAGCCCCTTGCAGCGCAGAGCCCCTTGCAGCGCAGAGCCCCTGCGCTCAGCCCAGCTCCCGGCCCCCCGCGCCGCGGCTCCCGGAGCCTCACCAGTTCCTGGGTCTCCGACTGGAAGATGGAGTGGACCCCGATGATGAAGGGCGTGGGAGTGCTCAGGACCTCCAGGAGCTGCGCAGGCAGGATGGGCACGTACGTGAAACTGCAGGCAGAGAGGAGTGTCACTGCAGCCGGCCGTGTGCTGCTCTGCGCCCAGCCTGCCCCGCTGCAGCGCCGCTGCCGGCAGCTCCAGACACGGGGAACGCTCCAAGGGCAGGAGCAGCAAAGGAGCCGGCGCTGCACCCCAGCCCGCACGGCGCCCAAGGGCCGGGTGACGGCCCCCTCGATCCCCGGGATCCCCTCTGTTCACCGGAGAGCGGGCAGCACCCTCCCTGCCACCCCCCGTGCCCACGCAAGGATTCTGGGCACCTGCACACACCAACCCTGACCAAGTCTGACCAAGGGAAAGCCTCCGAGCAGCAACAACCCCAAAGAAAGCTTTCTCTGCAACACAAACAGCCTTTCTGCAGCCCGGGGGCACGGCAGAGCATGGAAAGAGCGTGACGGGAGCGGCGGTCACAATGGCTCTCTATGCTGACCGTCCCGCCGGGAGATGTGCAGGCAGCCACGGCCGCGGGCGGCGAGGCCAGGCCCGGCCCCGCTGCTCCCCGGCATCGGCGGCCCCGCGGGGACG
>JAWLRI010000465.1:104701-121474 GCA_034781795.1 Crypturellus tataupa | reverse complement strand
ACCGCTTTTCAGACACGCGGTGGCAGCAGTGAGCGCCGGGGAGCGCTCTGCGCGTGCACAACCCCCCCTTTACAGTTGCGGTACCAGTTTTCCGACAGGTGATGGCAGCCACGAGGCCTCCTGAGCACTCTGCGCATGCGCGCCCTCCTTTACCTTTGCATTATCGATTTTCCGACACGTTGTGGCATCAGTGAACGTTACCGAGCGCTCTGCGCATGCGCACCCCCCATTATCGTTGCATTATGGATTGTATGACACGTCGTGGCAGCAGTGAGCGTCACCGAGCTCTGTGCGCATGCGCACCGCCTTTACAATTACAGTACCGATTTTCAGATACGCGGTGGCAGCATGGAGCACTCTGGAGCGCTCTGCGCATGCGCGCCCCCTTACCGTTGCAGTAACGATTTCCAGACACGCGGTGGCAGCAGCGAGCGTTCCTGAGCGCTCTGCGCATGCGCCTCCCCTCCTCGGTGCTGCAGTACCGGGTTTCCAACACGCGGCGGCGGCAGCGCGCACCTCCAGGAGGCCGCCCGCACACCGCCCGCCTCGGCTTTGCGTTACGGAGCTCTTGGTGCAGCGGGGCTGCGCGCCGCGCTGCGCCTCCCCAGCTCCCTTCCTGCAGTTCTTTCGGCTCCATTGTTGCTTTAGGGACTGGCTCGCGGGGCTTGCTCACTCTTCCCTTCCCTCTTCCTTGTGCTTCTGCTGTTTTATGTCTCTTAAGTGAACATAGCCAAGTTGCTATTATTGTTTAAAGAATAGCAGTCCCTTATTTTATAAAGAGACATATTTTTCCTACACTCTTACCTCACAAGGTGCAGATCGCTTCTTTGCAGGTAGCTGCCAGAACGATGCTGCTGTGCCCTCCTATCCTATCTTGTGTTTTACAGGAGCTTAATATGACATTTGCCTGTCTCTGCTCTCAAAATGGGCGTACTCATGCTGCCTTTGGTTGCAGTACTGCCTGTTAGCTTGTCCAGTACCAAAGTCAAGCATTTGCAACCGTAAGGTGCGTACGCACCATTTGTCTGCAGCACTAGTTTTTGGCACATGATGGCATCAGCAAGAATGCCTGAGTGCTCTGTGCATGCTCATCCCCCCTTGGGGAGTACTGATTTTTAGGTCCAGGAAGGCAGTATGCAGCACCCCCACAGCACATGCCTGTTACTTTGGGTTTCCAGTTTTTGCCTGTTATATTTTTTTCAAACAACGGCTGTATGCAAACAGTTATTAGGTTTTGAAAAGTAAGGACCCAATCTTTTATCTAGAAATGTGTGTGTCCAATATTCTCACCTGGCCTGAAGTGAGACGTTTCATCTAAGGTGACTGTAAGAAAAATGAGGCCATCTAGGCCAAACTCCTTGTTTCTGGTCTAATATTTTGTCTGTCAAGTCTTGAGCAGCTGTCAAAATGGGCACACTGGTGCCCGTCAGTTGCAGTACTGCTTTTTAGATAGGCCAGTGCCCCGGCTAACCGTTGGGAATGCAGGGTGCAACGTGTGACTCATCTGCAGGGCAGAACTGGCCTTTCTTATGTGAGGGCAACACCGAGAACACCAATGGGCGCTGTGCGTGCGCATCCCCTCCTCAGACTGCCAGTGCGGATTTTCCAACAAGTATTGGTAGCAGGGGGAACGTCCAAGCACATTGTGCACATGCGACCCTCCCTTGCCCTTGCAGTACCATGGTCTGGGTACAAGAGAGCAGCACACAGTGCTTCACCAAACAAGGGTGAGGAACGGCACTTCTTCAGCTCCAGTTCTGCTTTATCAACAAGCTTCAGGAGCTTCCTCTCTTTCCCAACGCTGGAGGTTTTCCATTTTTGCTTTTTTTTTTTTTTTTTTTTTTAAACAGTGACTGTACTCAAGCAGCTATTACTGTTTGAAAAATAAGAAACTATCATTTTATATAGATATGTACGTTTCCACCATCCTTGCTTGGAGTGAAGCAGACAACTTCTTTGAATGAGGCTATAAGAACAATGTTGCCATCCAGTCTCTAGGAGCTTCAGACAGGAGCTTCTAGGAGCTTAGCCCTTCAGACAGCTGGACACGCTTCTCTGCCCACCCGTGGGCAACTACCTGGGATGGTCATGGTTTGAGGTACTGACCGCAGCACTACGTGAGAGTAGTAATAAGGAATGGAACGACACCGCAGAAACTCTCAACTCCAGTGGGAACCTTGTGACAAGAAGAGGAAAAAAAAAACAGGAAAAGTGCAAGGAAAGGACAAGGCCTGATAGAATGAAAGATGACTAGGCTTGTGATTTGTTCCAACTGCTCTCACTGGTGAAGAACAAGGAGGAAACTACTCTTACTATAAAACTTCTACTATGAAAAATCCACATCCTGTACTTCTTCAGACTCTCCTCCCATTCTCTTCCCTCCACATTTGTCCTAGACTAGCCCTTGCCATGCTCACTGATCATCCCCAGCTCCCCATCACCCCCATGCTGGATGTGCTGTGGCTCAGCCTGGAGAGCACATACCAAAAGGCTATGTGCAGGACTGAATGCTTACAGCTTCAGGGATATGTCTATATCCCCAAAAGAGGGTGCACACAACAACCCAGGCAGGGTAGAAACGTGAGTTCAACCACAGTATTTTTATTAGTCCTTCTCCATTATCTCCTCTCATATCTTCATATACACATACACTCAACCCCAATTTTCCCATCCTTTAACAACTTAAGTACTGATGGCAGCTTATTAGCCTTTCCTCTTTTCTGAGTCTTCCTTGCTCTTTCCTTCCCTGTTTGCTACCCCCTATCTAGGCCCCTTCTACACTTAGAAGCTTCGAGAAACATCACCGAAATGATCAAGTCACATGCTTGTCCAAGTTGGTGGTTACAGAATGATTGGAGGTAACCCAGTCCAATCCTCCTGCTCAACAGTCATCTAGAGCACATTGCACAGGATCACTCAGAGGCTTATGCTGCAAAAAATGCTTAGGGGTCATAATCATGTGGCTTCTTCATGGACCGTACTCTTTTCCTGCTCCTCAAGGATATATCAAGAAATTTGATCCCATATGTGTCTTCAAGTCTTTCTTTGCAGAATGCTGGTTAGATGGGTCTTTAGGTATACCTTGGGCTTCTAGCACTGAGTCTGTCTAGAGACTCCCATTCAGCAGCCTCAGCCATTTTTTATACTGCAATAGCTTTAGAAATCCCCCTTTTTAGGTTTCTAGTTCATACCCTAAGGGGTTCTCCTGTGGTAGTTTCTTACAGGACTTTTCCCCCAAACAGAAATACTCCTGAAATACTTCATTGTGCTGTATAGGATGTGTAGACACAACCATGTGCCTTTTGAAAGTATCACCCACTTAATTCCAAATCCAGTATCATCACTAGGACCACTTGCAACTCCTTATGTGCAGTTACCATCGAGTGTTACTGATGAAGCCTAATCATGTCTTCATGTAGCATACCACTCCCCCCCCCGCCACTTACTGATATGTCATCCCCTAGCAAAGGCTACAGCTAGGGGAGTTGAGCTGCTGGCAAAGAGACTCAGAGGAATGAGTTTGTATATCTTAACTGGTTTTACACGTTCCCTTCTGCTTATTAGTTATGTTTTATTGGTTATTTTTAATTTCTTTTGACTCACTGGCACCTCTATATCTAAATCAGCATAGTGCAGGCTCATGTTCCTTTTGAACATCACACTGTTCCTCATCTTATCTCTACAGGTTACTGCTTCCAACACAGAGCTACTTAGGGGATATTTCATTTTTACCAACACAAACAGCAGTACAAAATTAAGACAGATGAAGTGTGCAATGCTGTCTTAACTGTCCCTCCTGATCTCTTCCCCTCATCCTTTCTTTACAAAAGCTGTGGAAACATATTTCTACATAGAAGTGAATGTCTCATCATAGTGTGGCAGCATGGTTCAGTCCTGTTTGGTTCCCGTCAGTGGTTGATCAGGATGGTGCTGAGGTCCAAGGAGACGGGCTCTGCGTTGAAATGTGTCCCAAAGGAGAAGCAGTTCCCACCACCACCAATGAGCAACAACTCTTTCTCATCTGGCAGAAAGACACTGCTATGATTATGTAGCATTAGCGGCCACTCCAGATGCTCCTGAAAAAGGACAGAGAATTTTGAGCCCTACATTAAGGAACAAAAGCACACGTGGTCCGGGGGACACCAACCAGTCACATACTGGAGAGGTACACAGAGAAAAAGATGAGGAATTGGGTGTAATGGAAAAGGATGCTTGAACAAAGTGATGAGAAGTTCATAAAGTAAATAAGTGTCTAGTCTGAATATTTCAGAAGTCCAGCATTTTATGGGCAGGAGGGAATTTATTAGCAAAGGGAACTAGAAAAAATTTACCAGTCAGGCACCTGTTAAATCTGTTTCAGTTGCTCCTCCTAGTCAAGCTGGATCCCACTTAGGGTGTAATCCTTGAGTATACAGGCTTTCAATGATTCGCACACTGCTGGATTTAGCAGAACTGCATACTAATCTCATATACTGCTGTACAAATATTTCATATGATTAAAGAGTTAGCAAGAGCCACACATGGTCCATCTAAGGCCCTATATCCTATCCACAAATGTGGGCAAAAATAGGCATCTAGAGAAATAAGAACAAGGAATCCATGAAATATGCCTGTTTAGAGATTTCACAGTTTAGAGATTTCAATCCAGAGTGAAAGTGTTTGTATTCCCTAGGCCTTAACATTCTTCTTTTCTCCCAACGTGCCCACTAAACACCTTCATGCCATCCTCTGGCATTCACATCCTATGGTAAGGAATTGCATAACTCATATAAAGAAGCACTTTTTGAAACATGCTACATCAGCTTCTTTTGAGAACTCTTTGTTCTTTTATCAGAGGAAGCAATGAACAGTCATCACCTATTCACTTTTTTTCTTGGACACTCAATTTCATAGATTCCTGTTGTACTTCTTTTCCAGTTATGTTATGTCCCATGGTACAAAGGTAATTGTTCGTATATTGTTCGTAATTGTTTCCCATGAGGCTACTTAACAGGCTAATATTTAGTTGCACTAATTATTCAGCTACTTGAAACAATGCATCTTCTGCCCCAGAAGATTTGCTCTTTTTGTTTTATGTCTCTATAAATAAGCTTCAGAAATGCTGAGTCTTTCATTTGTCATTTATAACAAACAAGCCTGATATGGGAAGAACAAAAGTACCTCAACGTATGGATATGATCAAGGCCTACAGTCTGTTCCTTTCCATGTTGACGAAAAAGATCCCGCTGCAAGCTCTAGATCTTTGGTCTGGCCTACTTAATGGCATGGCAGAAAGTTTTTGGATACTATTGAAATATTACAAAAAGTTAACAAGATTTCCCATGACAACTCCCAGGAATCTCAAAGGTCACATTTCCGTATCAAGAGAACTGAAATTGTCTCAGTGTGAGTGCTCCCTGATGATTAAAGTGTGCTAGGATCAGAAAGCTCCATGCACAAGAAGTCCAGCTCTTGTTTTTGTGTAGGAAACATCCATTGGAATTGGCACTTTTATCACAGTACTGGCAGGTTTTAAAGTGAGGAGAATTTTGCTTAAGCCAAAACAGGTAATTAACGAGCAAAGGCAGCTACCGATCCTCAAGCATCCATTTACTCAATATAAATACTTTTATTCCTATATATAGAAGTGCATTACTGTAATACCCATCCTCACGAATGGATATCCAACAGGAGTGGTCTATTGTATCTACACAACATTATCCCCTTCTAATATCTGCTATAGACAGCAAGAACAAACTAAACTTTTAAACGTGCTTTATGCTCTCAGGGGAATTCAGCAAGATCAGCCTGAGGCACACAGTGTCCATTATGAAAAAAAATTAAAAAAAAATAAAAAAAAATTTAAAAACCTGCAACTTTCACCAAGAGTAGGATCTAGATGTATGGATAACCCAAGAAATTAGAAATTGTATGCAAAAGATAAAAGCTTTTCAAGCAATAGAAGCTTTGTCTAGGCAGCAGCATCTTAGATAAGGGCTATTCATGAAAGAGGCATATTCCGATTTAGAATAAATTTTAGTTTAAGTTTGCCCCAACTATGCCAAAATCCGGGTATCCCCTGTATGATTATTCTTCTTAGAGCTCTAGAACAGAATCACAAAATAACTAGGGTTGGAAGGGATCACTGGGTAACTCCTAACCCAATCTCCCTCCTCAAAGCATGGCTCAACTACAGCAGGGGGCTCAGGACCTTGTCAAGGCAGACTCCACAATCTCTCTGGGCAGCTTGGTTCAGCGTTCCATTACCCTTCCAGTATTTTTTTTTCTTTTTAAATGGAATTTCCTTTATTGCCTTGCTCTATTTTTGCTGTTCTTCAGGCATCAGCTACACCACCACAGACTCTACCATGAGGTATTCAGTAAATTACTTCACAGACCTTCATAAAGATTAACTCATGCTCCAGTATGATCAACTCTCCTCATCCACAGACATCCTGAGATTACAGTGCTTGTAGTCACCTCCATTCTCTTCCCTTTGCTAAAACAGAATGCATCTCTGCCTTCCCTCTGTTAAAACAATATTAAGTTCTCTGTGCTGGTCAAAGCACTTCAAAATTAGACTTTATATCAAAACAGAAGTCACAAGTGTCCCATTTGCATTCTCTATTCCCCTTTAGGGAATAGCCAAGAAAATGCCATCTTGCTTTCCAAAACACCTTTGAACTGAAAAGAACATTATTTCTGTGCTTACCACACTAATCATATAGTCCGTGCAAAGACCAGTCATTAAGTCAATGACAGTGATGCCTGGCACAGAGGAAGAGTGAAACCACACTCCTCCAACAAGCAGGAGTTTTTCCTCATGCACATGTGCTGTATGTGAATACCTGCAAGTTCAAAATGAGATTGAGCTCTGTTAGTAAGGAGTGCCAGTTACAGGCAAGCCAAGAGGTCACTTGTTGAAAGCTCTCCACTTACCTTGGGACAAGGGGAGGGTGCATCTCTACTGTCTGCCACTGAAAGCCGTGCTCAGTCTTTCTCAGAAAGAAAACTGAGCCTAAAGGTTGCTCAGCTGCTCCCAGACCTCCTGCAATAAGCACTCCTCCTCTCCAGGTACAAGCACTATGAGAGTGACGGCCTTCCGGTACTGGACCCTCAACAGGAATCTAGAAATATAACTCCAAGGCTTAAGTTTGCAAAGTAAAGGACTGTCTTCCCACCTGGGCTCTTAAATAGCCCCTTCCCATTTAATCTCCTGTGGCATATAACATTTCTTCTCGCCACAGGATAAGGACAATTGGTAAGGGGTATATATAATGAATAAGGCTCATGGAAGGATAAGTAAAAGTGTTTCCATTAATGCTATATTCAATAGTTTGCTGTTTCTCAGTATGTATAGGATCTGTCAGAGCTTTATTTTTGCACGTTTATGACAAGTATCTTTACTTTCATTATTGTATGCTGCTCTTCGTTCAATATCATGGACCAATATAATGTTTAGCAAAGCATATTAGTGATTCAAACCCAAGCAAGAGAAAATGCTGAACTGTAGGAGTAACAGACAGAACAAAAATCTTCAATGCAAGCATGGAGAAGAACGAAAAATGATGAGGGGTCAAAGGCAGATCTCATAGGAAAGAAGCTGTGGAGAAAGTTTTGGAGGCCACCTGGTTAGTCCCTTTCTCCTAAGGCAAATTCAACTCTATTACCATCTAGAGAAATGGTTGTCTAATAGTTGCTTAATGTCTCCAATGACAGAAATTTTTGGCCTGTCTAGGCAATCTATTGAAGCACTTCACTAGCTTTACAGTTAAAAGCTTTTCTTAGTGTCTAACTGAAGTTGTCCTCTTCATAGGCTTCTTGTCCTATCCAAAATATACATACAGAATCATTTTTGTCCTCTCTGCAGATTCATTTTGTATATTTGAAGATTTGTTTCTATATAAATCTTCTCCAAACTCAGGCAGTTCCTTCAGTTTTTCCCCTCTAACTTATGCTTTCTAGGTGATCTCCAGGTGTCCCTTCCAACCTAAATTACTATGTGAAGACTATATTCCACAGAGAAAAAAAAAAAAAAATCACGGTGACTAAGGTTAATCACCATGAAGTGCCAAAATATACTGCCAAGGCAATACAATTTAATATGGCTGTATGACTAATAGGTAAAAATTAGCTGAGATTGCACTAGTGCAGCACACATTTTGGAATGAGGCATGTTCTATTCTCCAGCACCTCCTGGAATTCTTACCACAGTGCAGGAAAGTTTTTCAGCGTGCAGAAAATGCCAGCTCCCCAGCACAGGCTGCGTAGCAGTACGGCCCCCGTATATAAACAGGTACTTTTCACCTACAGAAAAATACAACTAAGTTAACAGAGAAGTTTGGATTTCACATGTCACAAAACCAAAACCTTTTCATTTAAGGGAAGCTGACCAGAGATACAAATCAATGCATTCAGACAGAAGTTTTATACACTGTATTAAAAAACTTATGTCTGTATTAAGAAATCTCGCAACCTGATAAGCATTTGTAAACTTCTGAAATAGAGGCAAGAAATTGTTTCATAGATATAATCACTACTCTTCAAGGTAGATCACTTATACAGAAAACTAAAAGACAGTTTTATTCACAAGCTGTATTTTTTGCATTTGTGATTATTCAGAGGACCCCCAACATCAACTAGTATTATTATGTTATCTATTGAATGTTTAACTCTCACACTACAGATGCAAAACTAAGAGGAAAATCATATATTTTAACATACCTAATGGAGAGAAAAAAAAGTGGGAAGATGACACCAATAGAACTAATAAAACTAGAAAATCTTAAGAACATGAACCATAGCAGCATAATGACATAGATTTATTCAAAGAAAACAGATTACCCCTCATTAGACAACTAAAATATGTGTATGTTCTCAGAAAAGAGATCACGATAGTTCAAGTGTGTAGGAATTAATCTGGAGTAGCCACCAAAGAGCAAGTGCAAAAGGTACAGGAGTACTTTGGGGAAGACGTCAAGTACACTCATTAGCTGCACTATGCCCTGCCAGCTCACTTCTTCATAACAGACTGCACAAGCAACACAACTTTTGGTTTCTTGCATTGCTTTCATCTTTGTCAGATTGTATTACAGCATCTTGTTTTGCCTTGGTTTTGCATTGTAGTGCAAGTATTATTCATAAAATATTATTCACCAAATTTAGCATATTCTTCTTTATTACAGAATTTGGTCTGGAAGGTAGAACTCTAAACTACATTATGTTATTAATTAAATACGGCTCAACATATTCAAATTCTGTTCCAGACTAGACTACCAACTGCTGAGTAATTCTACTGGTGCTCCCTTTCTATTAATCCCTGACAGTTCAGAGAAAAGATAGTAGCTCCAAGAAAGAACAGCTTTCACCTCCCAAATTCCACCCTTACTAACACCATGACTTGCTAACAAATTCATCAGTTTTCACTACTTATGGCCATTATATTTTACTGCACTGCAATGCTTTATTCAAGACACACAACTACTGAGTATTTATAAAACCATACTAAAAGTATAACATTTCTTCTATGCTGTTTTCTTGGGGATAAAGAGCTAAGAACCCCTCTATATATCTTTCAGAGAAGGACTGAGACTAATCAACCATGTGTCAGTTTAGCCACAAAGAATCTCAAAGAAGTCTTCTCAAACATATTAAATCATTACATTCCAAACAGTATTTACTACTGGGGATTGGGTAATCATTTTTCATTTTGAGTCTCAAAAAAGAAACAAACAACAGATCTGCAAGACCATTTTAGCTTTCTTACTGCTTCAGTGAGAAAAATAATTTTCTCGCAATAACAGATCAGATCACCTAGTCCTATATCCTGGTTTAAATACCCAGAAATGGGTATTTAAATGCTTCAGATCCTTCATTTTACACATGCCACATCTTTGAATTTCATGCTCTTTAAGAGATTTCTTCTTCTGTGATTCTATTTGGTGTGCACTTCCAAATCAAGTAAGCTTTCCATACAAAGCATCTTGAAATAGAGTTTCACAGAACAATTACCACTTTGTATTAGAAAGATCTTGAACCTTCTGACATTTTCACTTGATTCTTCAATTCTTGCCTGAGGGAGATGCTGAACAACAAATACCTGTTGACCTTCTTCAGGATACCCATGATTTAGTGGATTTCAATCATAGCCTATCCTTCATCCCTTCCCCTTGCCACTTTCACGCTCAATCAGAACGATCCAAGTCAACTTAAGCAATTTCTTGTCCTAAACTCCTCTGTTCTTGTCTCTGGAGTTTGCATCCTTTTTATTATTATTATTTTTTTAATATCTCCATTTGTGGGTGGCTATGTTTATGAGTGTGGAGCCATTCAAACTGCCACTGCAAGCATACAGTGCAGCATTTTCAAAAACACATTATCATCTTTCTGGTATTATACAGCTGTGTCTTTTTTGATGTCCCCTTCAGCATCTAAAAAGCATAACAAGCTTGCAGCTCATGTGCAATGAAAATCATTATCAAAGGCATCTCCTGTATAGTTTTTGAAATGACTGCACCATGTATTAATTACTAATAACACAATGAGATAATTGATTCAACCCTCCTCAGTTGTTAGGTCAACTCAGTTAACTAAACTCAACTGGCATTTCTCAGTCTCTCCCTTTTGTCAGATTCTGTAGAATAGAAGATCCTGTCAAAAGAACTTTTGAACTTTAACAAAAATATCATAAGAAGAGCTGGGGAGATATTACAATATTAAATGCATTCATATGAAATTTCAGTTTGGATTCTTTAAGTGGGCAGGAACACACCACTGGAAAAAAAGTCTTTAGAAGACATAATAGATTCTTCTCATTTTAGGGAATCCGAAGGAGGTCTTTTGTCTTCCCCAAATGTTCATCCAAAAGCTATTGTTTAAGATGAAGGAACACAGTATATCTACTTTAAATGTACAGCCTGCACTACATAAAAAGCAATACTAGAACATAACCATTTGCCTTTTAGAACTCAAAAGCTATGGACAAAGTGGCCAATAAATTCCTTGATTTGTATATGTCCATGTGCCCTACACCCATCCATGTGCCCTACACCCATTTCCACCCTTTCCAGGCTACCTCTGAACATGATTTCAGTTGCACTGTGTCTCCAACGCAAAGCAGCTGGTTCAGCAACAGTCTGCAGGTCTACAAGCTCCACTGTAAAGTCATGCAAGTCTAAGGCAGTACTGCTCTCTGGGAACTTTAGCCACAGCATTCCCAAAGCTGCGTCTGACGGGGATGTCCGTCCTCCTACCATCAGGGCCAGGCTGTTCGAGAGAGATGACACAGTATGGTACAACCGCCCATCTGCAGAGATATAAGACATCATGATTTGGACTGATATTTCTCCCAAGAAATTTATAACCTTCAGATTTCTGACTGCCAGTGTAATTGCAGTGACATCACTTCCCACCAGACTTCATTAAATTACAAGCACAGAAACATCTTGCCATCAGTACAGGAACTCACCCCATCTTTTACCACAGTTTTCCATTTTCACACAGCCAGCTTTCCAGCAGTCTTCATGCTTAATTAGGACATGGAAATTTCTCATACGACGGTGCTGTCCATCCTCCTCCCCAAAACCTCCAGTTGTGAGAATGACATTGGGTTTTATAAGAGTAGAGTGGTGACCGTAACGTCTCAGACCAGCAGCTTCAGACTGCATTCCACACGCTGATGCAGTGATACTTTCAGACATGCTCACAGGGCCATCACCACAAGGAACTGCAAGACAAAAAGAATCAGGGAATCTTAAGTTTCACACAAGCAAGAACAGAGCATTACATATAAATGTAATATGAGTATAAAAGAAATGAATATAAAATAAATAAACTGAGTATAAAACTAATCTGTACAGCTTTCCAAAATAAAATTTGAAGCAAGCTGATATAGCATATAAACAATCAGATATGCCCTAGGAATCACACTGAAATTGTTTACACAGGTACTACTGTCAGCTTCCACTTACTGCTCCCTCAACTCCTAACATAAATCTGAGCCTGTTTTAATGGGGGTGGGGAAGGAAGACAGGGGGACAAGGAGCTGCTAGGAGATTGTTGCTAAGTAGATTTAGCAAGATAGTTGAAACTTCTTGTAAAAACACTTTTTGTGATAGTTGAAACACTTCTTTCTAGAGATTACAATATTTGACTATTTAAATAGGAAAGGGATCAACAGCTGAATTCCAAGTTTCTCGCTGGAATTTGATCCCACTTTTTTATTTCAAAAGTATTGAAATAAAGTTCTGAAGCATAAAAAGTAATATGTTAATGTCTGACAGCCCTATTGTAAGAAAATATCTTTAGTAAACTCAGTATCTTCTAAAAGCTATATCCCTTACTATGAAATGCAACCTTTCAGTCCAAAAATCTAGTTTACCAGCATCATTCAAGCCATTCTATTTTTGTATCTTTGTTTGACAAAATGCCTCCTAAATTTTATTTGGAGATGCTAGCACGGAGAAGAAGTTCTTTTCTATGTCATAGCTTAAAATATTGCTTATAGTGAATATTATTCAGTGTACAATTCTACTTCACATGATGAACTTGAACTTGAACTGTTAGTCTGGAATGCCTTCCTATTGGTGCAGCCTCTTAAGGCAGGAGTTTCCCTCTCCCTGTTCAGGAAATACACTTACTAAGAGAGCAGAGCCCTGTATACAGAGAAGCAAAGGTAAGTTGAAAAGAGAAAGTTTGGGGCATTCCAACAAGAGGAGGAGCAGAGTAGTCTGATATTACAGCCATGCACTGGAGGGCTCTATGTACAAGCAGAAAGAAAAGTTATTCTGATTGGAAGGTTCAAAAAATGAAACAGCTAAACTGATCAGAACCACCACAGTTAGGACATGGCTCTGACCTCATACGAGCTGTAGGACAATCATTGGAAGGATGGATGAACCTACTCAGTTGGTAGTATCTTGTGTGTTCCTTCCTGAGGGTTTACTTCGGCCTAAAAATCTCTCCAAGAAAGCTGCATATAAAGAAGTGAATACTATGATAGCTCGCCAGTATTTACCTTCCATGTTCAATAAAAAAGGAGTCCAAGGAGGCTTCATCCCCTTAGCTGCAGTCAAGACAAAATAATGAGAACATTTCAGATGCCATTCCTGTAGCAAGCAAGCAAGCAAAAGAAAAAAATCAGAATCTTGGAACAAATGGTGGGAAGAATGTAAAAATAGTCACAGTTATCAAATCAAAGATCAACCTAGTCTAGCACTGTTTCCAACAATAGCAAAATCTGAAGCCTGAAGAATAATTTGAGAACAGTGCAAGTGTCCTTGCACTTCCCTCTCTCAGCCTTCAAATATTAAGATATCAGAGATTCTTTTTAAGCAAGAAGATAATATTGTGTTTTCCCATGCCTTTTAAATTCATTTTCATGCCACCTAGTAATAAAAAAAAACCAACCCCTCCCTCCCCTAAAAAAAGTTTTAAAAGTTTCTTGCTTGTACTGAACAATCCTTGATGGATTTTCTTCCATGAATTGGTCCTGTAGCCTCCAGAACTCACATAAACTTTTAGCAACTCTAATATATAGCAAGAATAAAGAGTTCCATAGCTTACGTTGCATGAAGAACATGCCTCTTTCTTTAGAGCCTGATTCCTTTTACGCATCCCAGTTCTGATCGTGGAAAATGCATGTGCAGACCATACAGCAGAGAAATTAATATTTCTTAAAGGTACTGTAATGCAGGTGGATCCTAACGCAGCCCAAAATGTTCCAAGGAGCAACCTAATCTCTGCTGAGTGCATAATACCTAAGTATGATTTCCTGGCTGGTCTTTGGAATCACTCAGAAGCAGAAGCACAAGCAGAATCCTGTACAGAAAGGAAGACAGCAGCAGCTATACTGCAGTCCACTCTGACTTCTGTAGACCCTAGGAAATTGAGTATGTTTATTCCCATGGGATGGAATCTTTTATCCTTTGAAAAGCGATGTCCAAAATTAATGTAAATTATGAAAAATGGAAGAATCCATTAAGTCCCTCACAAAATTATTCTAAAATCTAGTCACTCGCGGCAGAAAAACAACAACTCTTTTGGATTTGTAATGTAATTCTGTCAAGCTTGTTTCCATTAAGACCTTGATCTTATTTTATCTGTCTGGAAGTTCAACTGCAGAACTTTCTAGCTCTTTGCTATCATATATCTAATTCTTATGTACATTTGTGAATTTGGGCTTGTGGTCTTACTAACCTCCTCTGTTAGCAAAATGAAAATTCCTTTCTTTCTCATTGTCTGCGCAATTGCCCTGATCTACAATCATTCTTGTAGATGCTTCTACATCCTTTTGCAAATCTGTCAGTGTATTTCAGTCAACGTTTTTGTTATTCATGCAGAGAACTGATTCCTTCCGGTAGCAAAATAAATATAGCACATTACCAGCCTTTAAAACTACAGGCTGTTACACTCCTAGACTAAGAATCACAGGATCCAAAGGGAAACTTATAATAGGGATCTTATGGAATCTTCAAGATCTTATGTTTTTTCTAGACTGTTGATAGCTGCAAGTTCTGCCAAAAATTAACACAAAAACAGCAAGAAGCCCTAACTAAATTTCATTCATATAACAGTGCCTGAACTGAGTCAGATAGAAGGTATCTGAAGCCAAGAACCTGGCTACAATAATCATAATGGTGAACGCAAATGCCTAAGGAAAAGCTGGAGAGCAGGGCCAGGGCATATACTTCTCTCAGGCATGCTTCCAAGCATTTGCAGCTCAAGAACCACGATCTAGATGTTACTTTCAAATGTAATCTTCAATTGATTTCTTTTTTATTAAGAAAATTGTCCCTTGAAACCATGCAAAGTTTCAGCCCCTGCACCATCCTTTAGTCTGCCATGCTAAGACTTGTCTCTCTGAGAGAACACTCACTGAGGAATGAGAAAAAAAAAAAAAAAAAAGTACTGCTAACATGGATGGGAAGCTTCTTTCATTGCTGCTTTATAGTTTGGAGCCATCAGGAAGCTGCATTACTAACTGAAGATAATTCCTGCCTACACATTTCACTTAACACTCCAGCAGCTCTTCTAAAGAGCTATAACCATAAGTTGCAGGCCTTTTGTGCCATCAGAGCCAGCTCACCAGCAGAATAAAGTACAGTGAGAGTTACCTCATATTCATCAAAAGGCTCTAGAGCCTGCATTCTTCGTTGCTCATCTTCAGGAACACAAAAGGTAAAGAACTCATTCATGTCCATGACGCTGCACTCGTTCCAGCCCTAAAACAAAAATTTTCCGATATTATTACTTCTGGAAGGACAGAGACTCACTTGCCACAAGGAAATGGTGATCATAAATGAAGCATCTGCATGAGCATTTAAGGAAAAAAAAAAAGCTGAAAAAAATGGCAATCCAGACTCTGGGGTGAAGATAGATCTCAACCTATGAAGCTCTGAAGAACTTAGAGCCACACTTATTTTAAAAGTCTCAGAGAAACCCATCCCACCTTAACCCATACCGTTAAGTTGATGGAGGGACCTTCAAGTGACTTGTCATGCTATTAGAGAAGACAGTATCTCAGCCCTGGCCATGTTTGCTTCAGTCTGCAAGTGGCACAGCTTGTGACCTCCCGATATTGAAAGTTGCATTCTTTCCCAGGTGATTCAGGTTTCACATGTGCTCTGGAGCTGCAGACACTTACCTTTTGCAGGAAGCGCCTCCGCTGTGTCTCACGGTCAGGGTACTGTGCTAAGGAGTGAAGGGTAGAATTCAGCTGGCTAAAATGCCGCTGCATGACACGTCCAAAGGGGTCCTCAGGGTGCATCTGCTCATACAGCACAAAACAGGCCTGAGAAAAACGCTCTGCTGCCCACTGTATCAAGGCATCTGACCTGTGCATAAGAAAGAAAATAATTGTGGGTCCAGCTATCATATGGACAGATGCTACATATCATCCTGCAACAGCAGAAGGCATACTATTAAGGCATCCTGACAGAAACATGTGAAACACTATGGTGCTGCAGACCTGTAAGCATCTCCCACAACCATTGAGACAATTCAAGAAACTAAGCCACTCTCCATCAAGCTAAGCTACTCTCCATCATCTTTGAAAGATCCTGGAGAACGGGGGAGGTGCCGAAGGACTAGAAGAAAGCCAATGTCACACCAGTCTTCAAACAAGGCAAGAACGAGGACCCAGGTAACTAAGGCCAGCCAGCCTCACCTCCGTGCCCAGAAAAGTGATGGAACAGCTCATACTGGCCGCTGTCTCCAGGCACATGGAGGACAAGAAGATGCTCAGGAGTAGTCAGTACGGTTCATCAAGGCGAAATCATGCTTGACTAACCTGATAGCCTTCTATGATGGAATGACTAGCTGGATAGATGAGGGCAGAGCAGTGAATGTCATCTATCTCGACTTTACCAAGGCTTTTGACACCATCCCTCACAGTATCCTCTTGGGCAAGCTCCAGAAGTGTGGGAAAAATGAGTGGGCAGTGAGGTGGATTAGGAATTGGATGGATGGCAGAGCTTAGAGGGTGGTGATCAGCAGTGCAGAGTCTAGTTGGAGGTCTGTGGTTATCGGTGTCCCCCAGGGATCAGTCCTCAGTCCAGTCCTGTTCAATTTATTCACCAATGACCTGGGTGAAGGCACAGAGTGCTCCCTCAGCAAATTTGCTGATGATACAAAACTGGGAGGAGTAGCTGATACCCCAGAGGGCTGTGCTGCCATCCAGAGGGACCTGGACAGACTGGACAACTGGGCAGTGAGAAATCTCATGAAGTTCAACAAGGCCAAGTGCACGGTCCTGCGCCTGGGGAGAAATAACCCCAGACACCAGTACAGGCTGGG
>JAWLRI010000465.1:71664-89875 GCA_034781795.1 Crypturellus tataupa | reverse complement strand
AGCCCTGGCACAGGCTGCCCAGAGAGGCTGGGGAGGCTCCTGCTGCGGAGATCTCCAAAGGCGCCTGGATGCGCCCGAGTGCCCCCGCTCTGGGTGTCCCTGCTGGAGCAGGGAGTGGGCTAGCTGATCTCTAGAGGTCCCTTCCAGCTTCCATTCTGTTGTTGTAGGGTCAGTGTTTCAGACTCATTCTGGTTACAAATTGGAAGGAGCTCTTGTTTGAGACCTCTTCACTATTAGGAGACACTTCATATAGTCTGTTCAGTTGTCACGTGGTTGTAAAGTTATCTGATCTGGTTCTACAAGAGCGCTTGCAGAAAAGAGAGCTCAATATGGATTTGGACTGTGTTTAAATTTTGTTGGGGTCTCAGGCACGCCTTCTATATTCCTCTGGCAGATGACATTATTTCTTAGCTGTCTTCTGAATTTCAGGGAGCACTAGCACTGCATTGCCACGTTTGGCAAGAAACATGACGTTACCTCTCCTGAACTAGACCTCTCTATTCCCATTATGTTAAAAGTAGAGTCACATTCACCATTTTCATCTGATTTCCTCAGATTTATTCATATTTGTCAATTTTTGTTCTCTCTTCTTCACCCTGCTGTTCTCTCGACTCCCAGGAACTCATATTCTAACATGGAATTTTGTCTGCCTCCAGAGAGTCTCTGGTCCCATGAATTTGGCCTTGTTTATAGCATCTGAGTCAAGATGTCATCACAGTGGGGCCTCACACATAGATAGTAAGGAAGGAAACCATATAAATTATGCTTGGCCCTGCTTTCTTGTGGTGAGATCTGTATTTGCTAGAAACTTCTGGCCTTTGTTCTGGGCTGGGAATGGGTTTCATGATGAGGAGGGAGGCACTTTCTATTCTGAGTGGAGAAAGCAGCACCAGGGAAGGTTTTAATTATCTCTTGTAGAGCAGCACAGCCAGGCTGCTCTGTATGAGCAGCAACATTGCGGTTCGATCCTTCAGAGCGAGAAGGGCAGCAGGAATGGCGCATGATCTCCTTGTGGGGGAAGGGGTCCTTGCTGGAGGGTGAGACCAATTTGTAATAAGATTCTGAATGGAGCTTCTCTCCATGGAGTCTTGGAGTAATAGAATAAAGCAAGAAAAACAACAAATCAAAGTGGAAGAAAAGCACAACAGGCTTTTCTTGCATTTGACCCATCTCTCAACTCTGCTGAGGAAGTGCTGTATTGTGGAGAATGGTACTCGGTTTGTCCTTCTAGCTTGTCCTAAGGAATAATATAGAGCATGCGTGACTGCTGTTAATAAGCTAGTAGAAAGATCTGCAAGCATGTGGAAAATGTACTTGTCTTCATCTTTGAGCTTTGCCTTGCCACCATCCTTCCATTTTCCTCCAGGTACTCCAATGTTTTAGGGACCTGCTACAAATATCTTCCAGCATTTTTAAAAGGTCTTGTGGGAGGGTCCTGGTTTATGTGCCACTCATCCTTTCTTGTTATCTTGCTGTCACCTTATCTTACTGATGCCCACTTGGAGTCCTGAGTTCAGTTCTGGTCTCCCAAGTAGGAGAGAGACATGGACATTCCGGAGCGAGTCCCGTGAAGGGCTACTGTGATGATTAAGGGCCTGGAGCATCTCTCATATGAGGAGATGCTGAGGGAACTGGGACTATTCAGTCTGGAGGCGACTGAGAGGGATCTTATCAAGGTGTATACTCATGGGGACAGGGGAGTGCAAACAAGACAGCCAGGGACAGGAAGGGGCAGTGGGCACAACCTGAAACACAGGAAACTCCATCTGAATCCTTGGAGATGTTCAGAAGCTGTCTATGGAGGGTCCTGAGCAAGCTGCCTTGACCTGCTTGAGCAAGTGGGTTGTTTGATGGCCAGGACCCCTTTCAGACATTTCTTCCTCTGGTTCTGTGATTTTTCTTTGTCTTTTACCCTTAGGCTTTACTGGTTCTTGTTATCTTTGCTAGGTCCTCTCTGCCTTATTTTTTTCTCTCCCATTGCAAGCACAAATCCAAATTCCACAGCCTCATTGCAAAGGCTGTTGCTTCCTTTCCCTCACCATGCACTTGACTGACATTTACTTCCATCCTCTCTGTTTGCACCTCACCAGCCCGTTGTTGATTTTAACATCACCTTGCCTTCTCCTGCTGTTTTTGAAATGCCTTTTTCTAAAATCCATATATGTCCATGGCATCCTATCTACCTCCTGACTCTTTCAGAGACCGGAATCCCATCATCTGACATACCTCCAGGTCTAAATTCCTGATAGATCTTATCTGAATTGAGCCAGGTTCTGGGGGAGAGCCAGGTTGCTACTTTTCCACTGCTGTCTCTTCTCCTACCCTGCTTCTTTCCAGCTTTTCCTCTTCTGAGCAGTGTCGGCTTTTCTCCTCATTGCTGTCACCTGGCCCACCTTGCTAGTCTGTTGTTCTTCATTCGATTTCTGTCTCCTTCCCCTCTTTTCTCACAGTTGTTCTTCACCCTTCTCCACCCTTCTCCACCCACTGATTCTCTTCGTGCTCTGCTGACTTCTATTCTCAGTTCATCATCCCCTTTCTCTTCCATTGCAAGCGCAGTGCAGAGCATGCTCAGCCCTTTCACACTCCACGGACCTCTTCCACCTCTTGCTCTGGTGTTGTCAAGCTCCCATAGACAGTCTGCATTTTGACTTCTCATTGCTTTCCCTTCAGCTTCCAATTTGCCCTATTTCCTAGTTTAAAATGAGAAGGTTCTGGTTTTACCTACTCCTCATCTACTTTATTATTGTTGTTGTTGTCATTATTATTATTATCATCATCATCATCCCAGCTAACAATTTTGAGGAGTTCAGGTGCAGCATTTCAAAGATTGCAGGTGGTATTTTTTAAGAGTGAACAGTGAGCCTGGGGCACAGCAGGAGCTGTTTTTCAGCCTCGGAGGCTACAGAACACAATATGAGCAAGATATATATAAGATCTGTGGTGCATAAAGCAAGTGCTGCCAGACACGTTAGTTTCCTGTGAATAACACTTAACCTTTACATTTTGATTCTTTATTTAAGAAATACTTTTCAATAATAACATAAATCAGACAACCTCTATCTGTGTGGAGTGTAGTCAGAGGTAACGTTTCTCAAAATTATAGGCTTCCAAAAGCTGTGTGTTGTTCATTCTGTCCACGCTACTGCACACAGGATACTAAAGCCTTTGTGAACTGCTATGTTTTTTAAGTGATGTGAGTTTGGGTATGTTCACTCTCTAAGGGTGAGTCTGGACACCGGTTGGAAAGGAACTGGGATAAATACTGAGAAATCTTTCCTCTTAACAGAAGTGAAACCAGAAAACATAACTTTCCTTATCCTCTTTCAAGATTAGAGGTGATTGGTGTAGCAAACATGCCCATCTAGAACAGGATAGAAAAGTGCTGAAAATTTCAGTCTACTTTCAAGTACTTTCAAGGTGTTTAGGAGAAAGAAGTAGCAGGACCAGCTGTAAGCTCAGGGAGCATCCAGCTTGCACAGCATACTTCAGGACATAAAAGCATTAGCAAGCTGTTTTCCTGTGTGTCTAAACCCCAAGAGAGATCTCACACACAGAAATATACCCCAAAGGGACAGTGACAGGCATCCACCAGGCTAACCCCTGGCTGTGTGCTCCAGTTCTGAGTAGGTGTCTTCTCCCCTTGTCCCCTTTTAGCTGAAGAGCCTCACAAATGTCACGCTGGCACGTCAGCGGCCCAGGTCAACATTAAGGAGGGGGGGAAGAAGGAGACCTGCCTCCTTGTAGGTCAGCCTCTGAGCATGTAAAAATTAATCCTGCTCTGAAACATGTTGGGAGACAACTTTTGTAGAGTTACATTTCTAAGGGAAAAAAATGGTTAAAATTCCCAGTGGAATTATAACAAGAGGAATTAGGACACAAAAATGGAAACCTAAGGGATTAAAGAGATGGTTCTTCTTCAAAAGGACGGACTCGGGAGAATTAGAAAGTGGTGTTACAGGTTTTTTGATGCAGCTCAAAAGCACCTGAAGTCGCAACAGCAGGGAGCCCCGCGTTAACAGCAGCAGTAATTTGCTGGCTAGCATTCATTTTTCTGTCTCTAAAAAATGTTTCTGTAAACTCCTGCAGAGGAACGATCATAGTACCTGCAATGTCATTAAAGGGTACACACACAAAATTTAAACTTGTCCTCCCACTGAACAGTACTACAAGAAATCCTCCAGATCAAGGATAGACAGATCATGCTTCATGTTTTGGACTGATATCTTCATTCATGGGATGGGCGTTTCACACCCTGATACACATACACAAGGTGGGCATTTCTTAAGCTGATACTAGTAAATAAAATGAAAGGGAAGCTATTACTGTAAGAATATTTATGATTAAATAATAATAATTTATTTATTCCAGAAATAGGAGAATGCTGCTGAGTTTCACTTCCTTTCTCATAAAAACAAGAAAAGATGTCCTGTTTCATGGACAAAGCTGCTAGTGGCATTCTGGGGAAGTATCACGAGGTGCTTCCCGCTTTCATCTGTTTTCCTGGGTGTATGTTGTGAGAGAGGAGATTAAGCTCCACCGATTTCTGGTCTGGCATTGCATAATTATTCTAATATATATGTGTGTGTGTGTGTATATATGCATGTGCATATACAAACACACACCTATAAAGCACATACACACCATCCCCTATATACCTCTCTCAGCTTTGTAAGTACTTTGTCTAAGGCATTTTCTAGTTTGGATGCTGTCAGGGACCATGAAAGTTGTTTTGAGGGTACTGTTCATTTACTGGAGGGATTTTTGGCTGCTATTTTAGGACTGAATAGATAGATATGAGAACTTGCAACACTTCGACTGCTTGCCAGCTCTCCCTTTTGTGCAACACAAGCACACAAAATTGCTGAGATTTTTATTTTCTGTAAGACATCTTCCATCCAAAAATCTTTGTGTGTGTGTTGATGTCAGAGAAAGATGAATGTTAATGTAGACTTCAGCTGTTGAAATAATACTGAATATTTGGGAGGAAAAAAAATGCCCCCTGAAAGTTAAGGTTTAGCCATTTCCTGGGCAAAAGGTTTGTTTCAGTGAAATAACTGTTGCTGCGCTGCATTACACTTGTTGAGGTAATACACTTCTGAAGAGTTGGGGGCAATTTTCAAACTACTATTGGAATTACGGGGATGTGAAGTCATATACTTGAATCACAAAAATCTGGATTTTTTCCTAATTCCTGCAGTATTGCTGATCTTGTTTGTCTGAATGTACTTTGAACACTATTGGAGGTTTGTTGGACGAATGCCAAATGCAGACCAAGTTACTTAAGACCGTGCTTTTCCTCCAATAGTGTCAAACCAAAGATCTCCTTAGGGAGCTTTTTTAGACTCATGGGTGCAGATCAGTGTGTCCTGTTATTTTAAAAAAAGTGTTTATTATCATCAAACTACCATTTATTATTGACTGATGTTTTCATCTTGTATGTTATATGTGCAAAACAAATGTGACCAACACTTCCTTTTGGTATCATTAACAGTTTCACTCTCTCCATGCAACAGCCTGGCTTCTTCCAGAGTTTCTTTTGTTCGTAATTTACCTCAAGTACAAGAGTGAACCGTTTTTATTTTAGCCTGGTTGGAGATGTTTTCTTCTTTCTTTTTCCTTCAGCTTTCATGATCTAGAAATTATCACACTTAGAAGAGGTTTCCTCTTCCCCATTGCCTCCTTTTCTACTTGCAGGATAAAGATCTGATTTATGCCAAAAGCAGATGTGTTCCCAGCGTTAAGGGATCTCTGTGATCTAAATATTCTTATCCTTGTTGGCGCCTCCACCTCCTGTATCACAAAGTTGTCCTCAGTTTCCTGCTGGGATCTCTGGGACTGCTTGTGCCTGGCTGCATTGTCTTTCCAGTGGATGCCAGGGTGGTTGCAGCCCTCCACGAGGTCCAGACCTGTGGTCGGGAGGCTGCTGCCTCCACCTCTCTGTAACTGCAATGGGATCACACACACCTCCAGTTCCTCCAGGTTATTCCCCATATCACATGCATTGGTGCAGAGGCAGTTTGTGAAGGTAATCAAGGGTTCCCCAGGAGAGGAGGAGTCCCAGGGGGACCCTCCACAGTCATCTCCTGTACATTTTCTTGTGACTGCCATCCCTGGACCTCTGCCATCCTCTCTGACTGGTCTCCAGTTCCCCTGGATATCATTAACACCCACATGGAAGAGGATTAGAGGAATGGTCCGGTGCATGGACAAACCTTGGCTGTCTCTCCATGGATTCTTGCAGTCAGGCAGCAAACCTGTCTGGACAAGGGGTCAGGTCTGTGGAGAGGGCCCTCTGTCCTCTGCAGCAGGACGTTACCCACAGCATCACTCAACGATGCACTGATGCACATGGTAATGACCTGTACCCCATAGAACCACCTCAAATTGGTTTTTCTTTACCTTTTCAGCTTATGTCTAGAAACAAACAAACAAACAAAAAACTCAACAACAAAACAAAGCAAAACACATGCATATACATTTTGATTCAGGAATTACCTGCAATCAGGAATTTGCAACCTCATTTACTAAGGTGTTCATGAGGTTAATTTTGTCCTGCCTTTGAGCTGAATTGGTCCATTTCCTAACACCCCAGCCAGAAGAAGTTTGCATTTGGTCCTGATCAAACTAACAGACCTGAAATTCCAAAATACTTTTGTAAACCTCTAGGTTCTGCATTTGATATTTAGTAAATACACTGCCCCTAATTTGGTAAGAACAGTTTTTAAAAATGCTTCTATTACCAGTTGTTGCATTTTCATGTTGCCATTCCAGTCTGTGATCCATAATTGGTATAAGATCCAATTTAACATGAAATTCTAATTATTTCCATCTGAGAAGTGATCATTTCCATATCCTTATTTGTATTAGAAGTTCTGCTTTTGACACCATGCTTCTCAGGTTTTATTAATGGCAATGTTTCTTTCTAGGAGAGGAAGTGGCAACCCGTAGCCTGAGGACAATCAAAAAGGACTTTAGGAAATTGTTTTGGACAATCAGGAACTTGGATGTGCATGTCATCTTCCATTCCCTCCGGTGCTGACAGGATTACGGAAAGAAACAGGAGGATACAGTCCATTAACATGTGTCTCTGTGGTTGGTGCATCACCATAGCTTTGGGTTTTTTGGCAATAGGAAGCCTTCCATGGCACCAGGCACGCTGGCATCATATGGGATTCATGCTTCCCAAAGTGGAACAAGAGGCCTTGGTCATGAGCTAGCGGGGCTCACAGATAAGGCTTTAAACTAGATTTGACAGGGAAAGGGGGTATTATCAGGGAAGCTGGTGATAAGGTAGGGGATGGCCTACCTTATCACCTCATGTGTGAGGCCCACACAAGCCTCACTCCAGAGCCAGGAAAGAATGCTGGAAGCCTGGAGAGACAGAATAGCAAAACAGGAGAGCTGCTGAAGGCTCATGTAGTAGAGTTACAGCTGCCTCAGCTACAAAGAGAGGCACATTGGTAGTCCAACTTAAATGCTTCTGTGCACTCAGCTTGGGGAATAAACAAGGAGAAATGGAGATGTGTGTGCAGTTGCAGGGCCGTGATCTTATTGCAATTACTGAGATATGGTGGGACAACACTCATGACTGGAACATCATGAAGCCATGGATGGCTTTAGGCTTTTTAGGAAGGACAGGCAGCAAGGCGAGGTGGCGGAATTGCTCTTTATGTGAGAGAGCAAGGGGACGCTATGGAGCTCAGTATGGGGGAGGACAAAGAGCTAGTCAAGAGCCTGTGGGTGAGGGTTAAAGGGTGGCCAACAGGGGCAACACTGTGGTGGGTGTTTACTACAGGCCTCTTGACCAGGAAGAGGATGAGGCCTTTTACAGGCAACTGCAAAAATCACAGAATCACAGAATGGTTAAGCTTGGAAGGGACCTCTAGACGTCATCTAGTCCAACACCCCTGCCCAAGCAGGGACACCTACAGCACATGACACAGGGTCGCATGCAGGTGGATTTTGAAGATCTCCAGAGAAGGAGACTCTACAACCTCTCCGGGCAGCCTGTTCCAGGGCTCTGTCACCCTCACTGTCAGGAATTTTTTCCTGAAGCTCCTGTGGAACTTTTGACGCTTTCCTCTAGTTTACGTTTCCTCTAGTTATATCAGTGGCCACCATGGAAAAGAGGTTAGCACCATCCTCCTCACTGCCTTCCTTGAGGTATTTATAGACAGGATGAGGTCCCCTCTCAGCCTTCTCTTTTCCAGGCTGAACAGGCCCAGCTCCCTCAGCCTCTCCTCACAGGGCAGATGTTCCAGCCCCTGATCATCCTCGTGGTCCTGCGCTGGACTCTCTCCACACCTCCTGTGAAACACTTCCTGTGTTTCCTGTGTTTCAACTTGCACCCATTATCCCTTGTCCTGTCACTGGCTACCACAGAGAAGAGCCTGGCCCCATCCTCGCTACAATCACCCCTCAGATACTTGAACATGTTGATCAAATCTCCTCTCAGCCTTCTTCAGACTAAATAGGCCCAGCTCGCCTAGTCTTTCCTCATAAATTAGATGCTCCAGTCCCTTAATCATCTTTCATGAGAATTCATCCGAGGAAGCTGGAGATAGGACCTGGTTAGGTAAATGATGTAGATAAGGGGTTGTTCCTCCTTGCTACCTGTCCCCTGGGGCGATGGAGGGCTTGTCTGTGATTTCCAAGAATGCTCTTCATGCACCAGTAGCCATTCAAGCTGCTATTACCAACTTAGAGGATTACAGGATGAAAACAGAAATGCACGTGCTGTCAATTTTTGAGGTTTCAAGTCTATCTGGATTGTCTGTATCCTCTACTTCCTTTGGTCTCAGGAGAACCATTTTTATTTTGGTGGGCATTTTAAAAGCATTTTTAAAGAGCCATGGGAAAGGATTTTACTTCTGCTATTTAAAGTCCATAATAAATTTCAGTCACTTCTTTTTTTTTTTTTTTTTTACAATTTTCTTGCAAGACGTCTTCTAGATACTATCAGCTTCCCTTTAGACAGCATCCTCAACTTTTTTTTTATTATATTGTTCATGTAACAACTGATTTAAAAAAATAAAACACATTATATGTCTGTAAAAGAATATGGTCACCAGTGTTTCACCAGCGGTCCATGTCCTGCATAGGTGCAGTAACAATATTGATAACAGATCCGGTGACAGGAACCTTGCCTCTAAAAAAGATGCATTTTGGGGACTGAACCACTCCAGAGCTACACTGAATTCCAGTGCAGGGTGCCATGATGAGAAACAATGAATTCAGTGAGGTAAAATGCCAGCAACTTCTTATTTTGAGGGCACAAAAGCAGTCAGCTACTGTCATAGTAGATCTGCACTTGAATGAAGTTAGCCTGGGGATAGAGAACAACTGACTAGTTCAGAGTGTAACAGCACAGCTGTATTTCAACTTTTGTACAGCATTCGACTTAATACCACAAGACACTTCAGTTAAAAAGTAGGAAAGGGTCTGAAGGAGTATGTAGAGCTCAGTATCACTTCAGTATCGTCAATAAAGTAAATATAAAGTCAGTGCTAGTAAAGTTTGCAGAGGGTACTAATGTTAGCAGAAAGATGAACAGGTAAGTAATAATCTGGATCTTCTCAAGCCAAATAGAGTCAAATACGAAGTGTACTGATGATTATGGGGCTGTGCAGGAAAATAAGGAATCTGCATCTTGTGTTAACATTGTCCAAGATTTGCTAAGGGGTTGAAGAAAATGAACCAAATGTCCACAGAAGTGCTCTGAACTGAAGACATGAGGCCTCCAGCCTGGCTTAGGAAGAGCTCTTCTAGAAGTCACTCAAAACCAAATAAAAATGTTTCTTTTAAAGGACGAGTATTGAGATGCTTGTCCTTTGGCCACTGAAGCCCTGTTCCCTCCCCACCCTCGCGTCCCCAAGAGGCCGCTGGGAGCTCATACACGGCACGCACCGTGTCAGGGCACGGGGCTGTTTCTGGCGCAAGAGTCCTGGCACCTAACCTGTTCACTCTTAACTTGCCACTGACACCCTTTTCCTTGTGTGGGGGCAATTACTGCACAAAAAGTGATTGGTAAATATGAGGATGGGCTGAATGGATCAAACTTGCATGTTTGCAAGTGCCAAACAGTTGCTTTGTTTTAGGAAGTGATGCTCTAAGAGAAAAGTATAGAAAGAAACATGGAAAAATGTCACTTGTGAGTGCCCAAGTTTTGCATGGGGAGAGGACAAGCCGGGAGCCTGGCTCTTGAAAAGGATTTGAAGTGGCAACTTGCAAAATACTCTATGCATAATACAAAATAGTAAGAGGTCATAGTGTGACTAGATATAAGACTTGTATCTACTGTATTTCCTCTTGATATTTTGTTATTTTTATCCTAATGATTTTCTTTCAGATGCAGAAGGCGCAGGGAGACTGCTGGTCATATGGGATCAAGATGGTATAATACATACATTTCCACTAGATGGAGCTGCATCCTATGAGTTTGTACGTACGTGTGCACGCGCGTGTACGTGCGTGTGCACACATGTGTTCAGGTATGTGAGAGTTTATGTGGCTTCCTCTAGTTTAAGACAGGCAACTTCCTGCATCGATTTGTAGCAACAGTATTTGCTGCAAATGCATATATAATGCCTGTTGCATATTTAGCAGGGACTTTTTCATCCACATGCACATTTTTTGCCAACTTGGCTGCTGGCATACACAGGAGCATAGAGTATTTGTGTAATATCCTCTAGCACAGAGGTGTACACCAGTTGTGGATGATAAACTTGACTTGTCTGTCCACTATTTAATGCAGGAGGAGGGTTGACCGTGTGCATTTTTCCTTTTCTCTCCTTCCTCGGGAATCATCCAGTCTCACATGTTTGTTTCAGAACCTGCTTTTCTGTGACAAGAGCTTGAAGCCAAGATCCTGAGCAAAGAGACCTCAGGTGTGCATTGGTGACTCCTGGAGAAAACACCATCCCTGCAGACTCCTTTTTCCAGTCCCTGCTGCGAAGCAGAAGAGTCCAGTGGAGTTGACGGTGTGTGGGTGAGACTTGACTCTGCTGATCTCAGAGCCTTTCCTTCCTGAGCAAACATTTTCCATTCTGAAATAATAACCTCACTATATATAGAAAGCACCAGCAGCCTCCCAAAGTCTTGTTCTTTAGGAAGGGATATTCCTCAAATTGTTTTCTTCCTTTTAAAAACAACCATGAACCCTTTGCCACCAGTTTTGTGCCTGCCTGTGAGTAGTGTTGATTAAAGGCACATGTTCAGCTCACAACAAAATACTCGAGATTCCCCATGCCTCCCCGTGCTCCCCACCCCCACTGCATGGATTCGAGACTAGGTCTGTAATCATAGTCCACAGTATTTCGGAAACCACCTCCCCATCTCACTTCCTCCCAGCTGATTTTCAGGGGAACAGAAGGAGACTTGTTTGCTACCAGGGAGGAAGTCCAGGCCGTAGTGAGCAGCTAAGAGGCACCTATAAGAATGGGGCGCTTTAGTCTGTACGCGTATAGCAGTCGCTGCCAAGTGAGGTCACCCTGCTGCTGAAACGTGGATGAAGAGATTCCAGAAGAGGAGGATGGAAGAAGCCAGGACAGGAAGTAGAGCAGTCAGTAGCACCGTGTTCAGCTCAGTCAACTCCCCTCTCTGGAAATGTTGATTTCAGTTTTCTCTTGGCTCATAGACTAAAATGTGTTAGATGGTTTCCTTCTTATTCCCTTTTCTCATCATTAAAAAATCATTCCATGGTTTGACACAGTTCAGCCATGTCTTTGAGAGAATCTAATGGGAGAAAGCAGTGCCTGATCCAGAGTCAGTTCAGAGGCAAGGACTGGGCAATGACATCCGTTACTTTTCTGAATTATATAGTTTAGAGAACCTCAAGGAGAGACTCCACTTTCAAGCCCTGTACTTTTTGCTGAGCTAGATCTCAACTCAGTCTTATGACTCTTTTCTGACTGCTCTGAATTTTCTGCAGTCTTTATAAATACTGAACATTAGATTCATATCACTGAAACTACAGAAATGTAATTTCGCTATTGTTATATGTCCTTCTGTTCTGCCAGTCCATACTTCCTCACAGATTATTAAAGATACTAAAGAGCACTAAGCTATAGAGAGATCCGTGCAGTTCTTATTAGCAGAACCTCTGCTGAAGGAGAATATCCCAATTGTAGATAAATATATATATTTGGCAATATATAATATAAACCTCAAGTATACTGTTTAACACTACTTTGATCTGCATATCATGAAGATCTAGGTTAAAAACCTTAAAGAGATCAGTAATATATACATACACATTTATCAACCAAATTGCACTATCATCAGAAATAATACCAAGCCTGACTTTTTGGCTATGGTTTTAAATAATCAAACCTGTCTGGCTCAGTTGTTGCAGACAGTGGCACATCAGAAAGTGGTTTGGCAGCATTACCCTGAGATGCATTTGTTTTCCTAACCCAAAACATCAAAATGTAATCTCAAAGTGGGTCATCTTAAAGCATCCTCCCTATGACTTAAACTCGAGCCTCTGGGTTTGTAATGAAATTCCCCATATAACTACCACCATGACACAGTGATTGAGCATATTTTTGATGCATTTTCCAGCAAACAATATATTGGCCTGCTAATATGCAGGATTGTTCATGACAACTAGATCCTATAAAATGTAGCAAAACTATTATGTGAGTTATTGCAGAAGGTGATCCTTTTTCATCCAGTATGCAGAAACCGTCAGCTGTACAGATATAGACTGAGAAGCAACCGTCTACACAGCAGTTCTCCAGAAAAGATGTTGGGCTTTTAGTGAGCTGTATGCTGAACATGAACCAGCTGTGGGCATGCTGTTGCTAAAACGTCATACAAGATGATCTAAATAGGACTGTGTCTAGGAAGATGCATGAAGTAACGTTTCTGGCTCCGCTTTGTTGTGATAAGGTCCTTACTGCAGTATTGTGTCCAGTTTTAGTGGACTTCAAAGAATGGAGATGAATTTGAGAGAGCCCAGAGGAGATGATTAGAGTCTGAGAAAATACCATATTGAAAAATTAAATGCTCTGGGGTAGTTTGGTTTAAAGAGGAGTGAGGAGATATGATAACAGGCTTGGTTTATAAGAGACAGTTGCAAAGACAATAATCTATTTCCAGTATTTGTAATGGATAGGACAAGAAATAATGGACTTAGATTATAGCAAAGAAAATTTATCATTGAATAGATTGACTGACAGGCTTGTATAGTCTCTGTTATGGAAGGACTTTAAGAATTAGTTAGGCATATATCTGCTGAGCACGATGGGGTTTCAGCTGAACCCATACCTTTGAGGTGTGGGAATGAAGTAGTTTGATAGTCTGATGTATTTTCCTGCTGTTTAAAATGTGTCTGTTCAATGCTGTTTTTAAGACATCTGCAAAGAGTAATCACTACTCTCTCACTTGCAGTCTTTCCATTCCATGTTCTTTCTTCATTCTGTTCTACTTTCTTCATTTATTATTATTTTGTCCTTTGGGTGTGAATTGTCTTATTGCTGGATTTGAAGTCTTAACTTTTAGATTATGATATAACTTAAATAATTCCAAATGAGCTATTTGAGAAGTCCTACATTGAATTACAAGCAAACTGCTAGCTGGGAATACAAGGAACTAGCAGAACGGAGGACAAGTCTGGATGACTGGGTCACGTAAAACAATGAATGATGGGACTCAGAGCCTGAAAGATGCATGATATAAGTTCAAAGCATGATATAAGTTCAAGATAAGGAGGTAGGACAGAGCTATACTGTAAAACCAATTATTTCACAGTTTTTCTGTGCTAGGGAAAATCTTTAAAAGAGGAGGCAAAATTGACAACCAACTGTTCAGGGTCTTTAGGACCAGATAAAGTCCTTGGAAATAGACTGTGAGAATTGCCATGAGAAAAATGTAATACAAGGAAATGAAATGGCTGAGCATCTTTACTGCAAGCATCATACAACCTTATTGTGATGCTGAAACCACTGCTCAATCCAATTAACTCCAGAACTGCCAGAGCCTCATCAAATTTCCAAGATTATGAACATTCTTGTATTCAAATCATCAGAAACCATCAATCTTCACTGCTGTATCCCAAAACAATCTGTCACAGGCAGCCCAGGGATGGGGGTGCTCCAGGCTACTCATGACCATAATCCCTGGCACGGAAATATATGGAGAGTACTTAATGCAAGTACTTTATATAGGAGGAGTTCTGTGTCCATCCAGCCAAGCAGAAGATGCAGAAGGACTCACCTGCTGTAAGGTTAAAAGCCAGCCAGTTGGGCTATATCCTGCCTGCTAGCAGCATTTCCCTCTGACCAAGAGTGCAGAGCTGCAAAGATGAGATACCAGCTCTGTTTACCAGGTGGGATGACCTCGTGACTCTCGATATTTCATGGGTTTCAAATGACAGAGTCTGACTTTAGATCTCACCTGAAAGCTTATTCCTGTGTATGGGACAGCTGCTCCCCCTGTCCCACCTCCTGGCCACATACATTCCTAGCAGGTGCTGATTTCTTTTATTTTTAACCTCCATTCTCAATGCAGGAAGCCTTTGCTTGCTGTGAACATCCGGGAATCAGGGCCTAAGCACATCCTAGAAGGATTTCCTGCTTGGGACTTCTGAGCCAGACTCCATCCTGAAAGAGTGGGAAACTTCTGAACAACTGACTCAGTCCTACTGGGATATCTGCCAGATCATTCCTGCCACTTCAGGAAGAAGATGCCACCTATCAGGAAGGTGCGGAGCTGCCAGACCACTCCCTCCTGCTATTGAAGAGGGTGGAAACATGCAAAATCACGTCTGGGTTGGGAATGTGGATCCTGTAATGCGTGAACAGGGTCACTGCTGAAACCAATTTGCCATGTTGCACTAGCTCATAATTTAGTTTAATCTCTGAAGTTACCCAAAGCTCTTATTAATACCAATAACTCAATCACTTTCAATTTTTGCTCAAAAGGCATATCAAAGCTCGGAGCCTTGCAGTCCTGTCCCCACTTTAACAACTACTGGTCATCTTCAGCCCAGGATTATTGAATAACATATTTCTGTTCCTGTTTCTGTGTCTTGGCTCCTCTTCCAGGACATAGGTAGACCTCCATTCTCTCCTCTTTCCATCTTGAGATAATTGTGTGTCAGAACCATCGCTGATATCTCTCTAAAAGTCCAAGTACGTTATGGGCGATGAAGCATCCCTTGCCAAGGAGTTCCAAGAAAATCTATTAAATTAGATTTTACTAAGATTCAGAAGGGATCAACTAATTTCCATCTCTAAATACAGGCAATATTCATGTATAAATTGCAGTTTTGAGAGGTTTAATAATCTGGAGTAATACTATTGGGTTGAAGAATAGCAAACATCACATATTCTGAAAAAGGAAAACGGAAGTGAGGAATATGGACAAATACAGATTTCTCATAGTTGCATATAAGGTTCAGAGTGGTTTTAAAAGGGAATTAATTATTCAAAGACATGACAATAAATGGCAAATAACATAAAGTGCCAACTCATGCCAGACGAGCACATTTCACAGGAGAACACGTTGCATAAGCTTTCCAGGTACGGAGATGATGCTGACAAGCTGACAGGTCTTTGAGTTCCTCTTGCCTTTCTTAAAGGTGTTAAAACTGTTAGTCTCTTTTTTTTTTCCAGTCATCAGAGCTCTCCAAATGGCACCATTTTCCATATATGACAGCCAGCAGCCACACACTCAAATCCACTGGTTCTTTCAGGATCTTCAGTGTCATGGATTTGATTGCTCTAGCACAAGGTGAAAGTTACTGTGTTTGCACACAGACCAGTAATATCACAAACACCAACGTATTAGAAACCAATGGATGCCATATGCCAAGATCACTTTTTGGATCTCAGTCTTCACAATGTGCAAGAAGAATTTCATCCAGAAGCTGAAACTGCCTTAGTTAGAAACCACAGGAAAGAAAGAGTAACTGTGTGTGAGTTGTATGTAAAATAGTAAGATGATGCAACTATGAAAAAACAAGTGTCATCCCTGAGTGCAGTGAGCAAGAGATTTCCAACTGAGAAAAGGGAAGCCTGCCTTTGTGCTTTCCTATAAGGCACAAATGGCACATCATCAGAATACTGTGGAAATTATGATCCCCTACGTTGAAGACAGATCAGTTTAGATTAGAAAACATAAGACCAATGGAAAGGATAATAACAGTGGAAGACCAGTGAGGATAATAGCAGCAGTAGATAGCTGCTCATGAGACAAAAGTAAAAGCATGTGGTTTGCTTAATTTAGAAGTAGAGTGGCTAAAAGAAGAGCTTGCTGCTGTTTCTGTAAACATCTGGGAAGGGATAAGGTCCAAAAAAAATCTCCTAAAACAAAAATAAAGAGGGCATGATGGCTAAATCAAAGATGAAAATCTCCTTGTTGAAAGTGAGGGGTCTGGGGACATCCACCAGATCATAAGATGGTTGCTGGGAGTTATCTCAAGACTCTCCCTAGCTCAGGACCGGTCTCCAACAGCAGCTACAGTGGATGCACAGGAAGATATGGAAAAACGTAGCAGCACATACATCATATTGCCTAAGCACACCCCGACTCCAATCCTGTCCAACTGTTGACTCACTCACACTTTCTGGGCTGGAGATGGTTTCACCATATTCAGGAAGCCTCAGAATATTTCTCTTCTGTAAACTCATCCAGGCACCCCTTGAGCTGATGTAAACTTTGAGCACCCACAGTAGTCTATGGCAAGTTGTTGCTTGGGTCCACTACCCTCATGTGATGTAGCACTTCTTCTGTGTGCTTTAAGCCTGTCTTTTAGACTCTCCTGATGCCTGCCTTACTCTTATACTGGAAAAAGCAATGAACAAAATCAGTTCCCGCTCACTCTCTAAAGACCACTCATGACTTCATTGTCCTTTTACACATTTCTCTCAACTGTCTCCTTTCCAGAATGGAGACTCACTTGTTCCTTACATTGAAGCTGATCTGGACCTTTTATCATCCTGGTTGGTCCCTCAACCTTTTCTAGCTTTTCTGCAACCTACTGGAGTTAGGGGTAGAGAGACAAATTAATTTGTTAGAAGATTAAGCTTAGTGAGTTTATAAGAACTGTTATAAGATATGCTATTCAAGATCCAAAAGGATGTAATTTTCTCAGAATACTTATAGGTCAGTAAAAGTAATCCAGAGTTACTTTTTAATCCTAAATCAAGTTCAGCCAGGAAGGGATTCAGACAAACAAATATTGGAGGATCCTCTCATTTAAACTGGTCTGTTGGTCAAAGTGCCTGGGCTCTCTTTGAGTTAGTAGTCCCTGATGGAGGGAACATCAGGAATTTCCTAATAGAGCAGACCAAAATGTGTGATTCAGGATACATGATCTTAGCAATAAGATGTCACAGCCAGGAGTCAGTGGCTGTGTCTCTGTTGAGAAATAAGATGGTCAATGACTGATATTGGCCCCAGCACCGCACGGTCCTCAACAGACTCACCCAAACTGCCATGCTCTGGCTCCTCTGGGGTAGAGGTTTTGAAGAAAATCCATTGGTTGAGCTGAGTTAGGGAGCCAGCCACTAATGAACCAGTCCACGGAGTCATGGGCCAGGGTCTGACACCTTTGTCCTGTTTCGTTTCCTAGTATATGCTCATGGGCCGCATCATTGCATGGCCGGCAGCATTGACAAGTACTGGTGGGCCCCAATCGCTTGAATGGTGGCAGCAATGGTGGACTCGCACCTTCCAGGCCAGCAGCAGAGCCCAAACGTGTGTGGAGGCGTGTCTGGGCTCTGGCAGAGGGCAGAGCTAGGCTGTGCCTCTGCATCCATCTGCACCACGTCCCCTGCATGCCACCCTGGTCTCCTCCTGCTCATTCCGCTCCTTGTCCGGTCCTGTGCCAGCACCACACTGCCCCTTGCTGCTCGCTGCCTCTTCCCCCGTCACAGGCGCGGGGGCCTCCTCTCCATCGCTGCCTGCGTCCCCCGGCCGCGTCAGCCCCCACGCCGCCGCTTATATCCAGGCTCTCGGCTCCCCGCACCTCGCCGCACGGTCCCGGACCCCCGGCCCGGATCCGGTCCCCAAGCCCGGAGCCGGCCCAGCCCCGGACCCCAGCCCACGGCCACGCTTCGCGGCGCGCCCCGGTGGCGGGGCGGGGATGGGGGCGGCGGGGGGAGAGGGGGGCTGAGGGCGGCGCTGGGTCGGGTTTCAGCAGGAGCCTCCGCGCCGAGGCAGCGCCGACCCGCCGCTAGCCGCCCATCTCTGCGCGCGGCGGCCC
>JAWLRI010000465.1:59444-71564 GCA_034781795.1 Crypturellus tataupa | reverse complement strand
CCCCCCCCCCCCCCCCCCCCCCCCCCCCCCCCCCCCCGCCGCAAAGCAACATGAATTGTAAGTGATAGAGATAACATTGATACGTGAAAAGACCATGACTGATCTGGGGAGTATGGGATAATCAGGGGGAGAGATGAGTAAGAGGTGTGTAAAATATAATGGGTGATACACAAGGTAGACCGGGAACTTCTAGCCATCCTCATGACTTGTATGAGTAATATCATGAACAAGACAAGAGGAAATGGAAAATAGACCTTAGGAATTTTATCTACAGAGCATAGATAATTTGTGGAACTAACTGTCATAAGGTATCATTAACACCAAGGTCTTGATGGAATCGAAGGGAATACTATATACAGATAGAGTTACATTCCTAATTATCATTAGAATGTTTTCATATTATTAAATTTAGAAGGAATGCAAGCCTTCCTGCTTCATCTATAAGTTTGTTTCAAAGTTATAGGAGATAGGAAGAAACACGGTTAATCTCTAAATGCTTTCTCTTAGGGTTCTTGTAGTTTCCTCTGAAGTAGCTGCTACACACCTTAATGGAGGCTGAATATGGAAAAGCCCTGGAATAAATCAGCATTACCTTTCCCATGTTTTTTCATCTCTCCTGCAGCTTTGTTTCGGAACATTTGTTAGTTCATTTTCTAGCGCAGAGCATGGAACTGAATCCACATCATACTAATATCAAATACAACACAAACATTTGAAGTGGAGCAATGCTCCCCCTCTTTTCACTTTTGTTACACTGGTGATGTGGATTGGGTTGCCTCAGAGATTGTCAGAAAAATACAGTTTCCAGGGCATCTAGGAGATTTTTGAAGGTAGGACTTGGGAGCTGCTGAAAACACCAACTCAGTACTAAATAACAGTGTGTAATGCATGAACTGTTTTCTCTCCAACCTATTCCAAATAAGAATCGCACCATTTGTCTGAATCAATTTAACTTTCTCTTCCAGTTTAATAAAATACTACAGGAAATCTTTCTGGTGATATTAGTACAAGAGTACAACCATACAATGTAAAATTCTCTTGGAAGCACAAAAAGTCCACTTTTGTGGGAATTTTTAATAATTCCCAGGACTCTGATTCAGTAATTTCTCCCTGGTACAGAATGAGCTTCAGTGTCAAGAGCAAATCTCTTAAAAAACCTCCCTGCCACTTAAGAGGAACCTCCCCAGCTGCGACAGCAGAGGCAGTTTACAAACCCCAATGCAACCAGCCTTACAGTTGCTGGAGTTTGGATACTGCATTGAACAGAATTATTTTTTACATTACAAAAGTAAGGCACAATATCCTGCTCAAGAATTTAGGAAGACCGGAATAGAAATCAGTTCTAAAATTCCTTTAAAAAGTCCACCTTTCTACACTGCATTTATCTTGCCTGCCCACCGAATGCAGTACTACACACATGCAATATTTTGTATGTGACAAAGACAAAAAAAAAAGGTGTAATTTGTTTTAACACACTTTTCTTTTTGTCAGCTCTTTTCTTTAGAACAGAGTACTGTTTAGATTCATGTATGCCATAATCACAAATGGCACTTAGAACTGCTTAAATCATGAAGAGAGCTTGCAAGTATTTTGAAATAAAAATATGTGCCAGGTGTACATTTATGTTCACCTTCCTTGGTTCTACTTTTAAATGTTGGTGAATTTTGATACTGTGAAAAGTACAAAAAGGGACAGCTTTGAGGTCACTCATCTCTGAAATACCATTTACTGAAAAACAAAAAAAAACACATAAAATGCCAAGTCATGAAAGTGAGACAACAGATAAATGGGTACATGCCTTTTTTAAAAAAAAAAAAAAAAAAAAAAAAAAAAAAAAAAAGGAAAAAAAAACAAATTAAAAAAAAAAAAAAGAGAAAATTCCCATCCTCTCACTTTCTGTATTTTTCTCTCTCCTCTCCGTCCTCCACCTTTCCCCCTTTCCTTTTGTTTTCTGGTATCTGAAGGTAAAAGAGCTTGATAAAAATGCAGCAAAGGGGGGAAGGCAGGAAGATAACATTATTCCAAGCCCTTGTTCTGCTTTGTTAGGACAGATTTAATCTTTCTGGATAGGCCTGAATGACTGCCTGATCATCTCTTCACTCTCTCTTCTTTTATCTGGATTACTCTTTTCAGGGATGATATCTCGCCATTCTTATTTGGTAAATTAGGCTATTGTTTCCCTGTATTTCACTTATTGTAAAATGTTTTCTTTCTCCACTCCAGGCCATTGTTCCTGGGCAGTGAGTATGCCCTCACTGGGCAGGGGATGTGAGCAGGCAGATACATAATTAGCTGCAGATTCTGCCCTGTTTCCAGGGCTAGTAGTATCCTGGTCTGTCTAGCGCTGTTGATTTCATGGGGATTTCTAGCAGAAAAGCATGGATTATAACGGGGCTGAATTAGGCCTTGTGCTTGAGGGGAAAATTAAGGAAAGATAACGAATGCTGTGGAGTAGGATCATAATGTGTATCTAGTTTCAAGCAGCAATTTATTATTAGCAAATGCAGGACACGCAGTAGATACGGTTTTTGAAGGAATGTTTTTTCAGAGTGACTTATCGTTGCCTCCTGGAATGGTAGAAGTGACATGATAAACACTAAAAAAGGGTAAAAAAACCACAGATGTTAGTCAATTTTTGCTCCACTTTATAGTGAATATCAGATCTATTGAAGCTCCAGCTGACACACAAAACCCTCATGACATGACAGTAAAAGGTACGTTACTGGAGTTTCTCCTGAGCGTGTTGTCATTGGAAGGCATGTTCTAGGTCGTAATCTCTTACCTAACCACACTTTGGGTGAGAAAAAATAACCATACTTATAGTGAGAAAAAATCAGGGACTATATTTTGCTTGTTCGTGCCATGTAAAACTTCTTCCAAGGCATTTGGAGGTGCCAAGGCGGCACACACACGTGCCCGTGCTTCACGCGGAGGCGGCTGCTGGCACCGGCACAGCCTTGACTAAGCCCCGCGGGCGCCGCCGCGCTGGTTGTCCCTCCGCGGGCCGCGGTCACCCAGGGCGAAGGCGAACGTGTGCCCTGCCATGTCCGGCCGCTGCTGGGCCAGGAGAGCTCCCGTAAAAGCTAACGAGGCCGCGGCGCCCGCTGACTCACTCGGCGCAGCGCTGGCTCCCGACGCGGCGCGTGGAGCCAGTTAGTGAAATGTGCCCGGCCGCGTCTTGGCGCTGAGCAGCACCGGCTCCGCTACGCGGCCCGTGGGCCTGCTGGTGGTCAGCGTTTTGGGAAGGCCTCTGCAGAGAAGGGTGCTGCCCTTTCCAGGCTCTCCTCTCCCTGCTGCTTGGGGCCGTATCCCCTTGGAGACCGGAGGCACCCACAGGAAAGCTCCTTCCCCATATCCATGCCCACGAGACGGGGAGAGAGGCGAGCGCAACCAAAGCAGAAACTCCTTCCTCCCGTTTAACTGCTTGCGCCCCATCCTTCGCGTGTGCCCCCTCGGCGGGGCCAAAGCGAAAGTGAAGCGGGAAGGGGGGGCAGCGCCATTTGGCGGCGGCGAAGCGGCCTCCCCGGGGGGGTAGGGTGCCTCATGGCGGGCGGGGAGGTAAACATTTCGCTTATTATTTTTAACGGGGGCGGCAGCAGCGGCCCCCAGCGCGGGATGGACCTCGGCGGCGGCGGCGGGATTTGAAGTGGGGCCGCGGGCGGGCGGGCGGTGGGACGCGGGTCCGGCTGCGGGAGGCGGGTGCAGCCGCGGGCAGTGGGTTCGGCTGCAGGCGGAGGGTTCGGGTTGCGGGAGGCAGGCTGGGGTCTGGGCACAGCTTTGGGCCAGGGGAGACAATTTTCAGCTGCGGTGGCAGGTTTGGCCAGTAGGTGACGGGGGATCACATGAGTCAGGAGCTATGGGTGACAGGGGTTATGGGTGACAGGGGCTATGGGTGACAGGGGCTATGGGAGCTATGGGTGACAGGGGCTATGGGTGACGGGCTGTGGGTGACAGGGGCTACGGGTGACAGGCTGCTATGGGGTTATGGGTGGCAGGGATGCCCGGCTATTGTGGCTGTGAGGCTGCTGTTACAGGTGCCAGGCTGTTACTGGTGTCACGGTGCCATGGGTGACACGGGCCATGAGTGTCAGGCTGCTACAAGTGTCAGGCTCTTACGGGCGTTGGGCTGTTACGGGCATTGGGCTCTACAGGTGTCAGGCTGTTACGGGTGCCAGGCTGTGGCGAGTGCCAGGCTGTTGTGGGTGACAGGGTGTTACAGGTGACAGGGTGACATGGGTGCCAGGGTGTTACGGGTGCCAGGCTGTGGTGAGTGCCAGGCTGTTGTGGGTGACAGGGGCTACGGGTGTCAGGGTGTTGCAGGTGGCTGGGTCATGGCTGTCAGGCTGTTATAGGTGTCAGGGGCTAGGGGCAGTGGGGCCGGGGCCGGCAGGGCCGGGGCTCACAGGGCAGCGGTGACGGCTGGGTCAGCAGGGCTGGGGCCAGCAGGGCCGGGGCCGGCAGGGTCAGGGCTGGGACCAGCAGGGCCAGGTTTCACAGGGCTGCGGTGACGGATGGGTCAGGGCTGGGGCCAGCAGGGTCAGGGCTGACAGGGCAGTGGTGACAGCTGGGTCAAGGCTGGGACCAGCAGGACCAAGGCCAGCAGGGGCAGGGCCGGCAGGGCCAGGGCTCACAGGGCGGTGGTGACGGATGGGTCAAGGGCCGGGACCAGCAGGGCCGGGGCTGGCAGGGTCAGGGCTGGGACCAGGAAGGTCAGGGCTGGCAGGGCCAGGGCTCACAGGGCTGGGACCAGCAGGGTCAGGGCTGGGACCAGGAGGATCAGAGCCAGGACCAGCAGGGTCAGCGCCGGGGCCGGCAGGGCCAGGGCTCCCAGGGCGGCGGTGACGGCCGGGTCAGCAGGGTCAGGGCCGGCAGGCTCAGGGCTCACGGGGCCGGGGCTGGCGGGGCCCCGGGAAGGGCCTGGGACAGGAGCTGAGCGCGGGACGAGGGCGCGCCGGTGTCCGGGAGGCCCCGTCGTCTGCGGAGCCGCGAGGGACCGGGAGCTCCGAGTACGGGAGTTCTGCAGCCGCTCGGGTGTCTGGGCGGACTCCTCTCCCCGCCACCACCCCGCCCGAAGAGGGGCCCCGATGGCCAGGGAGTCCCAAATGCTGAGTCCTGAGGGACAGAGCCCTGAGGGACAGAGAGCAGGGGCAGCCTCTGTGACGGGCACCCAGAGTGGTGGGGGTGGCACCACACTGAGTTGCTGTTGGGTCCAGGTGTTGGGACTGGATAGTAAGGAACTTTTGTTGGTGCTTCTTTCTTCTTATGATGGGGCGAGCGTTTTCAGAGACAAGGCAGCCTGCAGGAATCCTTGGCCAGGCACAGAATTGGGATGCACAGGGATACACTGCAGCTTGACCATGCCCTCATGAGAGCATGATCCAAGGCACTGCTTGGATCTGACACTGGAGGGAAAGGAGGCTGTGGATAGGCTGAGAGACTGAGGGGATGGCATTGAGGAGCTGGTCCTGGGAGCCCGGTCAGTGTTGCTGGAAGGGGCAGGAGGCAAGGAGAGGGTTGTAGGTCTTGGCAGAACAAGTAGAATTTGAAAGTGTAGGGATTCATGTAGGGATCCACTGAAGGCAGGACTAGGCTGGAGCTGGCTTGAAGGACAGATATTCCAAAACTCTTTGGAGAGGAGAAACCTCTGTGAAGGTGGAAGAGTATATTTAAGGACAACAACTGGAGCTCAGCAAAGCTGAAATAGGCTTCTTTATCTGACCTGAACTGGAGTCTCAAAAACATCATTATATGAGTCATGGCCCCTCATGTGAGGCTCTGGATACTGCATCAGTGGCATCTGTAGCTTTGATGGGTCTTTTGTGCAGCAAGGGCTCCGACATCTGGTTGTGGCATGCACTGTGGGTGCCGTCTTTCCAGCTTCTTCACTGGGGCCAGAATGGGCCTGCTTCCCTTTCCTCGTGGCTGACATGGGGTAGAGGGTGAGAAGTGCCAGCACCAGGCAGGCAGGAAGGCTTGTAGTGCTCCTTCCATAATTCCTTCTCGTATTTGCTAAATGTGGCTTCTCTCCTAAGCAATAAGCCTGGGTCTCCTGTATTCCTGGCATATTATCCCCAGGATAGGAGACTCTTCTGTGTATGTCAGGCCACCCCATTTTATCTGCCTTTCCCATCAGACTCCTTGCTATGGCTCTGGACCCCAGGTCAGTTTCTCATGGTGACAATTTTCTGCCAAGGCTTCTGCTGCCATTTGTTACTAGGGAGCTCAGTGCCCAGGGGTGGGAGGAACAGAGGGGGAGCAGGGCAGTCTGGCTCACATTACACGGGCTGGGCCTGGACCAGCCGCGCCAGCCCCTGCGCTGAGCTATCTGCTAATTGGAAGCAGCTGCTCAGATTTGGTGACTCTGCATCCACTGAGGTCACTGCTGTCTTCCCCGCCGACTTAAGCCTGCAAAGCTCATAGGATCAGAGGGCTGCTAGCACCACGGATGGCCTTCTGCCCATCCTGCATGGGTGCAATCTAGCAGTCAGATCTCTTACCTAAGAGATGTTTAGCTTCTTGCATCCAGGCAGGATGGAAAGGGAGAAGTTTAGGAAGACCTAACACCAGTTCCACAATCCAAAAGCCTGGTATCCTTTCCCCAGGCTGTCCAGTGTTTTCAGCTGTTCTTCATGCTTCCCAAATTCACTCTGCCATTTTCCTTCCTTCCCTCAAGCAGCCCACAACACCCCCACTACTCTGCCTTCAGCTTCCTCCCCCGCCTCAGCTTTTTTTTTTTTTTTTCTCATATCCACTGTGGCAGACACCAGCCAAGACCCTTCAGCTTCATGTTGACTCCTGAACCATTGAGATTGTCACAGGAAGCTTTGACCCTTTACTGTTTTGGGGCCCTCCTTTTTTTTTTTTTTGCCTGCACTCCTTTCTCTGGGTTTTGGTCTACTTGGCTGGCAAGGCTTATAGGTCTGTGCACTGTGCCTTCATGCAGTGTGCCTGAGCAGGGGGATCACAGTTAGGATTGGTTTCACCACAGAAGCAGACCTGGACCCCATTTGCCCAGCGCTGCATGCTCTGCATGCCTGTGTCACCACTTCAGCTGTGGGAACCAAACTAACTCCATCAGAAAAAGAGATGAACCCATCCAGAACCACCAAGCTAGTGCAAATCCCCAGCTAGTGGCCATGGAGATATAAGTATCCCTTGACTTCTGCTCCTGAGAGACATTCAGAGTTCAGGTGTGCTTGGTGTGGGAACAGTGTGACAGTTTTCTTGCCTTAGTCCTCAGGCTTTGGATGTGTACATACACTTCTAGTTCCTATAGCTCATGGAAGTAAATAAACATTTCTTTACATGTAGGAAACACTTCTTTAAGATTGTTCTTCCTGCCACTAACCTGGGATTTCCACTGGCCTTGTCCACCCTAAACAGCTGTTCTGAAGTGGGAAACAGAACACAGAAATGCCTCCTGGAAAGGGTTAATGCTGCTCTAGGGTTCTTTAGACCAAGGGCTGCCATTGTTAGTCCCTAAACTAGGCAATGGGAGACATCTCTGCCCCCCAAGACAGGGAGGTTCCTGCCATCCCATGTCTGACCCGAGCAGCTCCTGAGTGTGGTTATGGGACCAGCAGCAAATGCTTTCAAGATAGTCCAAGTGTGAGCTCATGCTGCCGCCATCCCTGCAGACCACTAAGCCTTGTTTACTGGGGGCTAAAAGCAGCGCTCGGGCTGGTGTGTTCTGCAAGCTCCTTGGCTGCAGAGCTGCTCTGGCTCTGAGGGTGAGCAGAGCCCTGGGACTGGCAGCCCGTGGGCCCCGGGAGGGTGTCCATCACGTCCCGTCCCGTCCCGTCCGATGGTGGTGTTGCTGCAGGGAGCTGCTCCTCCCTGCTCGTCCCTCCCCCACTGCTGCAGTGAAAAGAAGCTACGGCAGGGGGAAATGGAGTGAAGGAGCCAGAAGGAGCATGGAGCAGGGAGCAGCGAGAAGGAGACAAAGGAGGAGAGCGAGCAAGGGAGGGTGTGGGACCAGGAAGGAGCCAGAGCAGCTGGCAGTTCCGAGCGAGTTGCTGCGTTCCTGCTCTCCTGCCACCACCCTCCATGGTACCAGCTTGGGGCATCCACAGATCTCGGTGCCAGGCCAAACAATGAGCCCTGGGAGGGTGGGGTTTTAGCCTGGGTATTCCCAGCTGTGGGTACATCCCTGGCAATAGAGACCTTGTGATTTAAGGGCTGTGGGGTGTAAGCCTGCTTGAATTCTGCTGCCCCCTCCCAGGAACACCAAATTTCCACTTTATGTTTTTGGCAGCTAGATGGATGTGGTCCTGAAAGACACGCTACTGGGGGGTTTCAGTGGGTGTCAGTGTCACTTGTTGGGCTGACTCCCAGTCTGAGACAATTTCTTTCAGGGTGCAGAGGTGCTAGGCTGCTGCTTCTTCAAACCTCTCAGCAGTCTTGCAGACAGTCGCTCTCAGCCTTACAGGAAACATTTGGCTACTAGAGGCATGGGAATCCTCCTCTCTAGGGCAGCGAGCTCCAGAGCTGCCAGCAGAGGTTAAGACATGAGGGCTGGTGATGGAGAACAACTGGGCTATGGGAGTACTATATCAGCCAGTAACCTCAGCTCATTGACTAAGGTGTGCTCAACTCATCCTGCTTTAGTGCTAATGTCCCAGGTTCTCCTTATGGGCACACTCTGCTCTAACCCACCTTCACCTTAGTTCCTTGTGAGGGGTAGGTGATACAGTGCAATGGGAACCTGGCAGGCTTTCTGTGCCCATGTTGTTGTTGTTTTTTTTTTTTTTTTTTTTTTTTTTTTTTTTTTTTTTTTTCTGTCCTTCCTTTGCTGCTCACTTTTAACCATCCTTCTCTGATCTGCATTCTTTGTAGGATTAAAGAACACACTGCAAAGAAGCCTGAGCCACTCTCTGTTCTACAAGTCTCTAGCAATGGAGCAGATGAAAGGATCAGCCGTGCTTCTGCTGGAGCTGCTGATTCTGGGGGGGCTGAGAGCAGGAAAGGGCTCAGCTGTCCTGGGCACCTTGGATCTACAAATAGATGAGGAGCAGCCAGCCGGCACCATCATTGGGGACATCAGTGCTGGCCTGCCTCCTGGGACCACTGCCTACATGTATTTTATCTCAGCACAGGAGGGCAGTGGTGTTACCACTGATCTGGAGATAGATGAGAACACAGGTATCATCAAAACAGCCCGTGTCCTGGACCGAGAAACCCGAGACCGATACAGCTTTATTGCTGTTACCCCAGAGGGCATCACAGTGGAAGTGAACATCCAAGTTAATGACATCAATGACCATGCTCCAGCGTTTCCCAAACAGCACAGCACTTTCCAAATCCCAGAGCATACACCTATAGGAAGCAGGTTCCCATTGGACCCAGCCTTTGATGCTGACAGTGGCCTGCTCAATACCCAAGGCTACGTGATTAAGGGAGAGAATGTGGGGCAGGCCTTCCGCCTGGAAACACGTCGAGGACCCAATGGGGTCCTGTATTTGGACCTGGTGGTCAGCAACATCTTGGATCGGGAGAACCGTTCATCATATTCTCTAGTGCTGGAAGCCTATGATGGTGGCTCTCCTCCCCGGAGCACCCAGATGACACTGGATGTGTCTATCCAGGACATAAATGACAATGCTCCTACCTTCAACCAGAGCCGCTATCATACACTCATTTCAGAGAACCTGAAGCCTGGCAGTAGCATTCTACAAGTCTTTGCATCCGATGCAGATGAAGGTGACAACGGGGATGTGGTTTATGAGATCAACCGTAGGCAGAGTGATCCTGACCAGTACTTCACCATTGACTCCCGGACTGGAGTCATCAAGCTCAACAAGGGTCTAGACTACGAAGTAAGGAAGGTGCATGAGCTAGTGGTGCAGGCACGGGATAAGGCTGTCCATCCTGAGATCACCACAGCCTTTGTCACCATTCATGTACGTGACTACAATGACAACCAGCCCACCATGACCATCATCTTCCTCAGTGAAGATGGGTCCCCTCAGATCTCTGAGGGAGCCCAACCAGGTCAGTATGTGGCACGCATCTCTGTTTCAGACCCAGACTATGGTGAGTACTCCAATGTCAACGTCACCCTGGAGGGAGGGGATGGCAAATTTGCCCTCACTACCAAGGACAACATCATCTACCTAATCTGTGTAGACCAACTTCTGGATCGGGAAGAAAGAGACTCCTATGATTTGCGGGTGACAGCCACTGACTCAGGAACACCACCACTCCGGGCAGAATCAGCCTTTGTGCTACAAGTGATGGATATCAATGACAATCCTCCGCTCTTTGACCAGCAGGAATACAAACAGAGCATTCCTGAGGTTGTGTACCCAGGCAGCTTTGTCCTGCAGGTGACAGCTCGTGACAAGGACCAGGGTCCTAATGGGGAAGTACGTTACAGTATTGTGCATGACCGTGACACCCACTCCAGCTGGTTTGCCATTGACCCAGCCACAGGTATCATTACTACTGCTGCCCCACTGGATTATGAGAAGGATCCTCAGCCCCAGCTGACAGTGCTGGCCATGGACAGGGGAACCCCTGCCCTTTCTTCCTCAGCTGTGGTGCATGTGGCTCTGCAGGATGTCAATGACAATGAGCCAGTGTTCAAGAGTAACTTCTACAATGTGTCCCTGAAGGAGAACACTCCCATTGGGACCTGTTTCCTACAGGTGAGTACAACTGTCAGAGGAGCTCAGGGATGGCTATCCTGTGGAAGAGTTGGAGTGGGGAAGCCACTGAAGGACATGTTTGAGGTGCAGTGTCCAGGGCTTAGCTGGACAATGATTGCACCAGGAATGCCAGAATAGACCTTCTTCTGCCCCAGGGCAAGTTGGGAGAGCGGTCAGGGCTGTGCTGTCATGTGAGCACCAGTGCAGGTGAGCCCTGAGTGATATCACTGATACTACAGGCACACCTCGTTTGTGCCAAGCAGTGTGTTGACCAGTTGAAACTGGGGCCCCACTGTGCTAGGCATTGCTCACACAAGTGGAGCTGCCTTGCAGGTCAAGATAACAGAAATGGGACTCAAGAGAGTCTCAAGAGAGCCACTGCTAGCCAGGCTGCTAACTTCTCCCTTCTCCCTTTGAGACCATGAAGTTAAGTTCATCAGTGTTTGTAAGGCTAGTTGTGAATATTAGCATTAATTATGCATGGTTGGTATTGCTATATTACCTTGGCAGTAGCTTTGTGATGTTATGTGCTGCATCAGCCTTCATATAGTGAGAGAGAATGGGTGAGGATTGGAGAGGTGCTAGCCCGCTGGCAAACTCTGTGGACCTCCAGTTGTGCCAGCAATGCCAAACGTGGTGCATTTCATCTGGAGAGTCCTTGTTCTTTGCCAAGGTACCCAAAGGGAATACGTGGTGCATGGGGCTGGCAGTGGGATGGTGCTGTGGAAGCAGTGCAGGGCACTGCCAAACAAGGCAGTGTCCAACACATCGACCAAGGTAAGGGTCCGTGATGGGAGTTGTGGGGCTTGGGCCTGGTCATTTGGGGCTGTAAAGCCGGGTAATGAGTGGTGGTTGTGTTGCCAGGAGGAAACATGAGCTCTGGGCCCCGTGAGATGAGGCAGGAGGAGTCCCTGCCTCATGGCAGGCCAGGGGAAGGGGCCTCCAGATGGGCCAGAAGGAAGGAGTGGAGGTGAGGAGTGAGCAAGTTGATGAGTGTGCTGTCAGGGGCACTGCTGTGTGGGGACAGGCAGGCATGAGGTGGACGGGGCGTGTGACGGGACGGGACGGTGAATGTAGGGGATGGGGGTACAGGGTGGGGAGCCAAGGATAAGCACAGTGGGAAAGGAGTGTGGAGCAGGGGCACATTTGGGATGGGGCAGCTATGTGATGGGTAGGGTAGTGGGAGGAGAGGAGGAAGATGTGGGTGGTGTAGGGCACATCTGCACAGGAAAACACCCCCCAGAGGGATGGGGAGGGGGTTGAGGACAGGAGGGAGAGTGGGGACAGAGATGGTGAGGGGTCAGGCTGGGGCTGAGGAGCCGCGGGCCCAGGCGCTGCTGGGGCGGCTGGGCTTGTCTTCCGAGCCCCCAAAGGGAGGCCTCTCTCCCGCTCTCCGTGCCTTCCTGCGTGGTGCCGGCTGCTGCGAGGGAGGCGCTCTGGAAATGCAATCGGAGATGGCGGCCGGGCTGCCGGC
>JAWLRI010000465.1:13692-59335 GCA_034781795.1 Crypturellus tataupa | reverse complement strand
CGCGGAGGCCAGTCCCGCTCTGCTCCGCACCGGACGGGAGGCGCTGGCCGAGTGGCCTGTAGCGGCTAGAGCCTTGGCCGGATTCGGTGCTCTTGGCTCGGGCTGCTTGTTTCGTTTGGAAGCGGCACGTCTGGGCTGAGCGCAGGTAACTCCCGCGTGGCCTCGGCACAAAGCAAACAGCTCGCACATCTGCTGCTGCTTCCTCTGCGTCGGGAAACGTGAGAGGATGGGAAAGGAGGCTGGCCAGGCTGCCGGCTCGGCACCGGGCCGCCGTCAGCGCAAGCCAGGCCGGGGCGCCGGGTAGAGCCAGGGCAGCAGCTGCAGGGCCGCGGAGCTGCAGCCCAGGCGGCCTCACCCCGAGCTGCAGCACCCTGCACTGAGGAGGTGCTGGGGGCCCACCCCTCGTCCCGGGGTTCGCCATGTTGGAGGGGCTGCCTCCTGCCCCGTATGCACTTAGTGAGCCTGACCCCGTGTGCCACGCTGCCTTGGGATGCCAACCCCACACACCGCTCACGAGAGACTAGGCCACGGGCGGCACCACCAGCGCCTCATGCCAGACACAGGGCAGCTTCGAGGCCACAGCAGGGCTTTGATCCTCCACCAGCATTTCTAAGCTACAGGCCTTGAGAGGACCGGGGCTGTTTTCCGATGATGACATCTACTCTCCGTGGGCATGATGGAAAGATGTGCGAACAAGAAGCTTGTGTGGTGCCCAAGGGACTTGATGTGGCAAGGGACTCCTCCCTGTCCCTGCTGCCATCAGTCTTTGTGCTCAGTACATGAGCAGAGCAGGTTGCTGGCCGGAGCTCCTGAGCACTGTAGGAAAAAAAATCTCACCACCTCTTCTTTACTTCTTACTTGTGTTTATAATGGGCCAGGTCCCACAGTAGCAGACCCTCTAGGGGCATGAAGCAGAGAAAATAGGGAACTGGCAGTTTAAGCCTGCAGTAAGAAGGGAATACCAGCAGAGAAGGAGCAGAAGGAGCCTGTGGACATCACAGAAGCAGAAAGCAGAATGGGAACAGTCACTCGCTGGTTATTTCTCTCACTCTTTGTTTCTCTTTGTGACCATGGGGATGATGCAGAAGTGCTAGGGCTCCTTATACCTCATTCAAGTGCTATGGTGATACGATGTGAAGCACAGTTCTGGTGTAAATTCACCCTGATGGCTCAGATGGTTTTAGACATTATATTGGATTGATTTTGTAACGGCAAACTGTGTGCATGGTCAGATATTGTCTTTCTAACTTTTCAAACTAAACTGAGCATTGTCTGGCCCCTGGCAGCCAGCATAAAGCACAGAGCTGTGTAAACTCCATGTTGTGAGAAGCGGCAGATTTGACAGAAGTGTGGGTGTGATTAGATGGTGGGATATTAATTCTTGCATAGAACCAATATTAATGTTCTTGGAGCCAGGGCTTATATATCTACATTGCGCCCATATACACAAACATAATTGCTGCAGAGGAAAAACATTAAAAAGCAAAAGCTGACCAGGAACATGCCAAATGGCATGTATCTTCATCTTGCAGTTTTGAGGACAAGTCTCATGAGTTTTTCAGTCTGAGTACAGATTTGTGATTCGGTGGGGCTGGTCATGCTCATGCACTTCCCTGGCAGCCTCTTGGGCAGCGCATGGGAGAGGGAGGTCTCTGGGGATGATCCTGGTACAGGGTGGTGCTGGAGGGGTAGCTGCGAGAGGACCTGGGGGCACCTCTGCGTGGGGACAGGCCATGATCAAGCTCTCTGTCTTTGCAGCTCAAGAGTGGCTGGAGGTGGGGAGGACATTGCTACATGCATGTTTTTGGGGGATGAGGGATTTAGCATTAACCTATTTTCAGATCTTTGTACGACATAAACCAGGCCTCCCCCTCCTCAGAAAAGAGAAGAAAAGCTTCTTGAGGCAGGATGATGAGATGCCTGGGAGCTTGCTGGAAGGGAGGGAGCGCCTCGTGCTTCAGGGAGGGCTGGCCGCAACACGGAGGCGCCTGGGGGTACATGGGGAGCAGGGATATGGGGGAGATGCTGGTACATGGGGAGGTTGTGGGGGAGGTGAGCGCTGCTGTTACCGCCAGAAGAGCTGCGCTGGTTCCAAATTCCTGTGAAAGTTATTTCCTTGCGCTGCCAGCAGCCTCCTCCTGGGCTTGGCACAGCAGCCAGCGCCATGATTAATTCAAGTAGCATTTCCCCTGGAGCTGCAGCAGCTTTTCCACTGCAGCCGAGAGGCCCCAGCCCCTCGCGTTCCTCTCCCCCATGCTCTGCTCCTCCCCCAGCCCCAGCCTCCTCCATGTCTCCCTCCTTCCTCCCCTGCATCCCAGCCCCCTCTCAGCTACCCCTTCCCTCCCAGTGCTTTGCACCCCAGCCCCCAGAATGCCCCTTGCTCCCCAAAACCTGCTCGTGGCCCTGCTCCTGCTGCCCCACGCCTGTGTGCTACCTCCTCAAGCCCAGGCCTGAGAACCCGCGAGCCCTGCAAGCCCCCAGGTCCTGCCACCCGTGGCTCTACTCCCCGACTGCCAGGCTCTCCCCAGCCCCTTGGCTCTGCCAGCTGCTGTCCTTGCCCTAGCACCCAGCCCTTCTGCCCCCAGGCTGCCCCCTTCGTGCTGTTCTCTCTTGCGTGGTCCAGCATCTGCCTGGCCTCTCCCGCTGCCCTTGCCCTGCAAGCCCCAGCCCCTTCGGCCACTCAGACCCACTCAGCGGTGTTGGAGCACCCCGCCAGGCTGGATCCCTGCTACCATCATGGCCCCCTGCACGTATGGCCAGACCGAATCACCCCCCTGCACCACTGCAGCCTTGCTCCAGGCCAGCAGCACCTCGCACTATGGTGGCCTGGCCTCCGTGTCCTGCTTGGCTCCCTTCTCCGCTGGATCTCTGGTGTCTTCCAGCTCCTGCTGAAGCACTGGTCTCCCTTCCATGGGGGGCTGGCACATGCCTCACGCCTTGCCTGCCTGGGCCTCACTGCTGTAGGCACTGGGCTCTGGGCAGGTGGCAGGGTGCCGCTAGCCCCGGCTCTGGTGGCAGCTGGCGGCCTCCCCCGGGGTGCGGCCTCCCCCTGTGTCGGTGTACAGACTCCTGGCCACCCTGCTCCTGGAGGCACCCGTGCCCCTCTCTGGCTTTGCGCCCTCGCAGAGACGGACTGCAGGCACCAGGCTGCCCCTATTCCAGGCACCCTGCAGTGTGTGGGCCTGAGCCCTGCAGCCAGGCTGTGAGTCCCTGCCCCACATCTTGTCAGCCCTGCCAGAGCCGCGTGGACGCTCCCCCGGGCAGTGCTCCCTGCCGTCCCGGGGCCTGACCCTCACTCTGCCACGCGTGCGGGACGGTCTTCGGGGCTGAGTGCTGACCCGGCGCCTCCCTCGGGGCCCAGGCAGGCTGGAGGCTGACTCGCAGCCTGGGGGCCAGGACTGCTCCTGAAATAGCAGCCGTGGCCGCTCCTCGGCTGCTTTGAGCTGGTCAGCAGCCGTGCCAGGGCTGGGGAGGGCAGGACGCCTGGCACGCACTCAGGCAAAGGGAGCCATGCGTGGGATCGCTGACCACACTGGCGCCAGCCTCCCCTCCTCTCCCACCAAGAGCCGTCACTCCTAGGGGCGGGAGCCCAGAGCCAGATGTTTGCCAAAGCCGCAGTGCAACATGTGCGTCGCAGAGATCCAGCCGGGGCAGGGCTCCAGATGAGCTCCCTGCCTGCAACTGCTCTTGCTGGAGGTGGAGAGGATAGTTGGGGAGCAGAGCCCCAAGCTGTGGGAAGCTCACTGTCCTTTCCCACACTGTGGTCTGTGTAGAGAAAGTGCCTGGCACAGGCACAGAGTCGAGAGGGTGATGTTTGGGGTCTCTAGTCTAGCCTTCCAGATGGGTCTGGAGGAAGAAACCTTGACTCCTATGGGTGATGTAGGTGAGAGCTCCAGTACGGGCTTTGTTTCTCTGCCTATCTGCCCCAGGAGACCAAATAGCCTTGGGGCCCTTCCCTTCTCCCTTCTGCCCTGCCAGAGACTGGGAGCAGGGGGCAAAATTACAAGGTCTCAAGAGCTTGATGCCTGTCTCTGTCCTCCCATTTCTCTCTGCACTGGGGAGGGACATGTGTGCCCAGTGCCCACCCTCCCTCCTTCACCGCATTCAGAGCTCCTTGCAATTTTTGCTGTGTCTCCTTTCTCCATACCCTCAAGATACATTACTGCTGCTCTCTGCCATTTGCTTCTGCTCTACTTCAGCCACAGCAGTCCTGCGAGGTGCCCTTGAGCCCAGCTGCAGTGGCTGCCAAACCTCAGTGCTGTGGGAGGAAGGGGCAAAGGCAGACACTGCTGAGCAAGACTGTCAGTGCTGCATGCAGGGCTGGCTGTGCACAGTGCCTTCCCCAGCAGGATTGGAGCTGAAGGGGCAGGCTAGAGGCTCAGCAGGGTCTTTGGTTGGAGGTCACTAGCATTTTTAGCATTATGAATGTGTTTGTGAGTGTGGTGCATCCCCTGCAAGCCTCATGCCTCTGTGCATGTCCTGGTCAGGGAGCACCACGCATACTGTGGCAGCCCCTGCTCTGATGCTGGTGCTCAGGGGTTATTGGTAAGGAGTCCTTTCTACCTCTGCGGGAGCAAGTTACCTTTCCTTTAGACAGTTCTTAGGCCTGGGATGTTCCTTGTGTGTAGAGGGATTCAGCATTTAAGTCACAAGGGAACACACAAACACTGACTATAAAAATAGTGGAAATTGTGAGGAGGGAAAAAAATGACTTTGTCCAGAGCATATGTGGTCAGTTGTAATGTTCTGTGCAAAGAATGATGGCACCATGATTGAACATCTTTGGGGATGGAGTAGGATGGCCTAGTGGTTATCCTGTTCCCTAGGTCTTGGGAAACTTACTTCAGTGCCTCTGTAACACAGCCTTTTCCCTCTTGCTGTCCCTTTTCCGACTGGGATAACAGTCTTTGGTCATAAGGTAGAGAGTGTGGGAAGATCTTGCTCATGTCTCACAACACTGAGGCTCCATCTGGCACTGGGTGCTCCAGAGAATGTTTCCTACTAAGAGGCCAACTCTAGCAACTGACTCCTTCACTGGGAGGATAAGACAAATCTTCTCCCAAGGGAGCCACATTGCAGGTGCTTTGATCTGAGGAGAAGCCTGTCTGGGATGGACATTCCAGGGATGCTCTTTGCCTGCTCTACGTACTGACCAGTTGCTCTTCCCCCATGCTCCTATGTATTGCCCCTGTTACCCTCTGCACATTTTGCTGCTTGCAGCAGCACCCTGCCAACAAGAGCAGGGTCAGTTTGTGAGGAGTGCAAGGTAGGAATCAAGGGTGACCCAGCTTGGGTGGGCCTGTGCTCTCCCTGAACAAGTTTTTGTCCCACTGCACTCAAGCAGGGCTGGGAGGACAGTGACAAGCTCCATCAACAGCCCTAGACAGGATGAGGGGATAAATCAGGTCCAGGGTCCATCTAGAGAGTCCTTTCAAGGGGAGCAGGAGATGTCACCAGAGATAAGGCTACAGAGTAGGTCCAAGGTCCATCCAACAGACAGGGTTGTAGACAAGCTGTCTACAGTGTAGGTCCAAGGTCCATTTGGACCAGCCAGTCAGCAAGCCCGGAGGGCAGGGGACAAGGCTGGACCAGACACACCTGCAGAGTAGCTCATGCAAAGACTGAAAGCCCAGGTGAGGTTTGAAGTGTAGTTCCTGAGCCTATGCACAGTTGGTGGGTTTGGAAGGCTGCAGGCTCTAAGCCACCATTAACTGGCAATGAGTTGACCCTCCTTGTAAGGACTGGTGCCAATAAGACATACTTATGTTGCTATATAAAAGAGGATCACAGTTTGAGCATTGGACTCTTGCTTGTCTATGCCACTCCACTTAAAACTCCTGTCTTGGCGCTGTCTGGTTTCAGAAGGGCCAGACCACTGCAATGCCAACACAGCCATTCAAGGTCATTTGGCCACAGGGTCAGGGAACAGACTCTCTCTGGTTTTATTCAGTAGCAGACACAACTGTAGTGTTTTTAGCTCATTCCTGAGGATTACAGTTTGCAGAATGTGGAGATGAAATGATGTATGCTGAACATTCCGAGACGACGTGTGATAGTTTATAGAGGTCCTGAAGAGGATGGTCCCAGTGTGAATGTTGGGCACACATCACCTTTGCTTCTGGCTCCCACAGAGAAAGTGATATTAGGAAGAGATCTGATACCACTGACATCATTGGTACAGATGCCAACCTTAACATCAAGGCTGGCATCAACTGCATTTTCCTCAGTGAAGGTAGGAGTAGGTAGTCCTTGTGTGTGTTCTTAATGTTTAGCAGAGATCATGCATGGTTTTCTGGACATGTTGCTAGAGGAGGCTACAGATCTAGCACCAAATATGTCCTTGAAGGCAAGATCTCCCATCCCTTGGTTGCCAGTCATTGGTGCTCCTCATGAACCAATGGTGCCTCACCATGTAAATTGTGGACATTTCCATGTGGGCATCGCCATCTGGACTAGAGCCATGCGTCAGATAGCTCACATGTCCATTTCTCTCCATTCTGTTCTATAGAGGACCCAGGATGTTTGATTCAGAAGCAGATGCTTGCACTGTGATCGCAGTAGTGTGGTTGTCTAAAGCTGATTATGGTGAATTTCACCCCATGTATCTGAATGTTTCTTCTCCACACATGCCATATATGGACTGTGATGTTGGCCTAGGGCTCACTGCTCTTCACAGCAGTGACATCACCATGGACCATCAGTGAGCTGCCCAGCCATCCTATCTGAATGGCCTTAGAGCCTTCCACATGGAAATCAGAGCGTGGTCTGTAGTATCACAAACTGGTTCTATTTTCAGGCTGCATATTCCATCATGAGGAAACTTCTGAGTTGGAATGGTCTACACCAATAGGATTGTGTTTTCAATCTTCCTGACCTTTTGTTGTGCAGGCTATTTTATCTCAGTCTCTCTCTCCTTTTTTTTTTTTTCCCCTAATAATTGCTCAGACCACTTCACAGTCTGTCTCTAGCTCTTGTCAGCTGACTTTTGCATCTTTTCTGCAAATGTCAGACTATCTCAGGGAATGGGTGGCAGTGTCCTATTTGGCATTAGTGATGTCTCAAGAGATTTTAAAGTAACAAAATGGAATTAGGCAGTGATTTTTTTAATCAGAGTGCCCTTAATATAGCAATAGTGAGGAGAGATCCCACATTTGAGTAACTAGGACTCCAGACTGTTTACCTGGCTTGTCTCATGACCCTTATCACCCAGACTGGCCATCTACTGTAGCCTCTTACAAGTGCAGCAAAATGCTGAGAGCAGTCACTTGCCTTTTAGCACTTCTTCAAGACAGGGTTGGTGCTGCAGCCTTCATTAACAATGGTTTTGAGTTGCTGAGCAGAGGGAGGATGGTAAACACATTGTGTATCCCCTGTAAGACCTGAAGAGCTGAAAGGATCGTGCATGTGGCCTCAAGCAAATGCTGGCAGCTGGAAAATTTCCCACATTTGCAAACATACTGCCTTGTCAGTGACCCATCACACAAGCCTCTCCACGAATCCCAGTCCCTGCAAAGAAACATAAGTTATACCTCTAACAGAGAGGGGGATTGAACAACCCCTTCAATGAAGGCAAGAGTCACCAGGAGCTTCTGCAGCAATCACACACAGCTTCACAAATTGATTAAAGTTGGCAGGGACCTCTCAAGATCATCCAGTCCAACCGCCCCTGCTCAAGCAGGATCACCTAGAACACATTGCACGGGATCCCATCCAGATGGGTTTTGAATATCTCTAGAGGAGACTCCACAATCTGTCTGCGCAACCTTGTCTCGCCTTTCTGTCATCCTCACATTCACAAAGTTTCTCCTCAAATTCAGGTGGAACTTCCTGTGCTTCAGTTTATGTCTGTTGCCTCTTATTCTATTGCCGGACACTGCTGAAAAGAGTCTGGTGCTGTCCTCTTGACACTCTACCTTAAGATATCGTATACACTGATAAGATTCTCCCTATCCCAGCATTTCCCTCTCCAGGCTAAATAGACCTTGTTATTTCAGCCTCTAATATGAGAGGTGTTCATGTCCCCTAATCATCTTTTTGCCCCCATGCTGGTCTCACTCCAGTAGCTTCATGTCCCTCCTGCCCTGGGCAGCCCAGCACTGGACACAGCACTGTGGATTTGGCCTCACCAGGGTTGAGCAGAGGGGAGAATTTCCTCCCTTGACCTGCTGGCAACGCTCTGCCTAGTAAACCCTAGTAGGCCAGGGCACATCGCTGGCTCTTGGTCACCTTGTCTTCCAGGATGTCCAGGTCCTTCCCTGCAGAGCTGCTTTCTAGCAAGTCACCCCCAGTCTGTCCTGGTGCATGGAGTTATTTTTCCCTAAGTGTAGTACTCTGCGCTTCCCTCTGTTGTTTTTTATGAGGTTCCTCTCTGCCCATGTCTCCAGTCTCTCAAGGTCCCTCTCAATGACAGCCCCTCCAGTGTATCTGTTACTCCTCCCAGTTTTGTATCATCAGCAAACTTGCACTCTGTCCCTCCACCCAGGCTAACTTCTGTAGATGTGCAGGACTGCCCCACGCACAAAGTGTCTGCTGGGCTTTCCTCTAAGGGCTTACTGTCCCCTAAAGAGCTGTTAATATTTGAGTGCCTTAATCCTCGCAGCCCCATTGTGTTCTGGGGCATGGGTGCAACACTCAGTAACAACTGCCTGTGCTGAACATTTAGGCTTTGAAACCTGCAATGAAAAGCATCTTTGCCCAAGGGATGTTGTTGGTTTCTGGCCTTGAGCTCCATTCCCACTCCCCTGTTCTGCTGTTGGACCTCTATGTTGTCTAATTCCTGCACTGGGGTGCTCAGGATGACCCTTTGTATCAAAGGCCTATATCCTCGACTTGCCCTCACTCTTCATCCTCTTGTTTCACTTGTTCAGCAGTAGAATCATAATTTCCTTCCCTCAGATTTTCCTTCACAGTCCAGCTCTTGCTTAATGCTGATGCACATTGTGTTTTTGAAGATGCTCTCTTGTATTCTCTTATTTCCATTGTCTGATGAAAGGAGGAGCAGCAAACATCACGTGTGCAGCCTGTTTCCACATAAACCTCAAAATTGCCCATTTATCTTGTTAGGACTCGAGTCTGAACTAGGATTGAGGCTGCTGACTACTGCTGTCCTGTGCTTAGCTGTCAGAAGAGCCTGAGTGGTGCCTGCCAGAGAGCAGTGCAAGGTGATATTTCCCATCTCAGATGACCACCCTCTTGAAAGAGGCAGGTGGGTGAGGATGTCAGGGCCCTGAGGGCATTAATAGTTATTCATGGCCCCAATCAGCCTCACCTATGACCCCCCCCTCATTTCCCTCTGCCCATAGGTCAAGGGCTCCATTTAAGCTCTGGCCTGGGTCATCAGTCCTTGGTCTTAGTGATGTTGTCAGTGTACCCATTTCCAGCTCTGCTCCTCAAAGGATCTTGAACTAGTGTTGACCTCACCAACTCCAAACTGGTAGCTTGTCTCCTGGGTGGATCCCTCAGGTGCTTGTTGCAGCCTTTTCTCTGGTCCTGTCTTCTTTCGCTCCTGTCTGGATTCCCTGGATGGACCCAGGGTCTGGTTCATTGCCTACTCTGAGGCTGCGGGGACCCTGTTACCTGCTGTGTTCAGGCCCTGTGAGACAGCTAGTGGCTGAGGACCCTGCCTGCACCCCTGTCACCTACCTTCCCTTACCGAGCAGCCAGATCTTGGTGTTCTCTGGCAAAGGAGTAGCTGTGGCCCTTGCAAGCCCTGTAACCTAGGTCTGACAGCTCCTAACCTGTCAGGATCTGGCGACAGATATGGGCTAGGAATTAAATTCTGCATCTTTGCCTCATATGAACTTGTTCCACGCCATACACCATGAGTCTCCCACAGCCCTTGAGAAGAGGGTTCCTGTTTATTTCTCTCTTTCCTAGGCAGTATTTTTTAACTCCTTGGCTACATCCCACATAACTCTCCCCTCTTGCCAATATGGGGAGGTTTCACCCTTGCTGGGACCCATGAGTGGACAACGGTTGTGCTGTGAGGAACACGACAGCATGAGGATGCTGGACGTGCTGGAGCCAGGAAAGGCCCAAGTCAGCCCTTGGGGTAGATAAAAAGGAAGTTCCAGAGATGCTGCAGATAGGCTCAGGCTGAGCCTAAGGCATCATCAGTAAAACCAAGGCAGTGCTGCAAGGGAGAAAGAGCCTATGGAGGATGCTGGGAGGAGGGCTAATGAGCGTGTGCAAGCTCGGTTTGTGACACTGGCAGGTGTGGACAATGTCATCTATTGCATCACACTTGTTTGCAAAGGCTATAGTTATGTCTGGCAGGCGTAAGTTTTGCTGTAAGGTTGTCACTGCCTATTGCTGTTCCCCACAGGGAATGTGTATGGAATATGGGCAAAGGTGGGGACAATTGCTGGCCCCTATGGAGGAGTAAACTCTTTGGGGGGCAACGGTGCTCTCTGTCTTTGGTTTGATGTAAGGCTCTTTCTCTCTTCTAGGGATGCATGCATGAAGAAAGCCCAACTAGTTCTGCAGCCTCCTCCCTGCAGCCCAGCACTCACTGCAGGAAAATCCAGCCTGTCACAGCAAGAGATGCTGCCCAGCTCTCCTTGCAATTACACAGACCAGTCTGCAGTTTCTCCTTTGAAGCTGTGGGGTCCTTCCCTGTGCCTATGCGGGCTGGGCAAATGGAAGGCATTTGGGAGGGTTCCAGCAACAGAATCACAGAATCCTTGTTAATCCCGCAGTGAGAGGGCTGCAGAACTAATTGTGAGGCCTAGAACAGGGACCTTACACTGTTCTAGATGAGGAACTACATAGCACAAGATTATGGTGAACATTGGATAAGGAACCGAAGAATGGCTGTAGAATATCACCATAAAGCTCTCTATAGCCTTTACAATAGACAATAGCTCACGACTATCCAGTTGTGTTGTGAAAACCACCAACGATGGAAGTTTGGCAGCCTCTGTGGGCAACCTGGTTTAATGCTGGCCTGCTCCTAAAGGGAGAAAACTTTTCCCAGTACCCTGTCTGAACCTCTCTTATTCCTGTACCTGATGTCTTGTCCTGCTGCCATGTACCACTGTGAAGAACCTGGCTTTATCTCCTCCATAACCTCCATAGAGGCATTGGCAGGCCGCTTGAGGTCGTGTGGAGTGTAACAACGACTGTCTTGCTGTCAGGGATCTCCCTTGATCTCCACAACCCTTTAAAGAGTAGTCCTAGAAGTTTGGTAGAGTCAGCACTCATGGGCACAGCTGTTGAGTCTTGTGGACTCATACGTGTCAAGTTTTCTAAGTAATATCTGTCTCAGGTATCATACCCAGCCAGTTGTGCTAGTCCTTGAACTCCTTCTCTGAACGTAGAGGCCTGGGAGGTCTTGGTGAAGGCTGAGGCAAAGAAGGTATTGAGTAGCTCAGCCTTACCTGTGTCTGCTGGCACTAGATCAGCCATCCCTTTCAGCAAAGGGCTCACATTTTTCTTATTCAGCCTTTTACTAACAGTGTAGTGGTAGAAGCTTTTCTGATTGCTCTTAATTTTTTTTCCTTACAAGTCTCAGCCTCACTTTGACTTTCCTGACACCTTGTCTGTATGTCTGGACAATGTTTCTAAATTCATCCTTTGTAGATCCTCCCTGCTCCCATCTCCCTCATGCTGCCATTTTGCCTTGAGACTCAGCCATAAGACCCCTGTTTAGCCAAAGTGGTCTCCTGATACATCTGCTTGTTTACTTGGGTTCTGAGATTGACTCACCTGGTCCTTGGAGGATGCTGTCTGGAAGGGCTGCCAGTTTTTATGAGCTCCTTTGACCTTCAGAGCTGCCTTCCATGAGATCCCACTTGCCAGTTCCCTGGCAAATTCCCTGGCTGAAGTCTGCCGGCTTCAATTCCAGGGCCTGCTACTCTTTCCTTATTACCTTCCTGAGTGGGCCTCTGTGGGGCACAAGGGATGTTTTGCTGTGGGATGTGGGAGAAGGGCTGTGGCCATGGCCAGGAGGGTGTGCAGGCTGGGGGACATTAGTATACCCCTTGGCTGAGTGGGCTCTGTGCAAGGCTGCAAGCGGGCTGGGCTGTCCCAGGAAGGTTCTGCAGATACAGAATGAGAGGGCAAGGCATGGAGTAAGAATAACTGAAATAATACTTTGTGTATTATCAACAATTGCAGCATGGCTGCAGACAGGTGCATTTTAAAAATCCTAGATTTGATGTCATTCCCGATGGGCGATTTCAGCTTTGGAGCAATTAGGTCCAGGGCTCTCCCTGCCTCACGAAGGGGCAGCCCAGCTGGCTGGGGAACTGCATGCCAGGAAGTGGGAGCGGAGGAGCTTCATGAGCCTTGCCCACTTCTGTAGCTACATCTGTCTGAGGCCAGACTGCCAACTCCACTGGGCAGTGCTGCTTGGAGAGGCTCTGGGTGCTGGCAGGTGGATGGGGAGATGATGTTTGCTGCTCGTCAGAGAGAGCTCATCTGCTTCTTTCCCATTCCCAAGCCTGATCTAGCTCCTGTGGCAGAAAGCTGGATTTACAGTGGGTACCTTTCTTAGCACAGTAACCCCAGAAGATGGAGTGGGGCATCTAAGCTGCTCTGGGAACAGCAGAGCCTTTGGCCAGGGGAATGAAAGGAAAACGTCTTATTCAAGAGCTTGCTGCTGTGCGTGGCATTAAAGCAGCTGATGCACATTTTAGAACACTTGGAGACTGATAAGCAACTCATTCGGAACAGGTTATTAATTTGCTATTTTGGCTGCCGTGGCAGCTCAACAACTTCAGGAGCATTTCCATCTGTAATGCCTGTGAATATTACTAGTTAAAACTCTGGCACAATAAGCAGCATACAATTCAGCTGCAGTGCTTTAAATGTATCACCTCAGGATGATATCAACATAGAGTCAGAATACAGGTAATTAGACCTCTTCTGTCACCTCCAAAGAGGCCACATCTGCATTTCGTGTTCAGAGGTCAGAAGAGAAGTATAAGAATAATTTCAAGTCTAGAAACTTGTCCTCTTATGAGACTGAGCAGTGCAAACTTCCTGCTTGTTTTCTCTGAAGAACAGTTTGCAGCACCCATCATCACCATCCCAGCACCAACAGGGAGGAGCTCCCAGAAATATCAACCCCTTCAATCTGACAAAGACAGGAGGGATCTACAGACAGTCACTGAGGTCAGGCAAAATGCAAGCTAGAAATAAAAGGTAAATTTTTAAGAAGGAGTAAATGAAGCTAGAAGCAGCTTATGTGGTAATTTATCACACCCAGAAGCAGATAATGCCACTTTCTCATGGCCTCTTCCCTTGCCAATTTGGTTCCAAGGGATTATTTCAATTCCAGCTACTTCCCTTTCCCCCTTGTTTCAGCAGCACCAGAAAGGTCAGTTTTATTCTCTCAAAAGAGCATCTCCAGCTACGGGTCCTTATCAGCAGATCGCTCACTTTCTGCCCTCCTGTTGCTTTGCTGACAGCAGCAGCAGGATAACGGGGCCTGTGACTGGATTTTGTGCTTTGAGCCGTGCCGCTCTGCCGCAGTCCGGTCAGGCTGCGGTCTGCACGCTCTGCCTTGCTGGTGCCAGTGTGTGCACTGCCCTGCCGCGCACACCCAGGCCAGGCACTGCCGTGGCTCAGCCAGGGCTGCTGTGGCCCCCGAGCCCTGGCTGCCTCGACCGGGGGGCTCCTGGTGCATACGGGCTGCTCCTCAGAGCTGGTATGGAAGGAAGGAAGCAGGATGCGGAGGAGGAGGGAGGATGCTGGCAGCAGAAGGGGGGCCGGTGCAGCCTGTTTCTCGAGCGCTCTGTGGCACTCACTCGTGTTTGGGCGTTTGGGCCGCCCTCGTGGCACCTGTGGCTCTGAGTGCTCTGCAGCTGGAGCAGGAAAAGGGGATCCCGTTTCACCGTGCTTCTTCCAGCAGCTGCTGTGCAGTCACGGAGCAAGTCCCCACACAGGGAGCAAGTCCTTGTAGAGGGAATGCCGTGCCGGCTGCCAGCATCCCCCCGGATCTGCCCCATTGCATCGCCTTGCAGGGGTGCTGTGGGCAGTGGGGCTGCCGAGGAGGAGCTGCGGGTGCTGCTGCCTCTTTCTGCAACCTGGCGTTCAGGCAGGAGAGTGAAGGGGGCCAGCACAGGCAGTGCCCCCGGGACGGGGTGCAGCGTGTAGAGAAGTCTGGTGGGGAGGAGGCCTCACCTGGACCTGATCTACTTGTGCCGGCGCAGCCGCGCTCTGAGCTCCCTCCTACTGCTCCCCCGTCTCTGAGGACCTGTGCAAGGTTCAAGCTGGGGGGCCGGCCCACAGGAAAGCCGTTTGCAGCCCCCAGCTGGGCCCTTTCCTTGGCGCGCGCGCAGCGTTCCTGCGCTCTCGCTCACAGGAGCCGAGGCCCCTGCGCCGCTGCGGGGAGGAGCTGTGGCTGACGAGGCCTGAACTCCGCTTCACCCGGGCCTGGCCCAGCTGCCTCCTTCCTGGCTCTGTCCTCCAGCTTTGTTCTCGCTTGGAGCTCCCAGCTGGTGGACGAGCCGTGGCAGGGATGCTGGAGCGCAGGGAAGGAGCCGTTTGCTGCTGGCCTGCGCTGCAAGGAGCACTTCACATCCTTCTGCCTTGTCTATAGAAGCTAGTGCCACTCGTGTGGCTGTCACAGACAGGACCACCCTTGTCGTCATCTTCGGGTCCCAGACCATGGAGTTTAGCTCAGAGAGCGGAACCCAGCTGGATTATGGAGAGGAAGGGGGAGGTTTTGCTATCCTTGTCCTAGAAGTCCTTGTGGGAGAGAGGGCTGAGGCCAAGGACAGCTGCTGAGCCCGCACGGGCTGCCCTTGGCTGAGCAAGCTGGGGACATGTGGCTGCTCTTCCCTCGGCACCCGTGAGAGGCTGTGCATTCCTGTCTGCCCCCAGCATGCTCCTTGCCCTCTGCTTGGGCAGCGCTGTGGGCTGGGCTTGGGATGCTGCCCTGGGATGCAGGAAGGGGGGTGTCACCTGGACCAAGGAACCTCTGGCGATGCAGGCAGCTGCGGTGGTGGGGGCAGCGAGCAGGGCATGGCTCTTGTGGGTCTGCAGAGCTGTGCTCGCCCGGCCCTGTGCCCCCTCCCGGGCCAGTAGACCTTGCTCCGGGGGGTGCTCCATGGCTGCCTGGAGCCCTGGGAGGCCTTGTCTTCCCATGGGGAGAGTTGCAGAGGAAGCAGTAATTTATTTTGAACAATGACTGCAGAGCTGAGGAGGTCCTGGTCTGTGTGCTGGGCTGTGGCCAGCTCTGAGGGCCCAAGAACAGAGGGCGGCACTGGGCTGTGAAGGGGGTGGTGGTCCAGCTCTACAGGCTAGTGGTCTCCATCCAGACGCTATGGAGGTATTGCTGGCCCTGCTCATGTAGTGCCTCCTCCCACCCAGGTGACAGCCACAGATGCGGACAGCGGCCCGTTTGGCTCCCTATCCTACTCCATTGGCTCTGGCATTGGCAGCGTTGTCCCCACGCAGTTCAGCATCGATGAGAGCACGGGGCAGCTGTGTACTGTGCAGCCCTTGGACCGTGATGAGGGCACATCTGCCTACGACTTCACCATTACCGCTGTTGACGGGGTGAGTGCAGGAGAGGTCACGAGGATGCGGTGCTGTCGACTCAGCACCATGTCAGGGGTGTAACTATCCTTGCCTAATCTGGTCCTTCCCCAGGGCGGCCTGAACTCCATGGTGTATGTGAAGGTTTTTCTGGAGGATGTGAACGACAACCGGCCAGTGTTTTACCCCTTGGACTACGCGGTTAGCATCAGCACACAGAGCATGCCAGGCACTGCCGTGCTGCGTGTCACTGCTCATGACAAGGACGAGGGGCTGCATGGGAAAGTCACCTACCGCATTGTCCTGGGGAACACCCCTCCGCTCTTCTCCCTCAACAAGGACACAGGTGAGAGCTCCTGGGTAGCCAGCAGGATGTGGGCAGGAATAAAGCCTGCCCGAGGGCTACGATGGCCACCCCTGCTGTGATGGCCGCCCCCACTGAATGTCTTGTCCTCTCCTGACGTCACCGTGCCCCAGCTTCCTTAGTCCCTGTGTGCCCTTTTACAGGCTTGCTCTCATCTCTCTTGTTTCTGCCTTGCTTGTTTGTCCCCTCTGCCATCCCTTCCTTTGTTCCCTGTCCCTGGCTCCCTGCACTTCTCTTCCTGCCTGCTGCTGGCTTTGCACCATCTGGCTGTCCCCTCCTTGGCTCCTTCTCCCTGCCCAGTTCCCTCTTCTTCCCTGCTTGGTTCCCTCTCCTTCACCAGTGCACCGTCCTCCTTGATCCCACCTTTCTGCCTGGCTTCCCCCATTCTACTCTGCTTTGGTTACCAAAGCCAGAGCGGTTGCTGCTGGACAAGTCCATGCTTGCATGCAGCGACAGGGCTCTCAGCAGGCCAGGCAGGGTGGCCTGTGCTCAGCACAGGTGTCAGGCCCTCCCCACACTAGTCCACGAGTTCCCAGAATGAGTCTGGGACAGGGAAGGCCTGTGGGTCAACCTAGTGCAGGGCCACCTCCTTTGTAGGTTTGTCCCATTCGATCCTTCTGTACTACCCTCCCTCCAGGAGTTTCCCTGCAGCCCAGATCCCACCAGCTGCTGCTGCCCCAACCCCTGCCCTGCAGCCCCAGAATTTCCATTCCCTCCTTTTCCTCTCCCAAGAGTTGCCCTCTGGCTTGTGCCCCCAAGATCTTACTGCTACTTGGCTCAGGGTTTGTCTTCAGGATGAGGAGGGAGGGTTAGAGGAGCCTTTCGCAGGTGGGTTCTCTTTCTTTGTGGCAGCTCTCCTGTGGTAAATTCCTCCTTATTTGCTGCTCTCTTAGGCCTTTTTTACAGATCTATGCTTTCACAAGGCGAAGGGCCTGTTCTGTGGGTGGAAGATGACAGGCAATGGGTGCAGCATAGCACCCTTCTGAGCTGCTTTCCTTCCTAGGTGTCATCTCCCTCTCCTGGTCCCTGAGTGGCAAAGCCAACACGCTGGTGCAACTAGTGATCTCTGCACGAGATGGTGGAGGCCTGCAGGCACAGATGAATGCCCGGGTGAACATCAGCATTGTGGAGGGCACAGTCTCACCCCCCGTCTTCGAGCAAGCTCAGTACTTCTTCACAGTGCCTGAGGATATGCTGCCAGGTGCCAGCGTGGGGGCTGTTCAGGCCCAGAACCCTCCAGGTATATATTTATCTGGGACTGTAAAGGACAGTGGCAAGGGCAGCACAGGTGGCACTGCCCAGCCTCGATGCTGTCTGTAGTAAACTGAGGAGGGGTACACAAATCACTCTTTCTGTCCTTGTTTCTGTGCCCACAGGTCATGCTGATGACATCTTTTATTCCATCTCTTCGGGGGATCCTCATGGCTATTTTTCCATTGACTCTGGCTCAGGGCAACTCCGCACTAGTCTGCCTCTTGATCATGAGACCCAGGCTGTCCTCATCCTGGATATCCAGGCCCGGAGTGGTTCACCCCCTGCCTATAGCAATACACGTGTGAAAATTTCAGTGTTGGACGTGAATGACAATGTGCCAGTGTTCCCAGCCCCCTCTGACTCTATCCTGCTGCCGGAGGCCACAGAGCCTGGGAGCACGGTGTACACTTTGCAAGCCGAAGACCGGGACAGCGGTGCCAATGGGCAGGTGCATTTCGAGCTAGTTTCAGGAGGAGATGGCATCTTCAGCGTGGAACGATCCTCGGGGGCAGTGCGACTGATGGGCGCCCTGCAGTACGAAGCCGGTGCTGCCTATGGGCTGGCCATTGTGGCCCGGGATGGTGGTGTTCCCCAGCTCAGCTCCACTTTCACTCTGCTGGTGCACGTGCAGGCCGAGCATGACAACGGGCCCATCTTTGACACACTCACCTACCGTGTGGAGGTGCGGGAGGGGGTGCCTGTCTCCACGCGCTTCCTGCAGGTGCGAGCCTTAGCGCGCGACGTGGAAGCCACGACCCTCACCTACCACTTGCGCGCTGATGGGGATGCTGCTAGCTTTGGCATCATGCCTGAGAGCGGTTGGCTCTATGTCAAAAGCGCGCTGGACCGGGAGATGCGGGACCTCTATGTGCTCACGGTGCTGGCCTCAGCAGGAGGAAGCGGTGCAGGCGGGGAAGCCCGGAAAACGGGTACCAGCACGGTACGAGTCAGTGTCACTGATGAGAATGACAACAGCCCCCGGCTGAGCGAGGAACGCTACTTCTTCACCATCCCCGAGAACCAGGCACCTGGTAGCAGCGTGGGCAGGGTGATGGCAAGTGACCGGGATGCTGGACAGAACAGTCGACTCACCTACCGCCTGCTCCAGCATGACCCCAACTTCCTTATCCATACGCAGACAGGTGAGAGGCTGCTGGTTTCCTAAGGGAGACCCAGGGCAGGTCCAAAGTGATACAGTCCAGGCTGGCAGAATATTCGTCTGCCAATATCCTACTCCTGGGTTCCCGAGTAATGTACCTGAGTATGGACCCATTTCTGGAGAGCTCTCTGGGCTGATCTTGTCCCTTTCTCTCCCTCACAGGAGAACTCAGCACAAAACACAGCCTGGACCGGGAGCAGCAGTCTGGCTACCAACTGTTGGTGATTGTGCAGGATGGGGGCGCACCGCCCCGCAGTACCACTGGAACCATCTATGTCACTGTGCTGGATGAGAATGACAATGCCCCTGTGTTCATTCATGTGGCCAGTGGTCAGGAGTTGCCGGTACAGGTAGGGAACACATATGGCTTTCTTGTGCCATCGGCCAAGGAGACATGGACCTGGGAGCCCAAGGTCCCAGGAGGTTGCTGCAGGAGGAAAAGTCAGAAGGGTGTCCCAGGGGAGTTTTGGGGTGGAGATGAAGCAAACATGAGTTGCATCCATGCAGAATCCTGGACAGTCTGGCAAATGTGAGGAAGATGTGGTAAAAGGAGCATGCCTTTGTCACACCCCTGTGCATGGAGAGGGTGAGCACTGGTAGGAGTAACTTATAGGGAGGAGTAGTTGACTGACTGACAGGTGTCTGCAAGGAGGGAAGGTGGAAGGAGCCCAGGCCCAACCCAGTGGAGCTGCAGTAAACAAGGGCAAGCAGAGAGGCACGAGGTGCTCTTGTCTCCTGTGTCTCAGGGCTTTCAGTTTAGCCGCTTAGCTTTATGTGAGCAGACAGTGAAGGGCTGCCCAGCTAAGCGTTGCACTTGCAGAGGTTTTCTGAGCGTGAGAGCCCAGTACATGCTATGGGCGCCATCCCACTTTTCCTCTGGGCGCTGGCTGGTGGTAGCAGTCCCGCAGGCACGGTGTGCTGCAGTCTTGCTTACGTCTGTGCTGCTCGATGCAGGGGAGCTACCCCTGCCTCCCTGCTGCTGGCACCCTCCCCGCCCCTCTGCAGCAGCACTCGGCGAGGGCTCTCCAGAGCCACCAGCAGCACTGGCAGGGGACTGGCAAGGGATCTGGGTGGGTAGAGGAGGGCTGTTCTCGTGATCCCTGGGGATAACAGGCCGGGGACCTGCACACAAACAGCCTCTGTGGTGCCACCACTCAGATGGGATAGCTGCAGCATGTCCTCAGGGACGCCTGCAGTGCCTCTGTGCAGCAGACTCTGCGATGGACTGCAGGGTGTGAGGGCTCCTGAGGTGCTTGGACGCTCTGTGAAGTTGCCATGCTGGGATGGATTACTGAATGCCTTCTTTGCTTCAGTCGTGACCTCTTCATGGACCTCCTTGGAGGAATCCCCTGGACCAGGGTCCTAGAAGGAAAGAGGATCTAGGAGAGTTGGCTAATATTCAAGCACTACTTTCTCCAAGCTCAGGATTGGTGCATTCCTACAAGAAAGAAGTCGAGCAAGGTGGGCAGGAGATCTGTGTGGTTAGGGAAGGAGCTCTTGGGTAAACGTAATGAGAAAAAGAGAACACATACCATGTGGAAGAAGAGTCAGACCACATGAGAAGAATATAGGAACATTGTCAAGGAATGCAGGCATGGAACAAGGAAAGCCAAAGCCCATTTGGAATTAGAGTTAGCAAGAGATGTCAAGGACAGCAGGAAGGGCTTCTACAAATACATCAGCAGCACGAGGAAGACTAGATAAATTGAAACACAGGAAGTTTCATTATGTATGAAGAAGAACTTCTATAGTGTGAGGGTGGCAAAGCCCTGCAACAGGCTGCCCAGAAAGGTTGTGGAGTCTTCTTCTTTGGAGATCTTTCAAACCCACCTGGATGCCACCCTGTGCCACGTGCTTTGAGTGTCCCTGCTTGAGCAGGGGGTTGGACTGGATGATCTGTAGAGGTGCCTTCTAACCTCAACCATTCTGTGATTCTGTGATTCTCTGCTTCACCTGCAGGAAGGTCCTTTTTCATTCAAAGGCACTACAAAATCATGTGCATCCTCACATGTCCCTGTGCATCCTCAGGGAGACAGGGCAAGGCTGGGCCAGATTTAATCATGAAGACAAGTAAATGCTGCAACAGCCCAAGCGGAACAAATATCTGGCCTCTTTGGTTTGAAGTGCTCCTGCTAGAAACATTGGCAGAGAAGGGTGAAGCCCAGGAATAAGTCAGTGTTAATCATGATCTAGGTGTAAAAGAAAGGCTCAGAGGGAAAAGGAAAAAATAAATGATAAATGCAAAGCTTAATGATTTATGGCAAACGTGCTCAGTGAATTATTCATACCAGCCTTCATTAGACTGAACAGAGAGGATCTTCTATGCTGTTTTCTTTACGCATGAAGTAAAGAGTCTCTCTTGCTGAATGCTGCGACAGGAGCTTGCAGAACCCATCGGCAAAGTGCTCTCAGGAGCAGGCGGTATTTGCAGAGGAGCTGCGGCAGGCACAGATCCTCCCCAGGATTAATAGCTAGGAAAAGGGCAGGGAGAAAAGGGAAGCAATAAGCGGTCTGTTTTTTGCAGAGGCAGGATGTTGCTGGTGGGGTGCCTGGGATGAGTGCTGATATCCTTGCTATTCAGCATTTTCATATATTCCCCAGAAAGGGTGATGGTTTGCTGCTGCTGATGGTTTATTCAAAGCAGTAGAGATGCGGGCTGCATGTGGGGAACTGAAGGAGGACCCTGTGCTACCATTCAACTAGTAAAGAAGTTGGGAGATGAAATTCATAGCTGGGAAGTGATATACATGACAAAAAAAAAACAATCTGAATTTCATTTACACAGAGGCAGGCTTTGAACTGGCTGCTGAAGTTTAAGGATTGGGGCTATCACTGAGAATGTTTGGGAAAAATCAGCTCAGGGCTCAGCAGCAGCCAAAAAGGCAAATAAAAAGATGAGTATCATTAGAAGAGGGACAGAGAGGGAAGGAGAATGTTATTATCTACTATTTCAAATGCCATGCAGCCTCTGTGCCCTGCCTCCAATCCACTAAATGGGCAGCAGCACTAGGAAAGGTTGATCTGCAGCAGATAGTGGTTTCCATGCAGGAAGAAATGATTCGAGTGCTCTTTGGCGTGGAGAAGATTTCAGGGATACAGTGGAGGTGTGCAGTAAATGGCATGGGGAAAGTCACAGGACTTGTTCTTCTTGCAGTGCAAGAGCTAAGCTGCTCCATAGGAAATGACCAGCCTGCAGGTTTAAAATAAACAAGGACAGTACTTTTGCATGCAGAGCATAATTAAATTGTGAAATCATTGCCAAAAGTTGTATGGGTTCAAAATTAGATGAATTCATGGAAAGAAAAAAAAAATCCATCAAAGACTGCTGGACAAAAATATAATCTGTGGCTCAGGAAGTGACTTAGCCACAGACTGCTGGAAGCTGGGAAGGTTTCAGAGGAGGATTACTCCATGCTTGTCCTATTTCTTTGTGTCTTTTCCATATACCCACTGCTGGCCACTGCCAAACCTATACCACTGGGCAGGATGGTGTTTTTATCTCTGGTTAGAGATGGTGTTTGCACTGCCTTCTTGGAGGGCAGACCCCTGCCCTGGACAAGCCTGCCTGTCTTACCCAACTGGGGGCTTTGCAGAGGCAAGAGCACTTCTGCTGCCACCCATGTGCCTCAAGTGACATTTGCACACGAAGCCCACATGGATGTTTTTTGACATTTGGACCAGGTCACCACTTTCCTGAGAAGGAGCTCGATTCTTTATAGGAGAGGGGCATGGCCATGTGCGTGAAGCAGGATCCTCTTGTGTCCTGTCAGGGGTAACTGGGGATGGCTGAGGGAGGCAGATTCTACCCAGCCTTTTATAGGAGAGGGTCTGGAAGGGGCTTAGAGGCCCCTTAGGAGGTATGGCCCCAGCTGGAGGTGTCTACGCAAACACTCGTTCTCATAGAGCAGCCAAGCTATATTTAGAAGGCTCTCTGCCTCCATCGTTGCTGTGAAGGCTGTTCCAGATTTCTTGATCTGGTAGTTAGGAACTGTCTCTTAATTTCCAGCCTAAACTAATTTCTGACCACTTCATACTCATTTGTTCTCATGCCAATATTGTGTTTTTGCTTAAACAGCTCTTCTCCCTGCTTGGAATTTCCCTCCCCTTCCCAGTGTTTACAGAGAGCAGTCACATCACTGCTCAGTCTGGCTAAGCAAGCCCATCTCTGCTGATCCTCTCTCCTGCACAGCACCAGCACGGAGATGGTGCCAGCAGCTCGTGCAGCATTAACGCTCGACGGCTCTTTCCCTGCATCCTTGCTTGGATTCTGCTTGTCTTTTCCATGTGTGTGTCAAAATGCCGCCCCCTGCAAGTGCCTGGCACCGCTGGCTCCATGGGGCTGGTGTGTGCAGCAGGATGTGTACGCGAGCTCCGCAGTGGTGTGCGCTGGCGGAGGGGTGGAAGGAGCTTGGCCACGTGAGTGCCCAGTGCTCTTGCTGGGGTGGATACGTGCGAGGAGTCTGTGCGGACAGCAGTGGGGCTACATCCATTTCTAGAAATATCCAAGAAAAGTGCCTGCACGCAAAGGTCTCTGCCAGGAAGCTGGTGATTCTGCAGTGTGTAGGCCTAGGGTTCCTTGTGCACGTGCAGAATTAAGACCCTTGATGGCTAATACCCTGAGGTATTAGCATGTAGCATCAGTCTTACTGGACTGCAGACAGTCAGTCAGCAGTGCTAACCTGAAGCAAAGGAGGAGTCAAGGGGTCCAGGCCCAGAAGACCTGTCACTGCATTTGCAGGTTGCAGAGGACTCCAGTGGGGTGATGCTGAGAACCGAGGAAATGACCCTGTTGCTGGTATCTAACCCCCGTGTGTGTCAGCACAAACATTTGTGCTTGTGCCTGAAGGGATCTGACACGGTAGGGAGAACCAGGATTTCTGCAGGAGCCTGCATTTCTCCTAGTTATAGTTAGAGGAGGCTTTGGGTGTTCCCTGTGCAACGCAGTGTCCTCCTGCCACTGCCCTGCTCACGGCTGCTGCCTGGGCTGGTGCTGCAGAAGGAGACTGCTAGACTGGAGCTCCTTTGCGGTGGGGCTGGGCTGGGTGGGTCTGTGGCCTGGCGAGGTGCAGGGCTGCCACAAAGATCCTGCACAGTGGGTCTGGAGATGCTCAGTGCCACTCGTCCACCGCCCATGCTGTGTTGCAGGTGCTGGAAGAGAAGCCGTCCGGACTTCTAGTAGCCTCCCTGCAGGCCAAGGACCCAGACGAGGGTGAGAATGGGACCATCATCTACTCACTGACAGGTATGAGCTGCTGAAGCGGCTGTGTGGTGCCACTCTGTGCCCTGTGGCTGTGACCCTTGTGGACGGATGGGCATTTACTGCACAAACTGTGCTGAGGCATACTTCCTCCTCCTGTGCGACCTGTCCCCTCTTGTCCCTGCACCTCCCTGCAGCATTTCTTCTCTCTGCAGGAGCCTGGGCCGAGCGTTTCACGTTGCACATGGCAACCGGAGAGCTGCGTACCGCCACGGTGCTCCGCCGTCCTGATCGCGCTGAGTACGTCTTCACTGTGACAGCCAGCGACCGGGGCGCTGTGCCGCGCAGTACCTCAGCCATCATCCGCATTCAGGTACCCCGCGCCCCTCCTTCCTGTGTGCCGTTCAGATACTTGGCAGTCTTCCTCCCTACCTTTCTACCCCCAGACCCTTATCCCAGGGCACCCTCAGTCTTCCCTTGTTTCTTAGTGATGAGTGTCATCTTGCAGCAGAGACTCCGGTTTCTCCCTGATCAATGCACCTTCCCGGTATGCTGTTTCACATCTTCCTGTCCTTGCAGTTCCCAAGGCCATGCAGTGTCATTCAATGTCCTTTTCTGTCCCAGCAGTGCCCTCTTAACACCATTAGCAAGCTCATACTGTACGTAGCTTGCTTTTTTCTTACACCTCCCAATAGTAAATGTCTATACCAAGAGCCACCTCTTCTCGACTTAGATGTCTGCTCAGAACCTTCCTTGAGCCATGTGGTCTTTTAGCCTTTTTCTTATGACATGGCAATTCTTCTCATCAGTTTAATAGATGGTCTTCCGTTTGCTGCTGCATCGGAGTTCAACTAAAGGCCAGGCAAGTTAGATGTGTCGCATTTCCTTTGTGTTTGTAAAGTCCTGTGTTATCCTGGCACATCTGCCTTTAGCATCCTGCAGGATGTTTTATTCTGTTTCCTTTCTGTCATGTCTGTAACTGTTCTTGTCTCCAACATTGCTCTACAGCCTTCGAGGTACTGAGGCCAGGCTGGCAGGTTGGTTGTCCCCAAAGCGCTCATTCGTATCCCCATAACGTAGCTACTTGCTTGGTGGTCTGATTCCCCTCTGGGCTGACAGTTTTGCTGTGTTTCCTTTTCCCATCTCCCTGGCCTGGTTCACCAAGTCCCTCAGTGCTTTTTCCCTTGAAATGACACTATTGCTTTTTGTGTATTCTCACTCCTATCAGCAGCTGCTCCTCATCCCCGATTTAACTTCAATATCTTTAATAAAAATAGTGATAGTATTTATTTATTTTTGGGTCATACTGAATGACCAGGGGGTTGATCTCCAGAGATCACTTCCAACCTCACCAATCTGTGATTCTGTGACCTGTGTGTCTTCTCTGCATCTCCCATCTGGATAAGCCTTTCCTCCCTGCTTGCCCTTTGCTGAGGTTTTGCAGAGCAGTTTCTGCTGCTGTTGGCTTCCTTTGCAGGCTCTAACCCAAGCAGCAGTGCTCTCTCTGTCCTTACCCACCACAGCCGCCCAGGTGAAGATGCTTTTTCACCCTGTCGAGCCTCTACTTGTTCTCGGTGTGTTTTTCAGGTTCTTGCTCATCCATTAGGCTGCAGGGCCTGTGACCTTTCCTCGCTACACCAGCTCTTTCTAGGCCCTGTGTCCCCTTCTTCTGTGTCTCGCCTTGTGTCCCCCTGCCGTGCAGCACCCCTCACTACTCTCTCTCCTCACAGGTGCTGCCATCTTCCCGGGTGCTGCCTCGGCCTGATGCCACCGTGCTGACCCTGCACCCTCTTGAGGGGGTCAAACCAGGGTCTGTGATCGGCTCTGTGGCTCCCCCAGATGCTCCTGCACGAGAACAGCTGACATACACCGTGGTAGGCGGTGGTGGGGATGGCACATTTGTGGTCAACAGTGTGACAGGAGAGATCTTTGCAGCCCGGGAGCTGGACTATGAGGTCAGGGCCCGGCACACACTGCAGGTGAGCGCTGAGGACATGCAGCATGGTTATCCCTCCAGCCGGCTGGTGCTGGTACAGATCCATGTGCAGGACTGCAACGACCAGACGCCCACGTTCCCTGAAGACCCAATCACCATCGTGGTGCCAGAGAACACCCCGGCTGGATCGTCCATCTTCACCTTCCAGGCGCTGGATGGGGATGGAGTGGGTCCTAACAGCCAGGTGCGCTATGCTCTGCTGCGTCAGGAGCCCCCTGGGGCCCCCTTTCAGCTGGACAGCCGCTCAGGGCTGCTGACCCTGCGCCAGGGCCTCGATCGTGAGGCCGCTGCCTCCTTCCTCCTGGTGGTGGAGGCCACAGACCAAGCCCGCAATGTCAGTCAGCGCCGCTCAGCGGCTGTGACGGCCCGTGTGTTTGTGACCGATGAGAACGACAACACACCTGTGTTCCTCTCACCTGCCGCTGTCAGTGTCGTGGAGGACCAGCCGACAGGCTTTGTGGCTCTGCATGTGGTGGCCCAGGATGATGATCTGGGAGAGAATGGGCGTGTGAGCTACTCGTTGCGAGCGGGCAACAGTGATGGCCGCTTCCACCTGAATCCCAGCACTGGTGAGGATCCATGGGGATGCAGGGCGGGTGGCAGGGACACTGGGAATATGAGAGCCAAGGAGGGTGCAGGAACATGCAAGACAGTGGAGGAGACTGTGGCTGGGGGACACAGGGTTGCAGTAGGGCATGGGGGGTCCTGAGTGTGGTGCCTGGCTGGGGTGATCCTGCCATCTTCATCAAGACAAGGCTGACCTGTGGCCTTGCAGTGCTTCTGTCCTGGGATCACTCAGAGCCCTGGGCTGTGGTCCCAGCTCGCCCCTCTCCCTGTGTCCTCAGGTGCACTCTCCATCATGCGGGCTCTCAACCGGGAGGAGGTGGCACAGCACAATCTCACTGTGGTGGCCACAGACCACGGCTTCCCACGACGCTCAGCCACGCAGCTGCTCTCCGTGCTGGTCCTGGATGTCAACGATGAAGCTCCTGTTTTTGAGAGGCTTGAGTATGAGGCTCACATCATGGAGAACTTGCCAGCAGGCAGCCCTGTGCTGCAGGTGCTGGCCGTGGACCAGGACCTGGGTGAGGATGCAGGGCGCGGGTGAGCCACCAGCTTGGCTGGGACACCTATATGGGGTGCACTCTGCTACCCATTCCCCAGCCCCATAAGCCTGGGGAACCATGGAGGGGAGTCACCAGCAGGCCTGGAGGAGGTGAGAAGGGGCCGATCCCTGGAGGAAGCAGAACTGGGACAGGATTGTGATTCCCTCTGCTGCTCAAGGCAATGGCCTTTGTTCCTCCTGCTTTTATCAGGAATTTTTTGTCCCACCTTCCCGAAGCTGCACTGGGTTGGGGCCTTCCCCTGCACTGCACATCTCTGCCCCCAACTTTGTTGAGGGGTGGGATCATCCTCTCCAGGATGTGCACCACCCTGGGTGGGAGTCTGGGAGGAGGCAGACGCAGGGCTCAGCGCCCCGTGAGAGGCTCCCGAGGTGTTGGTGAGCTGTCCTCAACTGTACCCATCCACACAGGTGCCAATGGGCAGGTGTCCTACGGGGGTCTCTCTGGAGGGCCGTTCTCCATCCACCCACAGACAGGGCTTATTGTTACCACGCAAGTGCTGGACCGCGAGGAGCAGGAGCAGCATGTGGTGACAGGTATGGCTGTGCTGGTGCCTGGGAGAGGCGTGCGGCAGCAGGCGGCACGTGAGAAGCGTGGAGGAGGCAGATGGGTGCTCTCCACCACTGGGGCATGGCAGTGTGCAGGGGAGCAGGACAGGGGAGGTGACGGGGTTATGGAGCATTGTGGGCTGGTTGGGCACAGTAGATGAGAATGCTGTGATGCCCTGCCTGGTTGCCTCTGCAGATGTGCTGGTGGCAGCCTTGGCAGTAGCTCTCAGCTAGTGGGTCCCTGCAGTGCTCTTGCTGTGTCCCTGCAGTTTATGCCCGGGATGGCGGCCTGCCTCCCAACTTCTCCAAGACAACTGTGCGGATCACAGTAGGGGATGAGAATGACCATGTACCACATCTGGAGAGTGAGTCCTGCTCCCTTGAGGTTCCTGAGAACCAGAGCTGCGTGGCACTCTACACCCTGAGGGCCACCGATCCTGATGGAGGTGACAATGGGCGCTTGGAATACCGCATGGCAGGTGAGGAGCACAAGGATACAGAGACCTCTGCTTCTTAATCCCTGGTTGGGGTGAGGGCTATTCTCCTTGAGACACCAGTGGTTCTGGAAAGCATCGGCTGTGACAATTCTTGTTCTGCCTCTGTTCTTGCCTATTCCAGACCACAGGTGGCTGCTCCCTCCTCTCTGTTCTTTTGCTCCAGTAAAGAGCATCCCAAGATCCCAAGCAGCTCACAGGTTGCTCCAGCCTCAGGCTGGTTCCCCAAGCACAGACCACCTCCAGACTACTACTTTCTTGCCCACTCTGGCCTGGTGAATTTACAGACTGAAAAGCAAGGTCTCTTTGCTGGTGTCATGCCATATTGGAGGATTCCCTAGGGAAGCAGTCCTGACCTGTGAGCTGATGGAAGCCATACTTACACTCACCACTGGACCAAGGAGGTTTAATCATTGTGGGCTCTTACAGGGAACAGCTCACATGACCTTCCCTGCCAGCTCATGCTGGAATGTGCTCTGTGCTGTCTTCCATGGACAGCATAGGGAAGGTCTCTCCCTCTGCCTTCACCAACTCATAGTTATGCTTTCTTTCTACCCCTCTTGTCTTTCCAGATGGAGACCCTGGGCAGGATTTCAGCCTAGACCCTGTCTCTGGCATCCTGTCCACTGCACGTGCTCTTGACCGGGAGCAGGTTGCTTCATACAGCCTCACGGTGGTGGTGCAAGACCATGGCACTCCTCCATGCAGTGCCACCATGTCTGTGCATGTGCGGGTGTTGGACATAAATGACAACGCACCTCGTTTTGCTCAGGCCACCTATACAGTGGAGGTGCCAGAAGATCTTCCCGTTGGCACCCTGGTGTTGCAGCTGGTGGCTCAGGATCCTGACGAGGGCACTAACGGACAGGTCACCTACTACCTGGGCAATGAGTCACTGGGTATGTTCCAGGTGGAGCCACAGAGTGGGCGCATCACAAGTGCCCATGTCCTGGACCGGGAACGCCAAGCCAGCTACAGTTTCCTGGCCAAAGCTGTAGACTCTGCACCATGGGAGCCCAAGAGCACAGCTGTGCGCATCACGGTCATAGTGCAAGATGTCAATGACCATGCCCCTGCCTTCCTGCACAGCCCGCTCACTGTCAACCTGTCCCGTCACACACCTCTCAAGCAGGTTGTGGCCACCATGAGGGCAGAGGACAGGGACGCAGGTGCCAATGCCTCCATCCTGTACCGTCTTGCCACTCCCAACCCTGCCTTTGCCATCAACTCCTACACGGGGGATATCCAACTGCTGCAGCCCTTGGGCTCGCTCAGCCCGCGCCAGCGGACGCTCTTCATCCTGGCCACAGACCTAGGGCAACCAGCACTCTCCTCCACCGGTGTGGTGGTCATCCACTTGCAGGAAGAGCCCTACCGAGGGCTGCGCTTTCCTCGGAGCACCAGGGAAGTGGCTTTGCTGGAGAACGCTGCCCCAGGTATCAGTGAGCAGGGAGGAGACCTGACAGGATGGTGGGGAGAGCTGGCTGCAGTCAGTAGTGTTGGGGGTGCAGAGGGTATGCGGAGTCTTGGGGAGCCCCACTGACCCTTGGGGAAGCCACGGGACAGCAGAGCCTGGCAGTGCCCAGAATGTTGAGGGTGATAATTCTTAGCGATTTGCCTTGGCATGCTCAGGTCACTACAGATGATCGCAGATGTTCCCGGGAAGTCCCCAGGGTTCACAGACCATAGCAGAGCTATGGACAGTGTCCCTAGGAATGCTGGCTGCCAGCCCAAAGCTTTCCAGTTGATCCCCTCCTCCAGCAGCCGTGTCCCCAGGCAGAGCCGTGGCACTGTGGTACAGCACATGCTGCCCAGCCACCACCTCGCCACACTCTGCTGCCTGCCCCAGGCTCTGCTGCCCCTTCACGCTGCTCCCTCCCTCCAGGCACAGAGGTGGTGAGCATCCAAGCTACGCACACGGGCGGCTCGTCTGGGCGCATCACGTACAGCATCGTCAGTGGCAACGAGAAGAAAGCTTTCCTTATCCAGCCCAGTTCAGGTACAGCTCTGGGATCCCTGGGGAAGCAGCAAAGTGGGGGTCACTTGGACTCTGCCTTTGCCCACTCAGCTATCACAAAGCACAGGACTCCCCAAAGGCCCCAGGACACCATCCCTATGCCACAAAATGAGATAGCCCTAGGACTTGGACCTGGGCACTGTCCTTTCATCACCCAGAGGTGCTATCAAAGTTCTTGGCAAGGTTTTGTTCCCTGCTAGCTAGAGTTCTTATTGGAAAGATAAGATAAAATCCAGTTTGGGATTTTTAGCAGAGGCAGGTGCTGCTGTCAAAGGGCTATTGGGGAACAGCCCCTGCCTTCTGTGGCAAGTCTAGCCGTGCACCCTGTCCCGCGCTGGGGCCCCAGACAGGCCCCTCAGCTGTCCCTTTCTATTATCTGGTGGGCATGTAGCAACCACGACAGTTGCCCCTGTACCATCCCAAAGGTGACACTAAAACAAGAACCCGCTGTCCAGGGGATGTCTGAATGGAAACCTCCCTCTGGGCCACCCTGCTCCCCGTGCAGTGATGGTGCTGGTGCTTCTGGGACCCGAGGCAGGGCTCAGGCTCCTTGAGCTCTTCCAAGCCAGGGTTCTTGTGCTCTCTGCAGCCCACGGGCACTCTGCAGGCCCTGTGAGCAACTTGTGGCACAACGTGCGGCTGCTCGCTGATGAACCAGGTAAATGCGCAGCCATGCACAAATGCCTGCAGGAAGCCCATGGCAGCCACCCTGCATCCTTGTGGCTGCCATGTGGGCATTCTCGGCGCTTGGCATCACTGTGAGCAGTCCGCAGCCTTGAGTCATCGCTCCAAGCGAGCCTCAGTGTGGGCATTGGGAAGCCAGGGGAGAGGCCAGCCAAAGACACTGCATCCCAGGCAGAGGGTCCCAGCTCAGTCTAAGCAATGTGCCTGGCCGTGACTGCTCTGTCACCCAGCTCCCACCCACCTCAACCTCTGAGATGAGCTTGAGAGCCTGTTGCTTCTCTGCAGCTCCTGAAACCAGAGCCGAAGGTCAGATACCCTGAAAGGCGAGGGAGGCTCATAGGGCACCTTGGCCCAGGTCTTGCCCAGACTGAGCTGGGGAGGGCTGATCTGCTCAGGGATTCCCACCTGTGAAGGGCCAACCTTTGCGCACCACTAGATGACGGGGTTTACCTCAAACTGCTGTTCAGAAGTGGCAGTGGAGCCTAGAGCTGATATGTTCATGGAGGGCAGGAAGGGCTAGTGTGTGACACCATGGCCAATCCCCTCTGGTCTCTGAGCTATCAGCCACAAAGCTCCCACACACAGCCAGACCTCTTGGACCTAAATGGCCGCTGTCATGACCCAGCAGTGAAGGCTGCCCCAGACAGTGCCCAGGCTGTCCTCCTTGTGCCTGGGCCAGAGCTGGGCTGTGCAACAGCAGCAGCTGCTGGGGGATCTTGGCCCTCCTGGCCCAAAGAGGCTGTTACAAACGCTGCAGCCACCACAGCAGCTTTGAGCTAAGTCTTTGTGCAGACAACATGGCTGGGACAGACCTGGCAGAGCCCCTCTCCTCTCGCCCTGTGCGGCAGAGTCTTCTCTGCAGTGTGGGAGGGTGACACTAAGCAAGCAGAGCCATCTTTATTGTCCTTGGTAGTCTGAGCAGGGCCCTGCTGCACATGTGGCTGAGGCACTGTCATGCTGAGCTGCAGGAAGGTCTAACCTGGTCGTAGAAGGGCACTCTGTGTCCTCCCAGGGTGCTCCCTGTTGCTTCGTGTTCCTCTGTCCCATGTCTCCTCAGGCTGTGCCTGCCAGCTGTTCCTGAGCTGCCCTGGGCATGTCTTGGCTGAGCTGGGGTTGCTGTGACAATGTCACTTCAGCTCAATGAGGAAACAGTTCCCTCTGACAAAGTGCCGAAAGCGCTGGGTTTTTCCTTGAGAATGTGTTCTTCCTTGGGTCGCCTTTGTCCATCCATAAAATGCTGCCTGGCTCTTGCAGCAGGCTGGTGCCGGCCCCTTCTCTGGGCCTGGACTACGCTGTCGCCCAGCTCTCTGGGAGGACTGGAGTCCACAGGAGCGGTGTGAGAGCTGGGCATGGCCGAGGAGCCCTGCCCGCTGCGCCGAGGTGCCCACTGCGAGGCTGCAGCAGGGGAGCCATGGGGACATCCTTGCTTGTGCTCATCTCCTCCTGGCCCAGGCAGCAACCGCCTGTCACAGGGAGGGTTGCGTTGACTGCTTTCCTGGTATGTGCTTGGGCCAAGCCCCATATGTGGGGCCCTCTCCAGCAGATCAATAGTACCAGAGGCACAGGGGAGCACAGCTGGCTCCCAGCCCTCCAGGTGCAGGAGCTGAGGACACAGCTGCTCCTCGGAGAGGCTATAATCTGCATTTTCCATTCCTAGATGTATGGCCTGGTTTCAGCTGTGTTTATCTGCACTTATACTTGATAAGCTGGCAGCAGAGCTCTTACGCCAGATCTGAGCTCTTCTGAGACCACAGGGCTGTTCCGCATGCCTAGTACTGACATCCCTGCTGCCTGACTAGTTCACCTCATGGTTGCATGGAGAGGCTGAAATAGTCTGAAAACTCTTCACCGAGGAAGGAATTTAGCAGTAGGAGCTCAGTTCCTTCTCATTATCACAGAATCACAGAATGGTTAAGGTTGGAAGGGACCTCTAGAGATAATCTAGTCCAACGCCCCTGCTCAAGCAGGGACATCCAGAGCACGGGGCACAGGGTGGCATCCAGGTGGGTTCGGAAGATCTCCAGAGAAGGAGACTCCACAACCTCTCTGGGCAGCCTGTTGCAGGGCTCTGTCACCCTCCACTATAGAAGTTCTTCCTCATGTGGAGATTAAACTTCCTATGTTTCAACTTGCATCCATTACACCTTGTCCTTTCACCGGCCACCATGGAGAAGAGCCTGGCCCCATCCTCCCTACATTCACAGGTACTCTGGTACTCAGGTACTTGTACATGTTGATCAAGTCTCCTCTCAGTCTTCTCTTCTCCAGACTAAACTGGCCCAGCTCGCTTAGTCTTTCCTCATAAATTAGATGCTCCAGTCCTTTAATCATCTTTGTTAATCTTTTTATGTCTAGATGCATTCCTGTGGAAATGGTGCCAGTTGTTTTAGTGACTGGGAAAGCAACATTTCCTTGCTATGAGAGCCCAGCACAGTGGCTCAAGAGCATAAGAATGGATATTTGTCCCATGGCGTCTCTGGGTGGGATTTCACCAGGCCTAGACTCATAGCTCCGGTTAGGTGACTTTGTCTGGGAGTTTGATAAGCTTCTTGGGAATATGAGATTTGACATGGGGCATTTCTTTTTTAAACTGGCCATAGCTCCAGTGAGAGAACCACTGCACACTTGGGTATAAGGGGAAGCTGAGCAGTCTGATCAATGTACTGGGCAGCTTGGTCAGGACATATGTTGTGTACGAGGCACTTGCTTCCAGAGCTAACAAGATCAGAGGATCTCTGAGACACACTGGGGTATGAGGCAGACAAGATGTAACACCCCAGGCAGCTTGTTGGGGCTCTCAGTTTGGAGGAGCTCGGTATATTTTCCATATCCTTGGGAATGGACGGATAAGTAGAAGGATGGATTGAGCACAGGGGGACAGAAGCGATGTGGCAGTTCATTGCTCCCACCTCTTCCCTGGCAAAACCCCCTGCTGTTTCCCCCCTACCAGGTGCCATCTCAGTACAGGACTCCAGCAGCCTGGATTTTGAGGCCAGCCCTCGCCTGCGCCTCGTGGTCCAGGCAGAGACAACAGCTTCCTTTGGCTTTATGGCCATAAACCTTAACCTGCAAGATGTCAATGACAACCTGCCACGCTTCCAGCTGCAGAACTACGTGGCGTTCATCTGGGAGTCACAGAGCTATGACTCCCCAGTCATTCAGGTAACTTTGGAGACAAAGCAGGGACTCCTGGACCCTCAGCTTGCCCCTTGTGGGGTGAAGAGGTGAGGGTGGTGCTGGGGCTAGGGCTGGAACCTATGGATCTGTAGGTCTAGCCTGCAGTGCTCTGATTTGCAGTGCTACACAATCACTGCTCAATGTGGCTTTGCAGGTCCTGGCAGATGATTTGGATCAGGGGGCGAATGGACAGGTGACTTATGCCATCAATCAGTCCTTGCCAATGACCGGCTTGTACCACATCGATCCTCAGACTGGCACCATCACCACAGCTGCCATCCTGGACAGGGAGATCTGGTCCCAGACCCGGTGAGTGGGGCCAGGCTAATTTGTGGCACAGATAGGAGGAGGTGACAGCTATGGAGCAGCATCCCCAAGATTGCAGAGGATCCTCCGATCCTTGATGTCATCCAAAGCTGTTTCAACTCAGCCTGTAAAATGCTTTTGCCACACAACAGTGGAAAGTAGGGCTCAGTTGAAACATGGGCAGCAAACAGTCCCGAGGGCATGACAGATGGCTGTGAGATGAGACAGTGCTCTCCTCAGCCTGATCTCATGCTTTGGAGGACCGCATCTATTCTCTTTCCTGCCTCACTAATCCAGGCCGTGTATCCTAAAGTCTTTTCCCACTCCCACACACTGCACCCTCCTACACTATCACATCTTCCAGGAGCCAGGCACTGCCCCAAAGCTCTGACAAGCCCTCTTGTATTAAACCCAGCTCCTCTGGGCCCCTCATCATGTGTTCTTGACATCCTGCAGTTGTTCCAGGCACAAGCGTGCAAGATAAGGGCACACGCTCCATAGTGAATTCAAGTCCTCTCCCACCCTCCTGTACATGTGTGGTCTAGACACAGGGCACAAGTGCCACCACTCCACCCCAGCTTATATTCCCCCTCGATACAAACACTCTGATGTCTACATAACTTTCTACCCATTTTCCAGACATGGAAAGGCTTTGGGCATTCATTTCACTCGTGTGTCCGTCACCTTTCCCCACACACAGAGCCTCCATGCATTCCCCAGCTGTGCTCTAACTCTGCTCTGAATGCTGTAACCTGTCTCTCTGCACCCTCCCAGATGCTGTGCCTGCATTGCCCTACTCTCCTTCCCTCCTACTGCCCTTTGCACAGGCTGCACACACTACGGGCCTGTCCCACAAATGCACCTCACCGCAGGAAGGTTGTCCCTTGTGCATATGTCAGGAGCTGTGAACACAATCACATCCCACATCCACTGTCCACTTGCATGCTCCAGGTATCGGGTACAAAAGCACCGCCCTTCCAACCATGTGCTCCAGATGCGTATCTGCCGCTTCTCCACGCTCCCAAATTGCGCACACATCCACTACTGCCCCACATACGTGTTCCAGATGCTGTGCACACATCCACCACGGAGCCCTTACAGATGCTGTGCATGCATCCCCTACCACCTGCACGCGCTGCAGGCTCTGCACACACACAGGGCCCTTTGCAAGGTCCAGGCACTGCGCCTGCTTGTGCTGCTGCTCACACCCGCAGCCGCCCAGCTGTGAACCCTGTGGACTGGTGCTGAGTCCTGCCTGTGCTGACGCTGACCTTTGTGCTTGCCTGCAGCCTGGTGGTAACAGCGATGGACAGAGGGACACCGCCTCTCGTGGGCTCTGCCACACTCACTGTTGTGGTGATGGACGTCAACGACAACAGCCCCACCATCCCCTTACCCTGGGAGGTGCGGGTCCCGGAGAGTAAGTGTATCTCAGCCCCTTGAGGTGATGTGAGCTGCATAGCAGTGAAGTGGAGGCCTGTAGGTGGGGGAGAAGCCAGTCCCTTCCCTTGCTGGGGCCTGGCTTGTGCTGACCTTGCTGGCTGAGCTCACCTCCCCTTGGACATTGACTCCTCCCCAGCCTGGAGCTGGGGATGAGCAGCCCCTGGGCATTAGCTCCATCCTGAGGAAGCCCGTCCCACTCCCCTTGCATCCTCGGCCCCTGTCTGTGCTGCAGGGGCTCCATGTGCCTACCCTCCAACCATGGCTTGCGTGTCCTCTCCCTGTGCCAGCCTCAGCCCGCCCTGCTCAATCCCTGGGAGGTCCCATCACTACCAGTGTCTCCCCGCTGTCCTCAGTGCTGCTGTCTCTGGGCTGGGCTTGTTTCCGCCAGTGTCTTCTCCAGGGAGACAGAGCACTTGCTAAAGCTTTGCTTCTTCCCAGACACACTGCTGGGCAGCCAGATAGCCCAGCTGACAGGCAACGATGTGGACTCGGGCCCCGCTCTCTCCTACACGTTGGTGCTGGACGGTGATGCCATGGGCACGTTCAGCGTGCTGCGGTACGGGGGACACGTCGCTCTGACAGGACCACTGGACTACGAGCAGCGCAGCCACTACACCCTCACCCTGCGTGCCTCTGACACCCGCCACGACACCGAGGCAAACCTGACCATCATCGTGGAGGACGTGAATGACAACGCGCCGACCTTCAGCCAGGGCTTCTACCAGGTACTGGGCACGTGAGCACTGAGCTCACGGGGTCCAGGCAGCCCAAAGCTGCTGCTGCCGCAGCACTGCCTGGCAGGACTCACCTGGCCTCACCAGGGCTGCCCAGAGCAAAGGGCCCCGTGGAGATGGGGCTCAGCTCATCCTGGCCCCTCTCCTCCAGAGCTTCCCCTGCATCCTGCTGTCCCAGTAGGGAGAGTGGGAGGCCAAGGCTGCAGAGTGCTGCGGCAGTGCAGCTGTACGCAGGCCATCCTTGGATGGGAAAACAAAACTCAGTGGGAGCTGTGCAATGGCCCGGAGAAGTGTTTCTGGTGAGGACTTAGTCTGGGGGGACCCAGACTCGGGGTGCTGAGCAAAAGCCTATCCAACTCGTGCAATGATGTGATGCATCTCTGGAGTGGAGATGTGGGAAGCTTGTCTATGCCTGTGTTTGACCTCAGAAAGAAGCCCTGTTGGCGACCGCTTTCCATTTTGGTGGCCATGGTTTTAAAAAGGATGTTGCAAGGTCAGGAATAAAGCCAGGAATACTTGAGGGATAGGCGAGCACTGAGTGCTGTCTTCTTGCAGCTCGGTGTTCGCAGCTCGGCACACCAAAAAGATAAGGGGTGTTTTGAGTTGTCTAGATTATCTTTAGTAGAGACAACAACAGCTGCTAGAGGTCTTTAGTTTAGCAGATAAAGGATCAGTACTTGAGAGATGCCGTTGGCCAGAGGTGCCCCCAGCCAGACTTGGGGCTATGTGTGTGGGGCAGCCCTGGTGCGGCGGTGGGGACAGCGCAGGCAGGGGCTGAGCTGGGGCAGCCTGGCCACTGAAGGCCCCCAGCTCCTCCCGGCGCCCCCGGTCGCTCCTGGCAGGCAGGGCCCCGCTGACCGACCGCGGCTCCATCTTCCTGCAGGTGATGGTGCCGGAGCACACGCCCGCTGGCAGCGCCATTCTCACCGTCACTGCCACCGACCCAGACTCGGGCAGCAACGGAGATGTCACCTACCACTTGGCTGTGCCCAGCCCTGACGTCGCTATCGACCCCAGCAACGGTGCGTGTGGCTGGCTGCTCTGTGCAGCCCATGCTGTGGGTGGCTGTGATGGTGCCTGCGGAGGGGACGGAGGGGCTCCCATGCTGGGCCAGGCCGAGCTGGCCTGGGCAGCTAGGGAGGAACCATGGTGGTGCCTCATGATATGCCCCACTGTGGCACCCTGGATGCTCATCCCTGCAGGCAGAATCCCTGCTACCTTGCACGGCTCCCCACTTCCCATCCTGACCCTGGCTCTGTGCCTCCACAGGGACCCTGTTCACCATCCGGCGGGTGGAGTTCGACACCAGCCAGCCCACCTTGGACCTGGTGGTGGAGGCCCGTGACCATGGCTCTCCCAGCCTGTCGGCCTGGGCCACGGTGCAGCTCCAGGTGCTGGATGTGAATGACCACAGCCCCAGCTTCAAGGCACCACGCTACAACGCCAGCGTTCCCGAGGACCTGCGCCCGGGAACCACGGTGCTGACGCTGGAGGCGGGTGATGCAGACCTCTCCCGGGAGAACGCAGGCTTTGACTACACCATCGTCAGCGGCAACAACGGCAATGCCTTCCAGGTGGAGAGTCGGGTGGCCTGGGCCGGGGGGCAGCTCCACACGCAGGGCGCCTTGGTGCTGGTGGAGCCCTTGGACTTCGAGGCCATCTCTTTCTACAACCTCACTGTGGCGGCCTCTGACCGCGGGCTGCCACAGCGCAGTGCTACCGTGCCCGTACTCATCACCGTGCGGGATGTCAATGACAACCCACCTGTGTTTGCGCGTGCCGAGTACCGCACCACCGTGAGCGAGAGCGCGCCGCCGGGCACGGAGCTGCTGCGCCTCGTGGCTCAGGATGCCGACTCCGGGCCCCGCGGCCGCGTGCGCTACAGCATCAGCTCTGGCGACCAGCATGGCACTTTCCAGCTTCACGAGAGCACAGGGGCCCTGTGCCTTGCACGGCCCCTAGACCGGGAGACCCAGGTGCTGCATTCTCTTGTGGTGCAGGCCATGGATGCACCGGGGCAGCACTTCACGCTGGTGCCGGTGACCGTTGAGGTGAAGGATGTCAATGATAACAAGCCCTACTTCCCAGTGGAGGTGCTGAGCGCCAGCCTGCGGGAGAACCTGCCGCCTGGCACGCTCGTCACCACGCTGCGTGCCGTCGATGCAGACACCGGCATCTTCGGGGAGCTGCAGTACGCCGTGCTGGAGCAACCGGCGGGGGAGCCTGGCATGGTGGAGGGCCGGGATGCATTTGCCGTCAACAGCAGCTCTGGGGAGCTGCGCTCGCGCCTCACCTTCGACTATGAGCGGGCCAAGGCCTTCCAGCTGCTGGTGAGGGCCACAGACGCTGGCAACGCTTCAGCCACCGTGACCGTGCGGGTGCTGGTGACAGGGGAGGACGAGTATGACCCCATCTTCCTCAGCCCCTCCTTCAGCTTTGAGGTCCCGGAGGGCGCCCGCAAGGGGCAGAGCATCGGGCGGGTGCTGGCGACAGACGAGGATGAGGGTGCTGACGGCGTGGTGCTCTATTCGCTCGCCAAGCCCTCGCCTTACTTTGCCGTCAACCAGACCACGGGCACCATCTACCTGCGGGTGGACAGCCAGCCCCAGGCTGGGGGTGGCCGCGCCAAGCGGGAGCCGCGCGAGATGAGCCTGGAGGTGCAGGCGCGCAGCCCCCTGCCTGCCTCGCGCTCGGCCACGGCGCAGGTCACCGTCGACGTCACGCACACCTCCTTCGGCCTGGCGCCTGACCTCAACCTGCTGCTCGTGGTGGCCGTGGCGGCCTCGCTGGGCGTCGTGGTGGTGCTGGCCGCCGTGGCCATCGTGCTGGCGCTGGTGCGCTCCCGCCACCGCCGCGGCCATGAGAAGCCGGAGGGGGACGGGCGCCTGGGCCGGACGCAGAGCGGCTCCCTGCAGAAGCTGGGCCGCGAGGAGCCGGCGCTGCCCGGCGCCGAGCACATCTACCACCAGGCGCTGCCGGGCTACGGGGCTGAACCAGCAGGGCCCTACACGCGCGGCGGCTCCCTGGACCCCTCGCACTCCAGCGGCCGGGGCTCGGCGGAGGCAGCTGAGGACGACGAGATCCGCATGATCAACGAGTACCCGCGCGTGGCCAGCATCACGGCCTCCATGCAGGAGCACATGTCTGCCCGCGGCCCCGACTCCGGCATCCAGCAGGACGCCGATCAGCTCTCAGACATCTCCTGCGAGCCGGTGGCCCTGGAGAGCGCCCAGTGGTTCAAGAGCAAGAAGGGCTCCGGGCTGCTGCTGCCTGGGCCGGCACCGCTGTACCGCGAGGACGGGGGCGGCAGCGCCTTCCTGGGCGTGCGCTGCGGTCTCGGCGTCTCAGCACCGCCCCAGGACTACGCGTTCCCGGAGGACGGCAAGCCCTGCGCGGAGGGCTCGCTCACCGCCATCGTGGCCGGCGACGAGGAGCTCCGTGGCAGCTACAACTGGGATTACCTGCTCAACTGGTGCCCCCAGTTCCAGCCGCTGGCCAGCGTCTTCACCGAGATCGCCCGCCTCAAGGACGAGAGCTCCCTGCGCAAACCCTTCCCCGCCAAGCCCAAGGCCGAGCCCAAGCCTCGCATCGACCCCCCGCCCCTCATCACCGCCGTGGCCCACCCCGGCGCCAAGTCCGTGCCCCCCAAGCCTCCGGCGAGCAGGACCTTCCCGCTCCCGTCCTCCCTGCGCCGCTCGCCCATCAGCCACGAGGGCTCCATCTCCTCCTCCGCCATGTCACCCAGCTTCTCCCCCTCGCTGTCCCCGCTGGCTGCCCGCTCCCCCGTCGTCTCGCCCTTTGGCATCTCACAGGGTCCCTCCGCCTCTGCCATCAGTGCCGAGCACTCGCTGGAGCCCCCTGAGGAGGCTGAGCTCAGGATTTAGCCCCTGCGTCCTACGGCCGCAGGGCCGGGAGCAGGGCCGAGCCCGAGGCTGCCCTGCACCGTCCTGTGTCCCGGCGCCTTGCCTGGCCGGGACCCCTGCCCGCAGGATCCTGCTTATGCCAGGGCTGCCGGTCCCCTTGGCTCCCTGTGGGCTGGCGGGTTCGGCGCCACTTTGGATGCCCTGTGGACTGCGGCTCCTGGGGCTGCCCCAGATGGTGGGCAGCGGGCGACTTTGCTTCACGGTACTCCGCTCCTTGCGGCCCGGCACGGCCCGCGGCAGCCTAGGCGCAGCAGGAGGCTGGGCCATCCCTGCTGAGCCAGGACCTGACCCTGTCGCCGTGCCTGTCCCTGCGCAGGAACGCGGCGCTCTGCCTCTGGCCTGCGGCCTGCACAGCCGGCTGTGGAGGGCTGATCCTGCGTCCCGAGATGGGGCCGCGGCCGCTCCAGCGCCGGCGGAGACGCGCTGGCCGAGCACGGCACGCGAGCAAGGAAGGCCCTTCCACTGCCACCACCATGTGGGCCCTGTCAGGAACCCCTCTCTGGGCTGCTGGGGAGCCCCATCCCAGGGAGTGCCATTGGATGGGGACCTAGCCCCAACCCAGCTAGGGTTGGAGGGCCAGGGGCTCAGCAGTCCCTTTCCAGAAGCCATTCCCGACTGTCAGGTGCCATCTGACCGCTGGCTGGCTGGGAGTGTTGGGGCGATGCCGTTCGGACAGGCTGGGCACATTGGGCACGGGCAGGTTCGGAGCATCCCGGCGATGCGGTCTGGGTCCGTGGGCGGGCTGGGGATGTCAGGGAGATGTCACCCAGGTGCACGGGCAGACCGGGGCATTGAGGCGATGCCAGCTGGGTGCAGAGGCCGACTAGGGGCCTCCAGACGATGCTGCTTAGGGGACATTGGGGGGTGCCCCCCAGACAGGCTGGGGATGTCAGCAGGGCCGGCGGGAGGAGCCGCATGAGAGGTTCTGGCTCCGGCAGCAAGGCTCACGAGCAGCCAGAACCCGTGCGCTGCCACCCCTCTGCAGCGGCTGTCCCGCCGCAGGGCTGGGGACAGCTGGGTGTCCAGCACCCACAGCAAGGGACAGGCCTCCCCCATGGCTTGGTGGTGCCACGCGTGTGGGGACAGGCTGGGACACAGTGTGCAGGTGCCACGGGCCAGCGCCAGCCCCGGCTGTGTGCACTGCCCCTTCCTGCCGCACCGCGAGCACGGGGGAGCCGCGCTCCCCTGGGGCTGGTCCCCGTCCCCAAGGCAGCGCCGCTTGCGCAGGAGCCTCGCACTGGCGCTATGCGCCAGGGCCCCATGACCGCAGGTGACAGCAGTGTGGGGCAATGCACTGCGGCAGCGTGGGGGGCAATGCACTGCGCCGGCAGCGTGTGGGGCAGTGCACTATGCCGGCAGTGTGTGGGGCAATGCACTGTGCCGGCAGCGTGTGGGGCAGTGCACTGTGCCGGCAGCGTGTGGGGCAGTCGTGGCGGCGAGGCACAGCTGTGCAGCACTGGCCCAGGCCCACGCGGAGCCGCGGTGCAGGGCCACGGGACAGGCCTGGGCCGCGGTGTGGGGCACTGTGACAGCCCCTGTGCAGTGCGGGGAGGCACCTGTGGGGGGGTGGGGGCTGTTCAAGGGGCTTGGGAATCTCCTCCCTATCACACCCTTTCCCCTTTGTCCTTCCCAGTTTCAGCTGAAACCTGCCCGCACACTGGCAGCAACCGAGCCCAGATGCTTCATCACCGTGGCCAAAACCCACTGCTTTTGCCCGCTCCCCTGGTGTTTGCAGCTCGGAGCTGCCACTGCTGCCCCATCACCACTGGCACTTCAGCCCCGAACCTCCCACGTGCACGGCCCTGTCCCTGGCACAGCGCGGCACATGGGCACCCCTCACCGCGAACATGCTCACTCGACTGTCCCCTCACCCGGCACACGGCTGCACCTCTGCCCTGCAGCGCTGGCGCCCGCAGGAGCCCACGGGGCAGCACCACGGGACCGGGCTGCAGGGGCCGCGGGCGCACTGTGGGTCCGCGGGCACACCGTGGGTCCATGAGCGCACCGTGGGTGCACCGTGGGTCCATGGGCACACCGTGGGTCTGCGGGCGCACCGTGGGTGCACCGTGGGTCCATGGGCGCACCATGGGTCCGTGGGCGCACTGTGGGCACACCGTGGGTCCGTGGGCGCACCGTGGGTCTATGAGCGCACCGTGGGCGCACCGTGGGTCCGTGGGCACACCGTGGGTCCGCGGGCGCACAGTGCGTCTGCAGGCCCCACCTGCGCAGCTGTGGGGACCGGGGGCTGGGCGCACTGAGCCGGCCGTGGAGACACTGAACTGGGGCCCGCGGCGCTGCCCCGTGGCCGGGCGAGCCCCGCAGGAGGGCCGGGCACGAGCAGCCAGCCCGGCTGGGCGCCAAGCCCCCAGTTATTTATTTTTACACGTTGTACTGCGACTTCTGTTTTCTACTTTGTACCTTTTGTATCGTGTCTTGCTGAGCTGCATGTATTGGGCGCTGCTCGTAGGCCTGCACACCGGGCCACTCAGCACGGCCTGGACCCAAGTGCCAACTTCTCAAAGAAATGCCTTAATAAACCACACTTGTTTGTACATAGACGAGCGTGCTGCGCGCCCTGTGCTGCGTCCACGCAAGTGTCAGGCCCCGCGCGTGTCCCGTGGTGTCCCCGGCCCACGGGGGCTCTGCAGACCCGCACGACGACACCCTGGTCCCCCGCGTGGCGCAGGCGCCGCGCTCCTGGGTAGGGCCGGACTCGCCGTGTCCACCGGAGCTGCGGGGCCGCCCGGCGCGTGCAGGGCACTGGCCCCAGAGGTCCCGCTCCGTCTGTGACCCCGCGGCTCACACCGCGAGCCCGGCCCACGGCACAGCCAGCAGCAGATGCTCGTTAGAGTAATTAGCTCTGTTAGAGCCCCCTAATCCTTGCCGGCCAGACAGATCTAGCAATTAATCCCCTGCAGATCTCAGCGCGCTCAGGAGCCCTCGCGCTGAGCTGCACCCGGCCGGGCAGCCGGGCGGCCGCGGTGCTCCGGCCACTGCCTGCCCGCAGCGGAGCAGAGCGGCGCTCGGGAGCGAGAGGAGGCGGAAAGTGGCAGCGCAGGTGACGGCCGGCCCGGGGCTCGGGCCCCTCCTGCACTGCCGTTTCTCTACCAGCAGCTTGGTAATTTTCTCATTCTCTCCCCAACTCTTTTCTTTATTTTTTTTTCCTTTCCCCTTTTCTTATTCCCCTATTTTTCTTTTTTATTTTATTTTATTTATTTATTTCCTCCTGAGCATCCCTGAGCCGCAGAAAGGGCCCCAGTGACCCCGAAATCTCGCGGCGGCATCGCCGCAGAACGAGCGCTATTGATTTTTTTTTTTTTTTTTTTTTTTTTTTTTTTTTTGTGAGGATTTTCTTGGGTAATTGGGAAAGGAAGGAAAATACAAGAGAGGAATAAAGGAAAAATAGAAACGATAATAATAATAATCAAACGAGAGAGAAGGAAAATAAACAGTGAAAAAGAAAGACTCAGAGAAGAATAGGAAAGGAGAGCGGGAATGGAAAGAGAAGGTAAGTAAAGGGGGGGGGAAAAGAAATAAAAAAAATGGAGAGAAGGAAGGAGAGGGAGAAAGGGAGAGATAAAACAAAGAACGACTGAAATAAAAGAAAGAGAAGGACAGAAAGAAGAAAAGGCATGGAGAAGGGAAGAAAGGAGCAGTGAAAGAAAGGAAAGGAAAATGGAAAGAAAGAAAATGAAAAAAAGGATAGAAAATGAAATAGAAAAAAGAGAGAACAGAGTACAAAAGAAATAAAAAGAAAAACGAAAATAAAAGAAGTAAGAATAAGAGGGGGAAATAAAGGACAAGGAAAGACAAAAAGAAAACGAGCATGGGAGAAAAAAGAAGGAACAACAACAGCAGCAACAAAAGAACAGAACAAAAAGAAAAAAGAAATAAGGTAATAAAGAAAGAATATGAAATAAAAAGAGAGAACAGAAAAAGAGGGATAAAACGGGATAAAGAATGAGAAAAGAAAGTAAGGGAGGAGGAGAAAGAAATATAGGAAAGAAACGGAAGAAAAGACAGACAAAAATGGAAAGTCAGACAGGAGTGAATAAATAACGAAAAATGCAGGGGGGAAAAGGGGAAAGAAAGAACAAGGGACAAAAAAAAAAGGATAAACCCCGTTCCTCGGGTTTCTTGCCTAGGTCCCTGCCTAAGCTAGCCGGTTCGCTCCTTTTCCTTGCGGTTTCTTTGGAGGTCGGAGGCCGCGGTGAGGGGCGGCGGAGCCGGGCGCGGGGCTCATCACGGGGCCGGGAAACGCCGCGGCCGGGCCGAGCCGAGCCGAGCCGGGAGGGCGGCTCGAGGCCCCTGGGCGGTGAGCAGGGATTTCCCGGCGCGCAGGAGCGAGAGAAAAACCACAGCCCGCAGTAAATGTGCGATACGAATAGAGCGCTGCGTGTATAGACACGTACCTACATATGTGTATGCGCATATGTACGCACACGAAAGCACGCGCAGAACGATATATACAGGTATTTATGCACACACATAAAAAATACAAACACACAGGTCTGCATATATATACACACATGTATACACATACACACACATGTGCCCACAGGGATGCCCTCCTGGAGCCCCTCTTCGCCTTTGGGCGGGCAGAGCTGGGCGCTCCTGGGCCGCCCCGTCGAGGCGCGGAGGAAAAGAGGGATTTTCCACTGCCAAGGGCTGCCGTGTGCCTTCCCCACCGTTCTCCGTGGCTAGTATTAGCCCTCCGGCTCCTCCAGGCCCGGGTGGGCTCCCTCGACCCCTTTTCTGTGTGGCCGAGGATGCGGGGAAAGAGCGAGTCGAGAAAACGGCGTCTGAACGGGGGGACGCGGCGGTGGAGGGTGCGTGTGTCGGCACCGATCACATGCTGCAACCCAATTAATACATGTAACCTATAATGAGCCTAATGGGGATGCGTGTGCGCCCGTGTACAGAGCGTGCCGAGGCGGCCGCGCTCGCGCGTCTGCGTGCGCCCACGCGCGCACACACGCGCTCCTTGCACAGCCGGCCTTGCGCACCCACCCGCGGGGCTCCCCGCCGAGGTCCCCGTGTCCCGGCCCGGGCCGGTGAGTTGTCCCCGGCTCTGCGGGGCCGCTTCGGATCCCCGACCGCGACCGCCCCCCGGTTCCCCGGGCAAGCGCCGGGCTGCAGCGGGGCCGGGGCTGCGGCAGCTCCCGTTCCCCCTCCGCGCTCGCATCCACTTTCGTTTAACAGTAAAATTATATATACATTCCAAACGAAAATAATTATAATATATATAATATTATATATATAATAATATTATAATATATAATATATAATATAATGTGTATGATATATAATAATTTATATTATATATTGTATATGTATATATTTATATATTCCTTTTACAACGGGAAAGTAGAAAAAAATACAAACAAACAAACAAGCGCTCACCCCACCCCTATTAGACAGATTCCCCTATGGTAACAGATGGTAATTCAGGCAACAAAATATCCGCCTATATGTAACTAATAAACCTATTGTGTTTTAACAGGGTAATGCATGGAGAAGCAGCGTCGCTTATACAAGATGTTGATGGAATTTACTATATAAAAAAATCCCCTTTCAAGAATAAAGTGTATCAACTTACAGCACAACAGACGGCAGAGGGATAAGCGAAACAGACAAAAGACAAACAAGATAATAATCTGTTTCCAATCAGTTAAGCCCTGTAGAATTTGTAATATGCAGTTTGCATATTCCCTCTGTGTTTTGTAATTAATTATCT